>JAYMFT010000022.1:976133-999487 GCA_038088735.1 Panulirus argus | reverse complement strand
TCCCGAGCGGCCGTGTTTGGTGGCGTAATCGTCGCTTCCTACGCCCCATACCGGATCCCAGTGCTGACCCCCTCCCCATATCCCTGTGGTCCCTCGCTACCAGCCCTCAGTACCAGTGACAATAGTAGACCAAACCTCCAACGCCCCACACAGGTCACGAAGGCTCAGAAACTAGCCGCTTACGCCTCTGCTTCAGGCTCAAAGGGGGAGGGAGGTGTGGATAAGTGAACTGACACATATATATAACTATGTCTGACATGGCTGTACGTTAGAACCCAAGTGCAGTGCAGCCCTCTTGTGGCGTGAATGAGAGTGAATCAGAGTGTAGGAGAGTGCTGCTCTCTAGTGGTGTTAGTGTGAGTTACTGCGTTATATTGTCAATGGCTTGTCTGAGTGGTGAGATGTGTTTGACGTGGCATGAGGTGTCATGTTGGAGTATTACACTGTGATGGGTCAGAGTGTATCCAGCACCAGCACTGTACAGACCTTCCAGGTAAATGTGCCTTTCTAGCCCAGCGTTTTCCCTGTCTGTACTCTAAACAAACCTTGTGTGTGTGCAACCTACATTTGTCATTAACCCTCAAGTGACACGGTGAAATCAATAGGACACAGTGAGTTCCCTGTCAACACACACTACGTGTTTTCCTTAGATATTTCATTTCCATCACATCCACCTTCCTCCGTACAACTCTATCTATAGCTCATGCCTCGCAACCATATAATATTGTAGGAGCTATTATTCCTTCAAGCATACCCATTTTTGCTCTCCGAGATAATGTTCTCTCTTTCCATACATTATTCATCGCTCCCAGAACCTTCGCCCCCTCTCCCACCTTATGACCCACTTCCGCTTCCATGGTTCCATTTGCTGTCAAGTCCACTCCCAGATACCTAAGACACTTCACTTTCTCTAATTTTTTTCCCCATTCAGACTCACTCCCTAACTAACTCGTCCCTCAACCTTGCTGAACCTAATAACCTTGTTCTTATTCATATTTACTTTCAGCTTTTTCCTATCACACACTTTTCCAAACTCAGTCACCAACTTTTGCAATTTTTCACTTAATCAGCCACCTGTGCTTTATCACTGGCGAACAACAATTGACTCACTTCCCAGGCCCTCTCATCCCCAACAGACTGCATACTCGCCCCAATCTCCAAAACTCTTGTATTTACCTCCCTAACCACCACCATCCATAAAAAGATTAAACAACCAAGGGGACATCACACACCCCTGCCGCAGACCGACCTTCACTGGGAACCAATCACTCTCCTGTTTTCCTACTCATACACATTCATCACAACATTGACAAAACTTCTCACTGCTTCCAGCAGTTTACTTCACACACTATATATTTCTAAGACCTTCCACAAAGCCTCTCTGTCAACCCTATCATATGCCATCTCCAGATCCATAAATTCTACATACAAATCCATTTGTTTTCTAAGTATTTCTCACATACAATCTTCAAAGCAAACACCTAATCCACGCATCCTCTGCCACTTCTAAAACCACACTGCTCCTCCCCAATCTGATGCTCTGTACAAGCCTTCACTCTCTCAATCAATATTCTCCCATACAATTTATCAGGAATACTCTACAAACGTATACCTCTATGGTTTGAAAACTCACCTTCATCCCCTTTGCCTTTGTTCAGTGGCACTATACATGCATTCCGCCAATCCTCAGGCACTTCACCATGACCCATACGTACATTAAATATTCTTATCAACCAATCAACAACACAGTCACCCAGTTTCTTAATAAATTCAATTGCAATACTATCCAATCCTGCCGCCTTGCCGGATTTCATCTTCCACAAGGCTTTCACCAACTCCTCTCTCTCCACGAAACTACTCTCACTGACTCTCACTTTGCACACCACCCGGAACAATACAACCTACATCTGCCACTCTATCATCAAACATATTCAACAAACCTTCAAAATACTCTCTCCATCTCTTCCTCACTCCATCACTACCTGTTATCACTTCCCCCTTTCCCCTCTTCACCGTTGTTCCCATTTCTTCTCCCTATAGTTTAACGGTACTCTCTCACTCCAACTCTCATTTGCCCTCTTTTTCAACTTTTGCACCTTCTTGACTTCCTGCCGCTTTGTCTTATACATCTCCCAGTCCTTTGCACTCCTTCCTTGTAGGTATCGTACATACGCCTCTCTTTTCTCTTTCACTAACTACTTTACTTCTTCATCCTACCACTCACTACCCTTCCTGATCTGCTCACCTCCCAGCTTTCTCATGTCACATGCATCTCTTACACATGCCATCACTGCTTCCCTGAATACATCCCATTCCTCACCCACTCCCCTCGCTTCACTTGCTCTCACCTTTTGCCATTCTACACTGAATCTCTCCTGATATTTCTTCACATAAGTTTCCTTATGTGAAACAAAAGGAACCTGAGCTATCAGACAGGGACTGTCTGCCAAGTCAAACAAACTGAGAAACTTAAGGAGGTATCCAGACTGCTCAAAACAAATCTGCTTATCAAATATATGATCCTTGCCAAGTAATATCACTGCAATGGTATATTACCATGGTCATGACCTGAAAAGAGGAAAAATCGGAACATGTCTGACATGCTTGGATGATGACTTTATTGCCAGGTAGTGGCTGCTGAGTGGTGAGAATTTCTGTGATCAGATATTGTAACAACCACTATTTGAATGGTTTGTGGAGGGTGAAAGGCATAAACCTCACCAGAATAAGGGGGCTGGAGATTCCTAATTCTCCAAGATTGTCAGACCAAAAACGAAGGTCCGACAATCTAAACAAACAAACAATCTCCAAGATCCATGAAGGCATCTCAATAGCTGAAGGAACAGCTAACCCTGGAGAGCATTAGTGATGTGATGTACATGATAAATGTTTGCATTAAAAAAGATTTGGCACTATAATTATGTGCAAATTGAAATATATTTGTAACTGGAATAAAAGAAGGAAATATACCATGCATGTAAATGAACTGGTAGTTAAGCAACAAGAAGCAGTTAATGCCTGTAACTTTTGATAAATAAAATAATGAATGAGTAATACTGTGATACTGGTCACAGACTTCCATAAGATAGTTTATGGGGAGTAGCATTACTGAAACCTGCCAAATCTCTCCAATCAAACAAGGAAAGTATATTGCATGGAATGAGTCAGTTAACATAAAGTGGGCACAAACAGGAGAGCTGTTGCTTTGCTGTATTTCCAGATATCAAGAGACTACATAAGACGATCTCAGTATCAGCTGTTCTTATTTCACTCCTACAATTTTCCAACAAAATGCTTTCTTGTACATAAATAATTTCAATTGAATAACTTAGTATGTCCATCAAATTCACAATCTCATTTTGCGTAAATGACTTTTTATCTCATAATACGGCTGATCTTCTTTTGATATTACTATTTTGTCATTTGAGATCAATGAATTTCTTTCCTATTAAAAATTTCCAAGGTGCCCAATTTGGGGCAAAGTTGGAACAAAAGTTCCTTATCTATATATATATACCATATCTGTATCTGCATATTGTTTGTAACAATTCACATTTACATGGGATAGATGGAATGCATATAATCTCCAATTTATTTGACTCACATGATTCCAGTCATAAATTCTAACAGCCAAATTTAGCCTTCTATGTAAAAAATACAACTATAAGATCTCTGATGTCAAAAACATTCAAAAAACATTCAAAACCTGAATGCCTGTTCAATTAATATTTCCACAAATATGGCTTTTGAGCATCTGAAGTTTGATTTTGACTACCGAACAATGAAGCCTCAAAAATTTAGGGAGACCTCAGTGCAAGGCTTTACAAAAAAAAATTCAAGAAAATATTTTAATCTATTCATTTAACAGTAAATATCAAGACAAGTAAAAAATCAGGCAACTTACCTTATGTGGCACAGAGCTGACATTTGAAGTTTGTCTGTCAGCCAATAGTGAGCAGCTGACTTGACAGATCATGTCATCACCTCAGTGCCTGACCACCAACATGCTCAGTTACACAACTCACACACATATTTGTTTAGACTTCAGAATAATCATATCCTTTTCACTTTTGGAGACTTTTGTAACATGATACCTAGTAAACAATAGATAATGATTTCGTAAAAAGTTTCACTATACACCATAGGAGTTTCCATATGCCTTTATTACGTTCTTTTCAGATGTATCACTTATTACATTTTATTTACTTTATTTCAGACATAAACCTTATTCGCATATCTACGTAAGTATTGTAATGTACAGTATGCTGCATAATGATGAGCCATCTACATATATGCCTGCTTTTACTTTTTCTGGAACAAGGGTCTGCAACCTTTATGAACGAGTTGGCCACTTTAGTAGCAAGTAATAAGTGATCAACTGCAGCTGCCACTTTTGGTAATCATGCAACATATGTCAAAAATGACTACAAAGGATTAAAGCATGAAATAAGCAATCAGAAATGCAATGTACATTCAGATATACAGAAAGTGTTACCAGACTCCTTACACCACAGGTGAAGTCACCTTTGGCGAGGCTGTATCATTAGGAGTACAGTCTTGTCAAAAACTTCTGACTCCAACAGAGTCCATGTTTCCCTGCTACTGGAAGTACTGGCTGCAGGAGCCTCTGGAAAGAGGTCCTGGGTAATACCAGGACTGTTTCTTAGAAAGAGGTCCTAGGGTAATTATGAATAAATAAAAATGATATACAGAACAAAAATTGAACTAGCACAGTATGAGATTTTTTAAAAAAGACAACACAAAACTGTCTTATCTTAATATCAAATAAGGTATAATAACTAAGGGCCAATGAAAAGTAGGACATGCTTATCATAATACCACAATAAAATTCAAACTCAATCACCCTTCTCCCAAGTCCTTCCCGAGTCATTTATTGCTGTTTCTTGTTTACCCAAAATGCAATTAATCAAATCAATCTAAGTCACCTTCTCAAGCTTGCCAGCAGCATATTACATATTTTGTAAGTTGTTCTATGGGCTGTTTATTATTAAATTCCTAGCCGCACATGGCTGAAAAAATGAGGGTTGTTGTGGACCCAAGTTCTAGAATACTCAACTCTTAGTTTCTCTGTACCATAATCAAGGTCATATTCCTATTAGGATCATTATGATGTTCAACATTCACTGAACCAATATCATTATCATTAGTGCCCCAGAGACAGTCAATACTTTGCTAGGCCAAGTGCACATTGCTGCACAGCTCTTGATTTAAGAAGTGAGAGTAAATGCATGGAAGAGATGGGGCCAAACCTCCCCCTTATGTGTTATATGGGCAACTGGCATGGCAGGATTTTTCCTGATGCCAATTATAATTGCTTGTGACATAGGCCATTTCTGTGCTCCAAAAAAGTATATCTTTGAATGCAAGGGAGGGTGGAAAGAGGTAATCTGTAAAAATACAGTTGCAGTAGATGTGATTAGTCGCTACAAATACAGTTGCAATTGTAATATAATTAGAATATCTGCAAATATGGCATATAAGCTTCTGAAGCTGAATAGAAAGGCAGTAGTGTTCTGTGCCTTTCTCATTTCTGTGGGTTTTACCATTGTTCTGCCCTAATAATGAGGTGTCCAACAAGTGTCCAACTTCAGCCTCACATCTTTTATGAAACTGACAAATTCTAACAAACTACATTACACCTGTTAGAGGTGCAGAAATGGAAGAATTTTGGATAAGTATGATGAATAGATGTTTTTTAGATATTTTAGATTGTACATGTTTACACATTTTACATACAAATAACATTTAAAAGCTGGAAAAAGCAAAAATGTCAGTATGTGTAATCTGAAAACTTCCAAAATCAGAACATTGCTTGATCCAAAGGAATTCAGACTGTAGATGTTTTGCCCATATTACTTTGTCACAAGCATCAAGCTTTCCTGAATTTTATTATTGTAAGAGCAAAACCTTTTGAGCCCATCTGATGAAGTTAAATTCCGTAGCAACTTGTCTCAAAACCAGTTTGATTTGTGGAATAGAAATACTTTAGGCCCTAACAAATACTTGTTTCATCTCAGACAACTTAAGTTTTGACTTTAATCATTGTATGTGACAAATAAAACACCATTACCCTACAAACACCCATGACTGGTCCTGAAATCAATGAAACTCACCAAGACCACCTATTACTTCTCAAAGAACAACGAAGCTGTTGGTATAGCCACAATTATTTTCATGAAAATTCTCCTTTTAAGGATAAGGAGTACCTAATATCAGTAAGACACCACTTCAAAATTTACTCCTAAAGTTGATGAATTAAAACTGAAAAGTGACATACTCATTTGTAAGATTTAATCCTTAAACAATGAGAGTTATATATAGCTGACTAACCAGGTCACAATGGGAGTCATAATAATAGTTCTAACCATTATGGAACTGCACACCTATATCACGATGTTTGTATGGATACTAGGTGTGACTGGTTTTTGCCTTACATGGTGAGCATAAGCAGTGACTTATCTATGCCTCAGACTGTGATGCACACCCTCCTCCTCCATTTCTCCAGAGCTCACTGGTATCTAAGAGTTAACTTATCATTGACAAAAAATACATTAGTTCATGTTTTGTACATATTCTTTACTTCTATATGAATTTTTTTCATTTTATAATGGGAAACAGAAAATTTGAAAAACACACCTTCCAAGGCCCTTCCTCCTTTTTTTATGATACCCTTCTTTTACAGGTTTCTTTCAATTTATGATAGGAAACAAAATTTGAAGACTTTGTTCTTTGTTCATATTTTAATCAACTTTTTGCATGTCACCCATCATGTAAGGATTAAAGGCCCTTCAACCTGAACCAGTTTGGCTAAAATTCACTTTTGTTAATTAAAAAAAAAAAGTCTCTTGAATTTTTATGTAGCAGTGTGTTTCTCCATAAATCTTTCTCATCCTTTCTCCTAGTTCTCACCATTCAAAATGCAGCTTTTCAGGTTTCGGTATATCAAGTGGTATAAAAAAACAGCCAGATATCAAATATAGATTTCTTAAACTGTATTTATAATTGATTTTGTTTTTACAGTATTCACTTCACATCATAAGTATAACTTGTAACTGATCTGGTAAAAACACAGCTATATAGATAAAAATATCTACCAGAAGGAAGGCTATATATATCTTACGTACGTCCTTATAGCTTCCAGGTCATGAAAGATGTCCCCAGAATATATGTTCCTTCCCACCATCCATCCCTTAGTGATACCTTAAAACTGATGAAGCCTCTTTTTAAACTATAATTTCCTTCCTGTTATGTCTAGTAATGATACTGTAAATGAACTAAAGTTAGATATAATTATTATTATATAAGAATAAATTATGCAAAATATTCTGGAAATTATTAAATAAAACTTAAAATGTAAAGATGATCTTACTGTGTGGTTAGCTGTTGATCACTTAAGAATGATTAAACTCCTAGGATGAATCTTCACATCTATGTTCAGTGCAGAAGCTACTGATTCTAACTTTTTGTAAGATAACTTATTTGAGCTGGATATTGAAGTAAGAAATAAAACCTTAAAACAAATTTTTTGGCATACATATATGACAGCATATTCATTATGGGCATCAGAAGTGCATCTAGTGTACATCTATAAGTGAAAGTCATATTTATAAGTAGACTTAAGGTCATATGAAAGTCAAAACTAACATGAACATTTATTTTTAAGTTTTTACTAGATTGCAGAAACTTGGCATGGATAGATGGTTAAGTCAATGCTAATGCATTGTTTTTATGATAAAAAGTTTACTATTGCAGGTAATCTTTTTGCTTCTTTATAAATCTTTCAGTCCTTAAGATATCCTTTTAGCTTCAAATCATGTTTCCAATACAAATTCAGAAAAAATAAGTATAATTACATTAGCCAAATAAACTAAGTTATTCTACATCTGAATTTTCTCTTTAGAGTGAAGCCACATGTTTATGTGAAAAGGTAATGCCACTATTTTAATCTGAGTATATCCATCTGATTTTATGAAAAACCAGTCTTTGGGGTACATAGTAAATTTTAGATGTAAAGCAGATAAAATGGTATGGTTAGCATTATGCATGCTTCATAAATAAAAATGAAGAATCTGATGTGCAGAACTAAGAATACAGGTAGTCAACAACATTTTGTAACCTTATCACTGCTGCCAAAGAGTGATATGCTGTATTATTGACTTAAATTTTCAGTAACCTATAATTCTGAAGAAACATAAACAGCAGACAGTTGATGAACATGATGTTTCTTTACTGAGATGTTTGCAGAGAATAATGAACTGACTGAAATCTTGTTTGAGAAAAAAAAAGCAATGTTTCTTTACTGAGATGTTTGCAGAGAATAATGAACTGACTGAAATCTTGTTTGAGAAAAAAAAGCAATCATTAGTGAGAGAGAAATAAAGTGGATGCAGGTATTAACTTAATCATACTGATGTGGTGGTTTGGTGAATAATGACCTTTGTACTGAAATTAAGTGAGGTTGGTAACAGAAGTAAAGATTGAGTGAAAACTGGTGCTGAGGTGATTTTTGAGTGGATTGCAGTGGTTACATTGGCTCTGAAAAGATAGTGTTGAGATGGTGGTAAGAGAATGTAGTGGTGAAATATTGGCACAGTACTGAAGTGATGGGTGAATAAACTGGGTTACTGAGACAGAGGCATAGCATGTAGCATCAAGAAATATTCTGGCTCTGAATAAGTGATAATGATTGTGGTGGTAATAGGTGAACCGTGTTCATGAGGTAGCAAATAAGACAGTACAAATGAGAGTGTTGAAAGTGATGATGGTCATGAAGAAGATGCTGGTAGTGGAATGATAAGAGTTTTATAGTGAGAGAGTTGGTGATGTGGCAAACCTGTATGCTGTGTGAATATTATGGATACAGTGGGACAAAATAACATGACACTGATGGTAAGAAAGGATGTATAACTAGGCAGTAGACAAGAGTAACTGAGTACGTGCATGAATGAGTGCATGAGTGTTGTAATGTCAGCAGATCAGGCAGAGAGGGGAGCAAGGGATATTTGTGTCTGTGGTGCTTGGTTTGGGCTGCGTTGTCAGGAACTCACAGACAACGATTCCATCTCGTCCAGCGACTCTAGTCTAGCGATGGGCGCTTCGGTGAGGGATCGGAAGTCGCCCCAGGATTCAGGCTCAGAGCCCCTGGAGTCCTCCCGACGGGGTGCCCAGGGATCGAGGGCTGCGCCTTGCAGGGGTGAGCGGCACTTACGACGCCACCGGGCCTGCAGCAGCACCACATCCGCCATGACCCAAGTTAGTCACAGATGCAAGGCTGAACCCTACACACTTCATGTCAACAACCCAAGCTCGTGCACTTGATAACAGTAAGTGAGGCATAGATTTAACGCTTTGTTACATGTAACGCTGTGACCCTGGTATGGTTCAGTTCTGTGTTACATGTTGTTGTGGAAACCAACCATGGCAACCACGATAAGACTCAAGGCTGTGTAAACCAGAGATGAATATCATGCTTTGACAAGTTGAATATTAAGCTAATATTGGCCAACACCATGTGATATTACTGTGTGAGCAAGGCATGGCTACCATGCTGTGACATGTTGCGCTGAGCCAGATACCCATGTAACACTGTGGTCTACATACTTTCATGTATCATACTCCAAGTCAGACATAACCAACACACTGCAACATTGTATACTGTATTACACCCATGGTCAATACAGCATTACATGTAACACTGAGTCACACACACTCTCTCCATACTGTTACATGTAACACTGTTAGAAGTACAGGCTCCACATACAGCTACGTAAAGTTCCACATTCATCATATTCCATTCCATGTAACAGTAAGTTACACTTACTGTACATACTGTTACATGTAACACTATATATTACACAAACTGTACATAACATAAGGAAGGACACTGTAAATGCATTAAAGTTGCACAATGATAGAACACTAAAATTTTGGGAAAGGAATTACATGTTACAGTATGAGACTGCAATGGAATATGAACCATTATTACTTACAAAATATCTGCATTTAGACTTAAAGAAAACTGTACATGAAATAATGTTTTTTTTTATTCATTTTACTTTTAGATAGATTTTGTAAACGAGGCAAAACATATCATTCCAATAATAAACTGTTCTGATCTTAAAATTATAATATGAACCAGATCAATGACTTAATCCTTAGATAAAATGTTAACAGTCCCTATGCACAAAAATCCACTCACTTTTATGCATATACAAATATACACATTCATATAGATACAACATTGTACTGTCATGCATAAAAGATAAGCAATGATGAAGACATACCAAGTGTACAAAAATAATAATCAACAGATCCAAAGATGCTAACACTTTAATTAAATACAAAGAATATAGATATACAAACATATATACTTATCCAAATATATTTACATCCCTATACACACAAATACAGCTAGCCTAACATCTATATGCCCCTAACCTCAGTAGGGAAGGAGAACAAAGTATTTTAGATATATTTCTATGATGTGCTGTGTGGAAATCACAGAATTTGACTGAGGGATCTCAAGTGGAAGTTGGGAAAACTACTGGAAGAATAAGCCAGAATCTCTATTATTCTCTATTATTTCTAAGTTAATTAAGTTTAAAGATAAAATAAATCAACTGCAGGATACAATAAAGCCACTAGAGAGCACAATTAAAGTGTGAGAAAAACTCAGAAAGTATATAAAGATGGAGAAACTGAAAGACTATGAGGGAGAGCATGACTGTAAACTCAGAAAGACAGAGAATACCTTTTTTTTCATGTTGAAGGCTCCAGTTACGGACAAAAGTTCACATCAAGGCCAGGCCCTAATTGAAATGAAGAGAGAATTACGAAACAGAAAAAGGAAAGACAATGGAAAGTATTTCCAAGTTTTTGAGAAAGTGAAACCTGTCTTTTGAAATGTGCCAAGTCATAATTATTGGGAAAGACATGAGAAGGTAGAGAGTTTTGGAGCTTCGACATGTAGAGAAAGAAGCAGGTATCAAAACGGCCCACCCTTGAGTTAATGATGGCCACACAATAATCATGTGATACAGCAGCTTGCTGAGTATTGCGAGGTCTAGCTAGTGGTGTGGGCACACAAGCAGCCAGCTCTCAGGAGCTAAAACCAAATTGATACCTATAGAAGAGGGAAAGTGAACCAACACTGCAGCATAAGGCAAGGGGTGTCAAGTTTGGAAGTTAGCCTGGAACAGTTTATAAGGTAGTTTGCTTTTGACTCAACTTTGTCAAGTAAGGATGCAGAGCTAGAACCAACCCAAATGTGAGAGCATTACTCCATACAAGGATGAATCAATCCCTTGTATAAACAGAGCAACTGTTCTGAAGAGAAGTTTCGACATCTAAACAGGACACCAAGCTTCTTAGAGGCAGACTTAGCTATTCCTGTATTGTGTAGTTTCCAAGAAAGAGTGGATGTTACAGTAATACTAAGTATGTTCATTTAGTTAAGAGGTGGAAATACAGAACCAACAAAGGAGAGACAAGAGTTATGGTGAGATTTTGATAGAGAGATGGGTAGAAACAGTGTCTTGGAGGCATTAAACTTAACAAGATTTTGTCTACCCCACTTAGATATTCTGTCCAAGTCTGAGTTTACTGAGGAAGCTGTGTTAAGATGAGATGCAGATTGAGTGAGAGAAGAGGGAGCAGAATTGAAGGATGTGGATGAATACAGTGTTGAGTCATCAGCATATGAGTGCATTGGATTATTACTGGAGGAAAGGAAATAGTTGAAAAAAAGGAGAAAAAGTGTAGGGGACAGGACAGAACCTTGAGGTACACTGCTGTTGATGGAGAAAAGGGAGAAGGCTGATCCATCAACAATCTCAGAGATAAATCAGTCACATAGGAAGCTAGATGTGAAATAGCAAAGTGAGGGAGGGAAGCCAAAAGAGGGGAGCTTAGAGATGAGACCCAGATGTTACACCCCGTCAAAAAGCCTGAGATATGTCAAGGGCAACTACACATGACTCCCTAAAATCTTTCAGGGATGATGACCAGATATTAGTAAGACAGGAAAGAATGTCACCAGTGGATCTTGTCTTATGGAAGCCATACTGGTGATCAAAGAGAAGACCGTGATTTTCAAAGTGTTTAGGGATATGGGAGATGAGGAGGGATTCAAAGTCTTTGGAAATGGTAGATGAGAAATCAATAGGATGATAGTTAGAGGGATCAGAATGATCACCCTTCTTAGGAATGGGATGTGTCAATGCATGCTTCCAAGGAGAAGGAAAAGTTTTGGTTTTTAAACAGAAACCGAACAGATGAGCAAGCACTGGTGCAAATTCGGAGGCACACTCTTTCAGTACATGGGGATGGTTGCCATCAGGACCATTAGCCTTGCTTGTTTCCAGAGAAAGAAGCGCTTTTTGGACAGTCTGTTAAGAGATTACGAGACTAGGCATAGGATTAGTAAGAGGAGCATCAGGATGTGAAGGAATGTTAGAGTCATCCAAGGTAGAGTTAGAGGAGAAATGGGAACCAAAGAGAGTTGCTTTGTTTACAGGGGAAACAGCTGTAGTACCATCAGATCAAAAAAGTGAAGGGAAGTTAGAGCGACAGAGGTTGTAAGAAATACCATTAGCTAAAGACAAGAAAGACCCATCAGTGGATGATGAGGAGAGGTTATCGCACTTCCTTTGAATAAAGGAATGCTTTACCTCATGGATAACATGCTTGCAGTGATTACAGGCAATGATAAAAGCTGAATGTGAGCCAGAGGAAGGAGAGTCTTTCTAAGTTTGATATGCCTTATTTCCTTGCCTGATGGATGATATATCAGGCAAATAGACTGCCCAATGCTCAGGAAGCAATGAATACAGAAGGAAAAAATGAAAAGTAACCAATAGTTACGTCTGGGATTGATGAGGAGTTAGACTGAGTTGAGATTAAAGAGGTGGAACAGTGATCTAGGGACTAAGGAATAGAAGGACAGAGTGATATACTGAATGAAGCCACAGAGATGAAAATATACTCTGTCAAAGACAGGAAAATTAGGGAGGTTTATGAAACTGTACAGTAGAGGTTTAAGTGATCACATAAAAACTCAGGATATATGTATGATGATGAAAATGTATCACAACCTGAGTCAATGAAGAATGAAGTTTATAGATATAAGCTGGTGATTATTTATGGGGTGAAAGATTACCATCTACCAGTTCAAGAGGAAAGGGTAACTATGGAGGAGAATATGGACTTACTGAATGTAAGTCTCAAGATAAAAGAAAGTAAGAGAATCATTATATATAGGTAAGACATAACAGGACAACCACTGAAAATTGGATCTGATATGGAGATGTGTAGCCAGGAAGTACTGAAGCAGGTTATGAAAATTCCTGGAAGGGGTGAATTCATTTGGGTGTTCATCAGAGGTTATAAACAGAGATGTGCAAGAAAAAATCAAAGACCACAATCAGAAGGCAAAAAAATGGGAGATGCTGAATGAGGCTAGAAGGTAGAACAACTAAGGACATCATTAATGTAGACAACATACATAGATTTATGACAGTAGAGAATGTTCAAAGAGAGTGGACCCCATGAGTGTAAAACTCCCTACCCATACAGCACAAATAGGTAATTACTCAATCAAGGAAGACAAGATTGCTGTCATACAAGTATCAGATCAGAAGTGAAGTATGCAAATGTGGATGGAGTGTTAGTATATGGTAAAGCATTTGCAATATCTGCCTAAAGTGGGTTATGAAAGCAAGAAGGGACAGGGAAGATAATGGGAAGGGTAATTAGCTCATATAAAAGAGGATAACTTTAAGACTCAGGAAATATTATTGGATAGCCCAGTCAAACAGTATGTAATGTGAAGAGTTACTGTAGAAAAGATGAAAATAGTGGTGCTGATAATTCATAATCCTCCAAAATATTGCAGTAATCCAGAACAATTATACAATTGAGGAACAAGTGGGATGGTGAAGGTATAAACAATAAAATTCTGAGAATGGAGGATTTCAACTGCAAAGAGACTGACTGGGAACACTTAGATTCTCAAGGAGATAGAGTTTCATGGAGGTACAAGTTCCCAAAATGTGTTTCTTATACAGGTTGAGCATTCCTAATCAGAAATGAGAAATCCGAAACTTTTTGAGCAGTCACATGACGTTACAAATGGAAAATTCCACACCAAAACGCATTATTTTTTCATTGTTTTAATGGTACTTCACATTCTTATAGTGTTAAATACTTATGTGTGAATAAGTGAAAGAATATGATTACTTATCAGTAGCATATAAATTCTGAGTCAGGAATGAAGGTGATGCCAGACAACCACAGACTCCACATGGGTGACTGAGGTTGTGACACCTTAGCTTTCTGATGGTTGTGTAACACAAACTTTGTTTCATGCATAAAATTATTAAAAATATTGTATGAATTACTTTCAGGCTATGTGTATAACGAGTATATAAAACATAAATGGATTTTATTTTATGTTAGCTGAGATGGCACGGGCAGTTGGGGTCCTAATCAAGG
The DNA here is from genome assembly GCA_038088735.1 of Panulirus argus. Lineage (NCBI taxonomy): Eukaryota > Metazoa > Arthropoda > Malacostraca > Decapoda > Palinuridae > Panulirus > Panulirus argus. Next base: position 984,976 of record JAYMFT010000022.1, on the reverse strand, counting down.
CCATCCCATTAACACTATTTACATAGCCTAGCCTGAGCCAGGTGCATATTTTATCGACCAACCCCTAGGGGTGGATGAACAGCAGGGTTGACTGTGGACTGACTGCTGCAACCAGGATTGGAACTTATGTGCTCAACCCTGGCGGCCTGTGAGTGCGTCATGGTCAGGAACACTAACTGCTACACCACAGGAGTTTAGGCTTGGGTCCATCCCCAATATATCTCGTTATGTGTCTATTATCCATCACGACAAATGTGGAAAACAAGATGGAATGGAAACAAACAGGTTAGAGCTGAGACATACTTCATTGTTTCGACCTTTCAATGGTCTTCCTCAGGAGATATTGATTCCAGCATTCGGCGGGATTGTGTTCCCCAGTAAGTAATGGTCACTGGATCTGACGCCTCGGTGTGTCACTCTCTGATTGGATTGCTTGTCCTGCTGCCTCCACTCGTTCACAGCGATCTCCGCTGCCTGGCTTGACCAGCAGATGAACCCAGACCTTGTGTTAATGTTGTCTTTGGTAGCAATGTAAGCGGCTTACGCCACTACCAAAGACAACATTAACATAAGGCTTGGGTTCATCTGCTGGTCATGTCAGGCAGCAGAGATCACTATGAATGAGTGGAGGCAGCAGGACAAACGATCCAATCAGAGAATGACATGCCAAGGTGTCTGAATGGGTAACCATCACATGCTGGGGAACACGGACCCTCTGAATGCTGGAATCAGTATCTCCTGAGGAAAAGCATTGAACAGTCGAAACTTTGAGATATGTCTCAGTTCAAACCTGTTTGTTTCCATACCATGCTGTTATCTCACTATGTATATGCAAATATTGCAAAATCCAAAACACTTATGGTCCCAGGCATTTTGGATAAGGGATACTCAACCTTTATCAGCATGTAACTGAGCACACTAGGGTTAGAAGACCTGATAAAGCAACAGGAAAAAATGACCATGCAGTTCTAAGGTTTGAGCATGTAATGAGAATATGAACGAGGAGTCAATAAGAAAGCCAAACTTAAAGAGGAGATGTAGTCACAGTAACTGCACAGAGCTGAAGAACACCTTTCTGAAGAACATAGATAGGAGTTTGATAAACAAAATATAGACCTCTCTTATGGTAGGTTCTATGAAATGTACACTGAATTAGTTAGAACATGGGTATCATCAGCTGAACATAGAGAAGAAAGTTCAAAAAGAGAGATACATGGTTTTTTAAAAATATCATATAAAAAATCATACGATATATACTGTGGAGCAGATATAGGCAGAACAACAGTCAGTCAGCATCTGAAAGGATTATAAGATTAAGGAATGAGTACTGCAACATATGGAAGGAGGATCAAAGAAACTTTGAAAAGATTATTGTGGATAAGGCATGAGGTAATCCAAAATTTTTCATAAATTCAGTAGAAATGAAAAATCAATTAAAGAGTAGCTCATCAAGTTAAGTGGTTCATAAGGAAGAGCTATAGAGGACGATGAAAAATTATGTAGGGGGATGAATGACCAGGTCAAAAGTGTTTTCTTAGTGGAAAAAAATTCTGCTCAAACACCAGTGAGATTGGACAGGGAAGGACAGTGAGATCGGACAGGGAACAAGTCTTGGAAATCGTTGATATCACCAAAAACAAAAAAGGCATGACCAGACTATTAAAGGGCCCTAACACATTTGACATACTGGGTCCTGGTAAACTCTCTCCAAATGTGACAAAGGAGTGTGATGATACATATGACAGGCTGCTTGAAATACTGTCTGATAAGTTACTGAAAGTGATGAGAGGAAGTGAACAAGGGCAATCACCATGCCTGTCTTTAAGAAAGGAGACTGAGAAATCATGTTGAACTACAGACCAGTCTTTCTGATGAATATGGTCTGTTAAATACTGATAAAAGATAATTAAAGATCAAACTGATGATTACTCACAAAGAAGAAACTAACTCAGAGAGACACACTACGTATTCAGGGAAGTGTCAGGCATAACAAAATTGTTATACATACGACAGAGTGAGTTCCATTCTAGACAAAAGAGATGGATGGGTGGTAAGTGTGTTCCTGTACTGCCAGTAAGTGTTTTAATACTGTACCACATAAGAGACTCAAAGAGAAATTAGACCTCTACATGGATGGGAAATTACCTTAGTGGAAAGGATAAATGATGTATGTCAGAGAGCCTTCTTGAAATGGGTTAAGATTACCAGTGGCATGCTGCAGACCTCAGTCTTAGGACTACTGCTCTTCCTAATATATGTAAATCACTTGCCCAGGGAACTGGGTTCAGACCTGAGTATGTTTACTAATGATGCCAAGGTCATGACAGAATTTAAAGAATGATGTGGATTACACCAAATTACAAGGGGACACAGACAAACTACAGAGTTGGTTTGATACACAGTTGAAATTCAATTTGAGAAGTGCAAAGCAATAAGGATGGGGCACAGTGAAAGAAGGCTTTCATACAATTAAAAATGTGTTGGGATAAACGTAGCATGATTGGATGTAATGCCTTTGATACAGCATGAGCATCAAAATTCCTCCCATCTTATTATCATAACATGAGCTACTCTGATGCAATGAAAGCCCAGATTGCCATGCAGTGCTAATGCTGCCCTTGCCATGCTGACCACCGTGAAAGTTCACTGAGTAAAGACATCATTTGCCACTCATGTAATTCTACACTTGTGCCCACATATACCAGTCACCACTATGCATTAGTGTCCTACAAATATCCCTACTACAAGTAAACCTGTCAAGAAGGTAAGGAAGACCCTGGAAGAAAAGATCAGAATACTGAATGAACGTGGAGTGTACTTCAACAGTTTCTCACTGTCATGAGGTAAATGAGAATAGAGATGCAAGATCAAGCTGAAAAGTGTGTCAATCAGGAAAGCCTTTTCTCAGCCAACTATTTAGAAGATCACAATAAATCTCAAGCCACCAGCATGACTAAACTATAAAATGTGTTGAAAAAAGCCAAAGTATACCTAAATAACGTTATGGATGCCATTCAAATTGCCAAAATTATATCATTCAAATTTACTGATAGAATAATGTTTGATGTGAAAAAAGAAAAGTTTTGTGGCCAATGAAATAGATATTATTACTATGCTTTAGTGATCTTAACAGACAGGTCTGCCAAGCACTGATTCACTTCTTGAATATTGAAATAATGAAGTAAGTTCAAGAACTATTGCTCACATATGACATAAAAGATAAAAAAAAAAAATATATATAAAATAACCAAAAACCATGTTATAAAAGCCCTATCTAAACAAAGGAGAAATATAAAAAAAATGTGTGATGGTAGCATACTGGTAGCACCGTGTTAAGCACTAAAAACAGCATGGTGTTGACATGTCTCCCAAGGAAGTGGTGTCGTCACCTCATTTATTTAATGTTTTGGAGCACTTGCTTTCTATACTGTGAAAATGTCTACCTTTTTCACTTACCTCTATTGCATCTGAAGATGTTTATGTAGTTTCATAATACTGGCTTAACTTTATTATTATTATAATCATAACAAGTGAAATGATGAAAGATGTTGACCTAATGTTATTGTTATTCCAACTTGTTGAGTAATGATGACACAATGGTTCATACTTTTATCAATCAATTATTCAGTTTACTGAGTAGTATTTCTCTCCTGAACCCAGGGATTGAGGTAATAATATTTTGTGTAAAATCATTCTAAAATATATCCTAAGTATATTTTGAGAACACAACATCTACATAGCCTTCATCCAAAAAACTAGACACAACCATATCTACCCTACCACCTTTCTATAACAACATAACTATAAGAAACAAAAACCAACAAGGAAAAGTAGGACTCATAACACTCATTCACCAAACATATCTTTCTCCAACACCACAAAACTGCTCACAGACAATGACAACACCCAACAAATAATACCCATAAAGATAAAACTTCATAGTATCAGCTACAACATAATCAACATCTACATACCTTCCCCCTCCACATATCCTCCAGATGTACTCCCCAGCTGCAGATTCTCACCAGCAAGCCTAATACCAATCTTTGTGGATATTTAAATGCCCTCCATTCCTCTTAGTAAACTAATCATACACTAACTGCAACCTCTCAATGTCCTTAACCTGTGCATTCAGCCAACTAGACTCCCAGCTCACCATTCCAACAATGAACTTGGCAGACATCATATTCTGCTCACAAGGACCAACTGGAGCATGCTACACAAACTATCCTCTGACCACTTGTCCAACCTGATAACTGTCCCTCTAGCTCAGCCAATAAACACACAAATACATGCACATACATATGAAGAGAAAAAACTAATGGAAAGCAGACTGGCCAATGTTTACACAGGCACATAGAAACAAAGCTCCAAAACTTTAGTATAGATGAGTTCTCATCCCCAGATTATGCAGTCTCATGCATTATCAACATCTCTAACCAAAATGACAAAACACCACAAGGGCACAGAAAGACTTACAACCCAAATTTCTCTCCATAATTGCACACCTCATAAAGCAAAGAAACCAACTCAGACACAACACCTCTCCAGCAACAGAAATAAGAGAATAAATATAAACTTTAAACAACATCACCACTACCCTAATCACTGAAAGACAAACTGAAAATTGGCACTTCCTCAACACAAAGAACCACAATACCCAGAACAATCAACTCTGGCGGACATTAAATAAAATCCTCTCTTATTGCACTAGGCCAGCCCCCAATCACGAAGCATTACTGACCCATTTCAGTGAAATCTCTACTCACCCACCTTTCACTCCCAGTGATACAAGCAAGGCAAATGAAACCTTAAAGAGCTCTCCTTCTAGACTTTAACAACATATCAAACTTTCACGCAATACACTATATCCCACTTGTATTCCAAACACTTCCAGATATCTTCAACTACTCCTAGCTTCACAACAAAATCCCTTACATTTGGAAATTTGTCAACATAACATCAGTCCTAGAGCCCTTCCAAGAATCCAATTCCCCCTCTTCTTATTGCCCTGTATCACTTATATCTTCAGCAGCTAAACTCTGAAAAACTTACTGACAACAAAATTAAACAAAGTATCCCACTCTCACCTACACAGCATAGCATCAGAACCAAAAACTTGAACACCGCGCTACACACAGACCTCACACATCCTATATGGATTGAGCCACTCTCAGTCTCCTTCCTGAACAATACTAGTTGCAATAGCCAAAATTAAAGTACTTGACACTGTCCCTTGACACATCATCACACAAAAAATACTTGACACCACCCTCTACAACAATAACAAAAAGTGTTTGGCCAACATCACAGAAGGCCATTATGCCAGTCACTCACAATGTCTACCTCTAAAACAATTAAAGTCTGCAATGGAGTTCCTCAACAAGCAGTTCTTTCTCTAACTCTCTTCAGTCTCTACCTACACAATCTTCCATTAATTTAGGCATACCTTAACATATGCAGATGACCTCACAATTACATCACAACACCCTAACACCACAGTAGCAACATGAAACATACAGCACTGCACTACACAACTGGAACAACGACTTGCCAAGATCAGAATGTTTCCATCTCCACAGAAGTCTTCAATCACTTTTCTAACCCCAGACAGAAATGAATCCAGGTCATACCATGCTGTCACCTCGAACTGACAGTCTCTTTCTCAGAACAAGACACGAACCTTTTGAGGCATTACATACAACACACATGACATTCACTTCCCATACTCATGACATCAACACAAAAAACAACACACAAACTAAATACCCTTCAAACACTAATTGGCATCAAATTTAGAGAGGAAAAAGAATCCCTCAACATCCTTTGCAAAACAGTTCATGTTCCATCTTAAACTATGCCTCACTGCCTGTTCTTCCATACTCTCTAGAGCAAATAGAACAAAGCTGCAAACCGCACAGAATAGTGTACTTAGAAAAATCTTTGGCTGCCCAGCAACCACAAACACATAACACCACATATATGAAATAAGGATCCTCCCAGTACAGTCCCATCCCTTAACATGCTCAACACTCACTTCCATACAAAAGCATTAGACCCCTCCCACCTAAACCATTCTATAACAACCAAACCCCAAGTTGAAATAAAAAAGTTACCCCTGCTTCATACCCCAGTAACCCCTGTGTACAGATTCCCCAGTCACCACCAAATATAACACTGACAAAACACATACAAACTGACCTAACCCAAGAAGCACTAAACAAATGACCTCCCTACACAGCCTTGATCTACAACCCAACTGACTTACCCCCATCAGAAACCACACTTCCCAGACAAACATGAGTCACACTATCCCACTTTTATTCTAAACATCACCTATCACTACAAACCTACAAACACCATTTCAACATATCCCAAGACTCTTCTTGACAATGATGAAATGATCATATAGAAGACATCAAGCACTTACTACTCAACTGCCCTGCACGCTTTGCACATACATCACAAACTTTATAACCTTTGGTCTCAACTGGTGGACATGGCCAGCTTTCTGAGTGATGCAGAGCATCATAAAGATAGAGGGGACTCATGGGATAGGAAGTATGTGAGCAAGTAAACTGTTTGATGCATGTACCTCATGAGAGAATTCTGAGTTTGTAGAATCATTGAATAAGATCCTCAATTTCATTTGACAACTTAACATCATAAATCATCCCCAAGAGTACAAGTGGTTTCTATAATTAGTCTATTATACCTAAAAAAGTAAGGCCATCTTTACAAACTGAAATTACAATTGCATTCCTGTTTGATATTTTTCTATTAATTTCATACACATTTAGTCTTCTTTTTTAATTTTTTCTTTCTGTACTACATTTACTGAAGAGCTGAATCAGCACAGGAACAGCAAAAATAGTCATATAATCACAATGAAGTCAATTTCCTGGCAGTGTTTATGAGTAGAGCCTGGAAGAGACATTTGGGTTCCTAGAATACATCTGATTCTGTGCCACATATACACAAACTTTTAAAGTCAATTATACATGAAATTTAGTCCATTAATTTCAGTGCTCCTACTGTATCTCCAAGCATTCAGTTAATATAAGTGTTAGAACTCCCTTTCATAGCACACAAATATATAGCAATTGAATGAAAAACTTTTTTTATGTGTTTTATTTTTACCACTGAGTCAATTCTATGGTTTCAAATGAAAATTATGTATCTCCCATAACTGTCTTGCATTTCTTTTGTCATATATGGCTTATTGTACCATTTTTACATACATATTAACCAAACTGCATCTATGGCATCAGTCTCTTCCTCATTTCCATTAAATCATTATTGCTTTTCCAGTCCTTTTATGCAATTCAAGTTTCTTAACAATTCTAACATAGATATGTATTCACGCATATTCCCTATGCAGTTATAAAAAAAGACATAAATGTAGTTCATCCATAGAGCTATCAACCATCAAATCATCTTCACTTGATGACTGTCATATTAATAATAATGCTTGGCCAAGACTGCTGGATCAACATTTGTCATCATTTCACTTGTCTGTAGATTTTTTGTGTGATTACTATGTGTGTGTAATGGGGAGAGAGTTTATGCTTATGCTGCCTTGTTTCTTAACCATGTGTATATGTACCATGTCTTCTCTTATGTATGTATGCAAATGCACACAGCCCAGCCAAAGCCAGGTGCCCATTTACAGTATTGACCAACCCCATGGGGAGGAAAAATACCCGGGATAGATATTGGCTGATAGCCACACCCAGGGTTCGAACCCTCTAGGATCTGGCCCATGGTGACTCATGGTAAGTAGCACTAACCAATTCACCATGTATTCAAGCAGAAGATAGTAAAACATGATATTAATCACTGTATCATCACAACTATAATTATAGTAACTAAAAGTATTAGCCAAGATCAAAATGAGAAACTAATAAATATTCAAAATAACATTTCAGCATATGTCATTATAATTCAGAAACATCTTCACATGTAATGGTGATGCGGAACAGGATGGACGTTATCATGATATAAAAGCAAGTGCACCAAAACACTATATAAATGATGTGACACCACTCCCTGGGGAGATATGTCAACAACATGCTGTTTTTAGTGATTACTGCTTTGCAACTAATACACTACCAAAACAGGTCTTTTATTTCTCCCTGGCTAAGGTGAGGCTTACTTTAGTCCGTTTCTTGTTCTTTTCAATATTCTTTTCTGATGTTCTTTCACTTCATAAGACAGAAATGCTTGTATTATTAACTTTATTAATAAGATATTTAAAATGTGTATTGGTGTTTGAGAGATCAATCTGTTTAGAGCACCAAAGGAAAGTATTTATTTTTTCTTTGATATTTAAGAATACTTCTTTTCTATATATAAAATGTTCTCCAAGCTCACTTGAACAAAACTTAGGTGGAAAACACTTTGTTATTCTGGTACATTTCAGTTCATTTTGACATATGTCAGGGTTTTGTCACACCCTAAGCCACCAGTATCTGCAGAATCAGGTTCAGGTGATGAGATGATTCAAGATTATAGAAGGTAAAAACAGTAGCAGTTTATTAGTTTCTCTATGTACTGTATCATAGATAATTTTCTTTGTTTAAGTGGCATTTAATGTACAGTTTGGTACATTATTGTATATTATTTCCATTGTTTATGTAAAGTTTTGAATTACTTCATATATTTTTGGATTTTGGTCCCTAACTTCCTGTAGTAAAGTGTATTTTTTTTCGTATATTTGTTCAACATAAAAAAGTAGGCTCTTGACTCCCCTGTAGTAAAGCTTATAATATATCTATCTATCTATCTATCTATCTATCTATCTATATATATATATATATATATATATATATATATATATATAT
>JAYMFT010000022.1:960124-976033 GCA_038088735.1 Panulirus argus | reverse complement strand
CAATCAACAACACAGTCACCCCCTTTCTTAATAAATTCAACTGCAATACCATCCAATCCTGCCGCCTTGCTGCACTTTATCTTCCGCAAGGCTTTCACCACTTTCACCACTTTCACCTGAGCCAGGTACCCATATTATCTACCAACCCCTAGGAATGGATGAACAGCTGGGTTAACTGTGGACTGACTGCTGAAACCAGGATTCTAATCTATGCACTCAACCCTGAGCAACCCATGAATGCGTCATGGTCAGGAATGCTAACCGCCACACTATACAGGAGTCCATAAGTACCCTAGTAATATTTTCAATAGTGTCTTGAATTATTCATATCACCTTGTTTGTTAATCAATTTAAGAAGATTCTTTTGGGGAACTACAGCAGCTTTCATGACACTGAAAGACAGTCCTGAAGCTGAATTTGGTATTCATAAGAACAGTGGCATTAAGAAAAATCCTTAAAATCTCAAGCATTTTTCTAGGAAGAATGAACCTTGGAAATCAATGCTACTAATGCCATATTTGGTGTAAATGTACTAAAAATTTTCATTAATGCATGCTTCATATATAATATTACATGTTCTTACAATATCTCCTTTCCTGGAAATACAATATATAAATAAGAATGTTCTCATGGAACACTCCATTAGACAATTTAGCAATTAGTTTTCAAGAAATTAAGTAGCATTAAAAGAACTCCTTGAAAATCTTTTGAATACAGGGTTAACGTACGACTCAAAATTTTCTTCTATATCAATAATATATAAATAAATTTCAATATCCATTAAAGATGCCAGAAGAATTTCCTTTCATATATTAAGGAAAACAAAGAGCCATAAATCCATGTAAGTGAAGGAAGGAATACTAAGTGTGGTTTAGGCTGAAAAAGAGGCAACATTTTGCTTAGCTTTGGCTAGAGGATACTCAAGCTTGATGAAGAACTCTATCATAAAGCACTCATACACATTTGATAAAAGTATAAGGGGTCTGCCATTGCTGGCTGAAAGTACAAGACAATTGAAGGCTAAGGGGAGAAAGAATGGCTTCTTAGAGTCCTTACATTGGAACAAGCAGTTATCAGCTGAAATGTATTCCTGATTTGCTACATTCTTTTAAACAGATAAGACTAGACTTAGGGTATTTCTTCTGTAATGCATAATATGTAGTGATTTAAATAAACTTTCCCTAAGCTAATGACCATACAGATTCCAAAATATCAAAGAAAGACATAAGAATTTATGATATGTGGCCTGTTTGGGGCCACAGAAGATTATAATGCATGCATATTTGAGTAGTTGGTTGTTGTATTATTACTGGCCAAGCTTGGACAATTAGCAGTGCAGTGGATAGGCACCTCTATAACTCTCTGTATAGCGTTGGGTAACAGATGTTCTGAACCACTGTTGCTGAGGCAGGAGTTATGGGAATATGTAAAAGAGTGTAAGGAAGTAAGCTCCAGACTGATGTGGGTAAAAATGAAAATGAAGTGTGAGGGATGGGTGATTATTAGTGCAGATTCATCTGACCACGATATGAAAGATGGTGAGAAACAATTTATTTTTGGAGCAGCTGAATGAGTGTCAGCAGTTTTGATGCAAGGTATTAGTGATGGGTGATTTATATGTGAAATTGAGTAATGTGGCAGTTGACGGTATAATAAGGGGCATGGGGTACTCAGTAAGGTGAATGAATATGGTGAACAGCTTTGTGGAGTTATGTGCTAAAAAGAGATTGGTGACTGGGAAAACCTGGTTTAAAAAGAGGGACATTTACAAGTTTACATGAATGAGTAAGAAAGATGGTAAGCAGATATAATTGGATTACATTCGAATTGATAGATGGGCAGAAATGAGACTCTTTGATTTAGATGTGATGAAAGGATCAGCCAGTAGATCATTACCCAGTGGAAGTGAGAAAATTTGTCAAGGTTTTTCGAAAAGAAGAAACTATATGGGTTGGAAGTGGTGAAAGTATGGGGGCTTGGAAAACAGACTTGTGTGAAGACATACAATGAGGGATTGAGTGTAGAATAGCAAAAGAGAATAAATGAGGAATGAGAGGCATTTAGTGAAGCAGTGCTTGCATGTGTGAGAGAAGTCTGTGATGTGGGAGGTGGGCAGGTCAGAAAGGGTAGTTAGTGTTGGGATGACAAAATAAATTTGTTAGCGAAAGAGAAAAGAGGCGTATGGGTGGTACTTAAAGGGAAGCAATGCAAATGACTGGGATATAAAAGTGAAAGTGGTAGGAGGTCAAGAGGACAGTACGAAGGTTAAAAGAAAAGGGAATATGAGAGTTGGGGTGATTAAGGGAGAAAAAGGTGGTGTTTCGGAAGGAGGTTAATAGTAAGAGATAAACAAGGAAACACATGGGAACATCAGTTAAAGAAGCAAATGGGGAAGAGGTAACAGGAAGTGAGGGGATCAGGTGAGGATTTTTGATTGCTGAATGTGATTGGTTTTTGAGTGGCAGATGTAGGATGTTTGGATCAAAAAGGTATGCGAAGTAAGAGAGCCATGGAAAGTGGTTTGTTGAAGAGGAAAAAGGTGGTGAAAGCCTTACGCTAGTTGAAATTTAGTAAGATGGCTGGAGTGGATGGTATTGCAGTTGAATTTCTCAAGAAAAGGGGTGACTGTAATACTGACTGGCTAGTTAGGATTTTCAATGTATGTATGGGTCATTTGTGAAGTTCCTGTGGATTGCATAAATGCCTGTATGGTACCACTGTATAAGGGTAAGGGGAACAAAAGTGAGTGTTGAAAATACAGACATAAAGTTTACTTTGTATACTGGTAAGTTGTATGGGAGAGTGATAACTGAGGGGATAGAGTTATGCACAGAACATCCAATTAGGGAGGAACAATGTGGTTTCTGGAGTGACAGAGTTTGTGAGAATCAAGTGTTTGCTTTAAAGAATATATGTAAGAAATACTTAGAGAAATAGAGGGATTTGCATGTGGCAGTTATGAATCTGGAAAAAGCACATGATAAAGTTCATAGAAATGCCTTGTGGAAGGTCTTATGAATATATAGTGTAGGGAGAGAGCTATTAGAATCAATGAAAGATTTGTATCAAAGGGGAAAAGCTATTAGGAGCAATGAAAGCTTTTTATCAAGAGTATAAGGTGTGTGTGCAGTAAGCAGAGAGAGAGAGGAGAGAGTAGGTCCATGTGAAGGCTGGTCTGCTGCAGAGGTATAACTGTTCAATATGTTTAAGGATGTAGTGATGAGGTGGGGTAAATGCAAGGGTCTTGGAGAAATGGACAATAGTGCAGTCTGTAGGGGATGAGGGGGATCAGGGAACTGAGCCAGTTATTGTTTGTTGATGGCACAGTGCTGTAGGTAGATCTGAGTGAGAAACTGCATTAGTTGGTGCCTGAGTTTGGGATAGTGTTTGAAAGGAGGAAGTTGAGAGTATATGTATATAAAAAGCAAGGCTTTTTAGCTTTAGCAAAGAGGGACAGGTTAGTTGGGGGTGTTTATTTGAAAAGAAAAAAAATTGAGGAAGTGAAGTGTTTTAGATACCTGGAAGTGGATATAACAACAGATGGAATCATGGACGTGAAAGACAGTCATAGGGTGAGTGGGGGGATGAAGAGAAAGGTTTTGGGAGCATTGAGGAATGTATGGAAAGAGAGACTGTTATGCAGGAGGGCAAAAATAAATATATTTGAAGGTATAGTTATCCCAATGATGATGTATGCATGCATGGCATGGTCTATAGATGAGGAAGTGTGGAGGAAGGTAGATGTGTTGAAAATGAAATGTTTAAGGATAATAAGTACGGTGAAGTGATTTGATTAAGTAAATAATAAAAGGGTAAGAGAGAGGTGTGGTAATAAGAAGACTGGTTGAGAAAGCTGAAAAGGGTGTGCTGAAATGGTTCAGATATATGGAGAGAATGAGTGAGGCGATGTTAACAAAGGGGATATATGTATTATAATTGGAGGGGACAAAGAGAAAGGGGAGACCAAATTGGAGATGGAAGGATGGAGTGAAAAAGATTTTTAATGCTCGAGGCCTGAAAATGCAGGACGGTGAATGGTGTGAACTGGATAGAGTGAAATGAATTGATGTGGTACACAGTGGTCAACATACTGTCAATGGATTGAATCAAAACATATGAAGCAGCTGAGGGAAATGACAGAACGGTCTGTGGGGCCTGGTTGTGGATAGGAAGCTGCTGTTTTGGTGCATTACATATGACAGCTAAAGGATGTATGTCAGTGAATGCAGCCTTTCTTCATCTGTTCTTGGCACTAATTCAACAATGCAGGAAATGAGTAATAAGTATGAAAAAAAAGGTATTCTGAAAACATCATGTACTGGATATATCTGATCCATTATGAGTTACATTTTTCAGATGTTAGAATGTGTCAGAAAACTTTATTTTTCCACTGTACATATATACTCTCCACTAATAGGTAATCATACATGTGCACTGGAAAAGTAACTTTCCTTACAATTCTGAACATCATAAGCATCACTTATAATGAACAGCAAACCTTGATCACTTTACAATCAACTGATTTTGTATTAAAAGGGTGAATTTTGAATTTCTAATTAAATATGTATGCTATCTTTCATTTCTCTTTTGAAGATAAATGTTCATTAGTTTTTGGAATATAAGTGTATATATAAAGATAGTTTATCATTAACATGTACTGGACACATGGAATACATGATAACGATTTACCTATGGGTGCCAAGGATTTGAACTCTGGTCCTAGTGCGTGGCTAACCATTGGGCCATGAGGCAACAATAGCTTTCCATTTCAGACCAACCAATGGTTCAGAGTTCCTCTGTGATATCTGATGGTCTATGAGGCTTAGGGAAATCCTGCACTAGCACAGGCCATAAGTAGTATCAAATTAATCATCCAATACTAGAGTTTATATATCTTTAACATGTACTGGACACAAGGAACAAATGAACAACACTTTACCTATAATGCCGAAGATTTGAACCCCAGTCCCTCCATGTGACAGGCCGATATGCTAACCACTGGAGTACGATGTAACAAAAGCTTTCCATCTCAGACCAACCAATGGTCCTTGAGATCTCTCATCACATCTCATGACCTGAGAGACTTATGGAAAGCCTGTGCCTGCATAGGTCATCAGTAGCGTCATATCAAACCTTCAGCACAGACAAAAGTCCACATCAAGGATGGGCCTTAATTGAAATATAGAGAGAATTAAGAAACAGAAAAAGAAAAGACAGGGAAAGTATTTATGAATCTTTGATAAAATGAAAGACCTGTCTTTTGAAATGAGCCAGGTCATAGTTTTTTGGAAAGACATGAGAAGGAAGAGAGTTCCAAATCTTCGACATGTAGGGAAAGGAGCAGTTGTCAAAATGCACACCCTTGAGTTGCCGATGGTCCCTCAATAATCACGTGACGCAGCAGCTTGCTGAGTATTGCGTGGTCTAGCTAGTGGTGGGGGCAAACAAGCAGCCAGCTCTTGGAAGCAAAAGCCAAAGTAATACTAATATTAGAGGGAAAGTGAACCAACATTGTGGCACAGGGCAAGGGGGTCAAGTTTAGAGGTTAGCCTAGGACAGTTTATAAGTCAGACCGCTTTCGACTCAACTCTGTCAAGTAAGGAAACGGAGCTAGAACCACCCCAAAAGTGAGAGCAGTACTCCTTACAAGGATGAATCAATCCCTTGTATAAAGAGAGCAGCTGTTCAGAAGAGAAGGTCTGACATCTAAACAGGACACCCAGCTTCTTAGAGGCAGACTTAACTATTCCGATAATGTGGGGCTTCCAAGAAAGAGTGAATGTTACAGTAATACCAAATATGTTCATAAAGTCAAGAGGTGGAATTACAGAACTGTTAAAAGAGATATGAGAGATGTGAGGAGTTTTCAATAGAGAGATGGGTAGAAATTGGGTCATGGAGGCATTAAACAACTAGATTTTGTGTACCCTACTGAGATATCCTGTCCAAGTCTGAGTTTACTGAGGAAGCTGTGTCAAGGTGAGATGCAGATCAAGTAAGAGAAGAGGGAGCAGAATTGAAGTATGTGGATGAATGCAGTGTTGATTCATCAGCGTACGAATGCATTGGATTGTTTGTGGAGGAGAGGAAATCACTGAAAAAAAATGAGAAAAAGCATAGGAGATAGGACAGAACCTTGAGGGACACCACTGTTGATGGAGAAAAGGGGGAGGCTGATCTATCAACAACCACAGATACAGATCGGCCGGAAAGGAAGTTGGATATGAAGGAGCAAAGTGAGGGAGGGAAGCCAAAAGAGGGAAGCTCAGAGATGAGACCTCGATGCCACACCCTGTCAAAAGCCTTAGTTGTGTCAAGGGCATCTACACTTGACTCTCCAAAATCTTTTAGGGTTGATGACCAGACATCAGTAAGACAGGAAAGAATATCACCAGTGGATCTCAACTTGCAGAAGCCATATTGGTGATCAGAGAAATGACTGTGATTTTTGGTGTTTAAGGATATGGGAGTTCAGGAGGGATTCAAAGACTTTGGAAATAGTAGATGTCAAACCTACAGGACGATAGTTAGAGGGGTCAGAATGGTCACCCATCTTAGGGATGGGGTGTATCAAAGCATGTTTCCAAGAAGGAAAAGTTTTGGTTTTTAAACAGAAATGGAAGAGATGAACAAACATAGGTGCAAGTTCAGAGGCACACTCTTTCAGTACACGGGGATGGATGCCATCAGAACCATAAGCTCTGCTTGTGTCCAGAGAAAGAAGTGCTTTTTGGACAGTCCTAAAGAGTTTATGGGAAGAGGCATAGGATTAGTAAGAGGAGCATCATGGGGTAAAGGAATGTTGGAGTCATCCACGGTGAAGTTAGAGGAGAAATGGGAACTAAACATTTACTGAATACATGTAATTGATAACGATTTACCTACAGGCACCGAGGATTTAAACCCTAGTCCTACCACATGGCAGGCCAGCACATTAAGCATTAGACCATAATGTGACAGAAGCCTTCCATCTCAGACCAATCAACAGTCCATGAGATCCTCCTTCTTATCTTGTGACCTGAGAGGCTTAGGGAAAGCCTGCACCTGTATGGGTCTTAGGTGACATCTAATCAATCCTCTGACACTACTGGAAAGTTTACATATAATTAACATATATTGAAATAGGTTATAACGATTTACCTATAGATGCTACAGATTTGAATCCCAGTTCTACCACATGGCAGGCCATGGTCCAATGGTTACTGTGATAGCCCACCATGTGGTAAGACAGGTTCAAATCCTTGGCAGTCATGGGTAAATAGTTATTATCCGTTCCATGTGTCAAGCACATATTAAAGATATATGAACTTTACTGTAGTGTTGAAGGATTGACTTGATGTTAACTATGATCCTTTACAGGTGTAGGCTTTCCCTAAGCCTCTCAGGTCACAAGATATGACAAGGTATCTTATGGACCACTGGGTGGTCTGAGATGGAAAGATTTTGTCACCTCATGGTCCAGTGATTAACGTATTGGCCTACAACCATAGGTAAGTCATTATTATCTATTCCATGTGTCTAGTAACATATTGGCCTGCTATGCAGTAGAACCAGGGTTCTAATCCTCAGCATCCATAGGTAAGTCGTTAACATCTATTCCATGTGTCTAGCACACATAAAAGATATATAAATCTAACCGTAGGGTTGGAGGACTCTTTGATGCTACCTGCAACTAAGGCAGGTGTGGGCTTTCTCTTAGCCTCTCAGGTCATGAGATGTGATGGGGAATCTCATGGACCATTGGTTAGTCTGAGATGAAGAGTTTTGTGGTCCAATGGTTAGTGTATTGGCCTGCCACAAGGTAGAACTGGGTCTCAAATCCTTGGTACCCAAAGATAAATCATTATCATCCATTCCATGTGTCCAGTACAATGTTACAGATACATGAACTTTACTTTAGTGTTGGAGGATTGATATGATGCCCCATACGACCTGTGTGGGTGTGGGCTTTCCCTAAGCCTCTCAGGTCATGGGATGAGAAGGGGAACTCAATAGACTATTGGTTGGTCTGAGATGGAAAGATTTTGTCATCTCATAGTCCAATGGTTAGCATATCAGCCTGCCAAGCTGTCAGACCACGGTTTGAATCATCAACACCCATAAGTAAATCACTATTATGTGAAGATAGTTTTGCCACAGCTTATAGAAAGCTTTTCATTGCTACTCATAACCTAACACTGTAAAAGATGCACAATTGCAATGACTCACGTTGGATACATTTTATTGACAGTTTTAAAAATATCCTTAAAAACATTATATACCATAACATAATCCACATAAATCAGAATTTGCACTTAAATTCATAATTCTATTGCATTTTCCCTAGATTTTGCCATGCCAATTATGAAATATTCCAGTCTTTCAACATGCTATCATTTGGCAAACAAAATACCTACCGGTAGCAAAAACTTTGCAGCATTAAAAGTTAAACAGACCATGCACTCATATCTCTAGCAAGTATGTCCAGTACCTGGGAATCTCAAATATGGCAGATACATCAGTACAGAAAAATCATAACAACAGATATGTTAGATATTCCAAAATACTGTGGACAGAACTAAAAGGATCATCAACGCATTCATTGCTCTTGAGATGGACATTTCTTGGTATTAATGAAAAAAGCACATTGAGAAGTGTATCCAACAAAACACCCAATTTTCTAGCAAAAAATGCACATTTTTGTAAAGTGGTGTAACTGCTGTTGTCAAAGGTGGCGATCATAGTGGCAATAGTGGTTGGAAGAAGGAAGAGGGGACAAAACTACTTAAAAAAGAACTAAAAAGAAAATACATATACAGTGCGAGTTCGCTGAGTTTCTATTACTCTAAGCAAGACATAACCATAGTACACTCTACATAACTGCCTAAAAGATTACTTGGTAAAATAAATTACGCAGACTTTCTAAATTTACTTGAAAATGTTAGTAAAGACAAATTTATTGGAGTCTAGAAAATATCAGTTCAAAGCTTCATATCATAAAAGGGGAAACATCTCAAAATCTATACTGATCATGAGTATGGGGGAATTTTAAAAATTTCATCAAATACATAGAAGACATGTTAAGGTGACTTCAAGACTTTGCATATGAGACAAACTACATTACTGTGGAAAAGGAAAAAACAAAGTGTCAGCACAAAACATTACTGCAGGGAACTATGAGAAAAAATAAGTATTATGGGGCACAGCAAATACCTTTGGGACAATGCCTTACCCGATCTACTCTCCGATCTATGGACCTTACCCTCCACTCTATGCAGGCGGAGGTCAGTAAAACTACGTTTGAGCTGGGTAAGGACCCCTACGGACGAAAATACACATACGATGTTAGTCCAAAACCACGGACAAGATAATGGGATACAAGTTGTGTCGAGAGAGGAAATTTGTCAATATCTGACTATTACCTGGATTGACTGTGTGTGTGTTGGTGCCGATGAGCTACTGTTTTTTCTGGAATTCCTTCACTGTCTGCTTGGCAAGTTATAACTACAAATCTAAATAAAATTTCTAGTGTCAAGCTATAGCATATTTGTTGCCTGATACATACAAACCTGCATACACACACAAACACATAAGAAATGATAAATACTGATGGAAATAAGGGATAGGAATTATGAAAAAGTTTTAAGATCAAAGGGGAAAGCCACAGGTTGGAGACTATGGATGTGGGATGCAAATCTAGTGACTCTGGCTCAGGTAATGAGAATGAGATACTGAATGATGCAATAGAGGAGACAGTTCACACATCCAGAGACAGAGCAATAAATTAATGTATGGAGCAGTTACTGGAGGGCTGAAGTCTGTGCAGGTCATCCAGAAAAAAATTTTCAATGATGAAAAGACAAATCCTTAATATGGTCATACACAAAGAGGAAGAAAAACTGTAACTGCAAGAGATAAAATACAGGTAGGTCCCTTCTCAACCAAGGGAGGCAATAAAGAGCAAGGCTAGGAGACATAAGTCAGTGATGGATTTTAAGCTGGTAGAACAACATATCCTACATAAGGAGGAAAAAGAACCAAGGCATGGGATGAAGTCAAAAAGCTATTAGGTGCAATGGACCTGCAAGATTAAGTCTAGAGATAAAAGGCTTTTTGCAAACTAGTAGATACAGGCAAAAAGTAAATAAAAGAACAACCTATGAGGATAACCTTGGACAGGGAGATGTTTAGTTAGGAGGTACTGGAATATCCAAAAAAATTTGCCAAAACAAAGAGAGAGGCATTCATCAAAAGTGACTTGCCAAGAGTGAAGCGAGAGACAGCAAAGGCATTCAGTCAGGAAGAGGAAAATGGGGGAAAACAGATGAAGCCAGGGATGTGTCAGGATTGCTTAGTGGTTCAATCTGCAGATTAAAAATAATGTATACCAATGAGTATGGGCTGATATAAATAGTAAAGAGCTAAAGTTCAGGGACAAAGTCAAGAGAGGCAACCCAGATATTGTTGGAATAGTGAAGACCAAATTTACAAAGGAGATAATGTAGAGACTGATTTGTCCAATGGGATACAAAAAACTAAGGAGGGACATGGAAGATAAAGGAGAAAGGGATCTGGCTTTCTTGGTGAGAGATAACATTAGCCTCCAAGAAATATTGAACGACCCATTCAAGCTCAAGTATATGATGGGAAAACTCACTTCATGAAAGATGAATATAGAAGCACAGTTAATTCACAATCCTCTGAGGAATTACAATGATCCATACCAACTTTACAACAAAACCAATGAAGGAACAATCAAGAGAGTAAAAGAAGTAATGAAACACACCCCTCAAGTATGGTACAATACTGATAATAGGGATTTCAACTACAATGAAAATTTTGATGAGCAAGGATAGAGAGAGTCATGGAGACTTAAGTTCCTGAAATGATTACATGAGAACTTCCTGTACAAATACATCACTAAACATATAAGAGTCAGAGAGACTGATACACCATCACAATAACAACAATGAAGACAGCACCAAAATCAAGAGAAATGAATTTCAGAGAAAAGTTAAAAGTTTTAAAGTTGCCCATCTTGTAAGAGGAAAGAGTGAGGTGTAACCTGATTAGAACCCTTAAGTTTTCAAAAGAGATCAATGATACAGACAGCAAACAGTTCCTCAAGAGATGTGGGGATAAAACAACAGAAATATAACATGAAATTATGCAAAAAGTGATTTCATAACATAAGAGTGGTGGATGAATGTTATTAAATGACTGAAGATATGGTTAATGCAGCCAACATAAAAAAATTGGAGATGGAGCCCCACAATTGTAAAACTTCTTCTCTGTACATCATAAATGGATAAGACCTTGCTTTCATACATAATAATATTGAAGTGAAAACATTAAAATATGATATGCTAACTGGAGAAAGTGATCATGTAATATTGTACTGGTTTTTTGATATATGGTTGAAGAGGTCATGGAAGGGGGATCAAAGAAGAAACTTGATTCAGAGATATAATCATAGTAACCAGGCAGAGTTAAATGATTTCCTTAAGAACATAATATAGGAAGTGGAGCACTATATTGTGTACAGACCAGCATGATATCTATGAAGGGCTCAGAACATGGATACCACTGGCTGTAACTGAGGAAGAAATAATGACAGAGAGAGGTTTAGTTCGATGAAATATGTCAACATGCAAAAGAACCAAGATGTTTACTATGCAGGAGGTACATGTGTCATGATGTTAAGGCATTCAGCTTTATAAAGATATAGCAAGGCAAGAAATGAGTACTCTCTGTTGAGGAGGGAGGAATGGAGAAACCTTCACAAGAAAATTGTAGAGAAAGCAAAAGAAAACCCAAAACTTTTCCATAAATTCATCAATACTAAGTTGATGGTCAAAGACCAGCCAATCAGGTTACATGACTGAGAGAAGAATCTTTGAGATGTGGAAATATATTAAGATCTGAATAATAAGTTTAGGAGTGCTTTCAAATTACAACCTCAATGACAGAAAGATGAGATAGGACAGGGAAGAGGTCTCAGAAAACTCTAAATCTATTAGAAAAGACATGAACAGAATATTACAAAACTTGGACCCATTAAAGGCTTATGGCCCTAATGTAATCTCTCCATGTGTGCTGAAAGAATGTATGGGAACTTGACAGGCTACTTTAGTTACTGTTCAAAATAAGCGTTATTACAGTGACAAATAGGTAAAAAGGTAGCTAGAAAAACTGAGAGCAAGAGCTAGGAACTGATCATTCTCAACAAGTTTAGTTAGTCTTCTTCAGGAGAATAATGATACATCGTGAGGGTTACACAAGTTTAAATACAGAACTGGTGGCTCAAGGAAATGGTTGCTGAGATGCCTCATTACCTACCCGATTCATCATTGATGCTTGCCTGCCACCAACATAGCACAAACAAAGCTGCCTGCTTTAATGTTATGGTTTCTTTTCATAGCAACATAAAGCTGCCTGCTTTGGTGTTACTGATTCTTTTCACAGCAATGTGGGCTGCAAAAATTCTACACAAAGGAGTAGAAAAGAAGACAAGGAAAGTATTAAAAACAGCTAACGTTGTCCTTAAAAGAAATGATAAGACTAAAGCAGGGAGATTCGCCTGAGCTATCCAGCAGCAGATATGGAGCTCTGTTACTGGCCAGTTTATGGCAGGTTAGCACCAGTAACAGACCAATCAGGTAGTGACACATCTCAAAGTCCAGTTTTTTTATCTACCAATTTTGTATATAGGCTTGTAATTACCTATTTGTACTGTACAGGGAGAGAGTTTGACACTCAAAATGCCCTCATCACTTGACCCATATCTACTAATCATACAACTCTTTACAGCTCTTTATGCTATCTGCAACTACAATTTTCTCACTCAGTTTATTCCATTCATCTAACACTCTTACACTATAAGAGTACTTCTTCGCCTCCTTTCCAACAAAATCTCCTTTAACTTCATGTTATGGCCTCTTATTGCTCTGGTCATGCAATTTTCAAAGAACTGTTCAGGATTTTCACCATTAAGCTGATACAAAAACTTAAAAGGTTGTAATCAGGTCAACCCACACTCTTTTCTTTTCCACTGTTGACAAATCCAAGGCCTCTAGCCTTTCCCTGTAACTAAGCTCCATTAATTCTGGTATGACCTTTATTGCCTTCCTATGGACTTTATCTATTAGTTCTTTTTCATCTTTAAGTAAAATAACCAAGCTGAGAAGTACATACTAGTTTTGGCCTAATGTAGGATGCAAGCAACTTTTTCAGGATTTGATTAACAGTATAATCAAATGCTTTTCTAATTCTTGGCAGCAGACAGTTTTCTATTTTACTATTCTCCTAATCTGGGACTAGCAAAACTGGCTAGGGATGATGTGAATTCCCAAATCCCTCTCACAGATTCCTGCAGCTTATCTAATGTTACACAAAATTCATTTTGAGGCCTTCTTTCACTGATCCATCCTCATTACTTTTCTTTCCGTTTACTTGGGTATAATTTCATCAACCAAGTATCAGACCAACTTTGGAATCTAAGTCCCTTTGTAGGTTAGTGTAATCCTTCTCAATTTTCACTTCCCTCATGACCATTGCATCATATGCAAATACATTCAGGCAATCATCATATAGATCAGAAAAAGTAATTGTCCCAGAAGAGAACCCTACAACACTCCACTAATGACCTCAACCTATTGCAAGAAGGCCTTTCTGACATGAATCCTTTGTCCCCTTCCACTAAGATAATTTTCTACCCATCTAAGAAGTCGCCTCCTTATTCTTGCCTGTAGATCCAGCTTCTTAAACAGCTTCTTATGTACAGTGACACAAGCTTTTTGGCAGTCCAGATAGAAATATTCCACTCAGCCTTCTTTTTTTGTCTAAAACAGAGCTCACATTCTCACAGAAATTAAATAGGTTTCTTAAACATGGCGTCCATTCCCTAAAATGGTATTTTTTCTCATTTAGGTAATTTCTTTTCTGCAGGAAGTCAACCATTTGCTTTTAGATTATGTTTTTCAATATACTGAAGACCACACTCATCAGAGGGACTGGTCTGTGGTTCAGCAACTCTTCCCATTCTTTTTTCTCATAGATAAGTATAACAGTTGCCTCTTTTCCATACTCTTGGCACTCTGTCTTTCACCAGTAACATCTTATAAAGTATTTCAAGTGGCCTTATCAAGTATATTTGTACACATCTTCAGCATGTATGGTAAAATTTCATCAGTACTATGAGCCTTGTATGGGTCAAGAAACCTTTAGTGTTCTGTTGCTGTCTTTAATAAATATCTAATGCTTTCTTAAATATCCTACTTGTCCCATCTCATTCGGTGTTGGAGCTACAGTATGCTGTCTTCCACTGTGAAAACACCTTGGAGCCCGTCAATGAGTTCCTCACATACCTTAACATCATATTTTACAACTCTTTCTTTTGAATCCCATAGCCTTATTAGCTGCTCTTTAGCTGACAATTTACTGCTGATGAACTATTGAAAAAGTTATGGACTTTATCCTGACTTGTCCATAACATTCTTTTCAAAGTTTCATTTGTTTCTCCTTTCTTTATCTTGCCATATTTGTTCCTTGCTTTCTTATACCTTAAAATTATTGGGTGGCTAGAGTACTGCCTATACCTTCACCACAGCATATCTCAAAGCTCATTTGCTTTTTGACATCTTTTATGAACCATTTCTCCCTCTTTCTCAATCCGTCTTCAATAGTTATGCTAGTGGTACCCATTTTTCTACTCTGTTGTACATTTCACAGGAACTCCCACCACATTACCCTGGTTCCTGGCTACTAATCTCCATTTCCCAATTTACATTAACAAAGCAAAGAATTAAGTTCTGTGTAGTTTCCACAATTCTGTTTCCTCTATAGGGTTTTGTCTCATCTCTGTTCTCTTTATGTCCTCAATTTAAACATAATCAAACTTAAACATTACATGATCACTTTTTCCAATTGGTGTACCATATATGATATCAATATCCATGCTAGTATGTGTGACGATAAGATCTAATATTGAAGAAGTATCATTTCTCCTTATCCTATCATATTCAGTGACATGCTGGTATGAGAATTTTCCTGTATAATTTCTAAAACCTTGTGGCTCCCTGATTATGTAAACATGAGAATCCAAACTCCCCTAGTTTATCTCCTTATAAATCAAATCCCACATTATTAGTAACTTGCCATCTCTGAGAAGTGTATTTACTACTGCTTCATGTACTACCTTGATTGTTCCTTCATTACTAGCACTGATTATTTGTTCTGGACCATAACTCTTTTGAGGGTTACATAATAGTATCAACAACACTATGCACATCTTTCCTACTGTTATCATTCCTATTATGCACTGCCTGAATGGACTGTCTTCTGTTTCAAGAAACATAAGGTTATCCCTGATCATGAAGGCCAATCCTCCTCCTCCTTTGTCTTCTCTTTCCCTCCAAGCTTTGTTTCCACAGCTCCAGCAATATCAGGGTTATTTTCCCTAATGAGATTCTTAAGTTCCAGATCTTTGCCATTACTAATAATCCCTCAACATTTCTATACATTTCTTTCGGTCTGACATTACCATCACCTAACATTACTGACCTCTCTGCAGTACTGGCAAGGATGTTTTATCCCATTGCATCATTTGGAGTCTCCCATTCTTTGCCTTGTCTGTATTTTATGACTTTACTATCTCTTCCTTTTATCTGTCACATTTAATGAAGACTGCATTGAACCACCTTGTTTTGAACCTGCTTATTGTAGGAACTCTAAGTATTTAGAGTGCCTTTAATGCAGTAATTTCCAACAATTCTAAAAACCATTCTATTGAGTTTTTTGTCATATTCAAAATGCATAAATATTTTTTATTATACTTGAATGCCGTCTCCTATGTTAGCGAGGTAACGCCAAGAAACAAATGAAGAAAGACCCATCCAATCACAAACATACACACACACACACATATATATA
>JAYMFT010000022.1:941670-960024 GCA_038088735.1 Panulirus argus | reverse complement strand
GGACATAGAGAACAAATGAGTAAGGAAAGGTTGACAAAGAGGATACATGTGTCAGATGTGGAGAGAACAAGGAGAAGCAGGAGACCAAATTGGTGGTGAAAAGATGGAGTGAAAGGGTTCTTGAGCGGTTGGGGCCTAAACGTGCAGGAGGGTGAAAGGAGTGCACGGAATAGAGTGAAATGGAATGATGTGGTATACTGGGGTCAACATGCTGTCAATGGACTGAACCAGGACATGTGAAATGTCTGAGGTAAACCATGGAAAGGTCTGTGGGGCCTAGATTTGGATAGGGAGCTGTGGTTTCAATGCATTACACATGACAGCTAGAGACTGAGTGTGATCGAATGTGGCCTTTTTAGTTTGTTTCCTGGCTCTACCTTGCTGATGCAGGGGGTAGCAAGGCTGTTTCCTGTGGGGAGGGGCGGGGTCAGGAATGGATTGAGGCGAGCAAGTATGAATATGTACATATGTATATGTGTATATGCATGTATATGTATATGTATATATCTATATGTTGGTATGTATATGTATGCATTTGTGCATATATGTGCATGTATGTATATATGTATGTGCTGGTATGCATATGTATGTATTTGTTCATATGTGTGAATGTATGTATATATGTGTGTATGTGAGTGGATGGATTTTTCTTCGTCTGTTTCCTGGCGCGACCTCGCTAACGCAGGGGGTGGCATTGCTATTTCCTGTGGGGTGGGGTGGCGTCAGGAATGGACAGAGGTGAGCAAGTATGAATATGCACGTGTGTATATGTGTATATGCATGTGTATGTATATGTATGTTTATATGTATATGTTGGTTATGTATATGTATGTATCATGCATATACGTGCACGTATGTATACATGTGTGTACGTGAGTAATTGGATCTTTCTTTATCTGTTTCCTGGCACTACCTCGCTAATGTGGGAAACAGCAATCAAGTATAAATAAATAGATAAGAAAGATGAAGAAACAATCAGGATTGTATATGAAGCAGCCAAAGTAAAGTACTGTTAATGGGGAATTTCATTCATAAAGAAATAGACTGGGGAAATTTGGATTCTCACAGTGATAGGGAGTCATAGAGACAAGTTTTTAATGTACACAGGAAAATTTCCAATGCTAGCATGTCAGTGAACATACTTGCATGAAAGGGTCTGATGCATCATCACTGAAAGATCTCATCTTCTCACATACTGACATTGATAATAAGAGTTTGAATGGAGAAAATTTGGAAGAAGTGAAGTGTTTTAGATTACTGGGAGTGGATATGGTAGCAAATGGAACCATAGAAATGGAAGTGAGTCATAGGGTAGGTGGGGACGAAGACTCTGGGAACACTGACGAATGTGTGGAAGGATAGGTTGTTATCTGGAGGTATAGTAGTCCCAATGACAGTGTACGGATGCAAGGCATGTGCTATAGACAAGGATGTGTGGAAGAGGGTAGGTGTTGAAAACAATGTGGTTTGATCAAGTAAGTAATGAAAGCATAAGAGAAAGAAAATATAAATATAATATAAATATAATATAAATATAATCACTATCTAGTAGCAAATAAGGTATAGAAATCTGTGTGTGAGAAGGACTTGGGAATCGACTCCGTCCATAACTTGTTACCAGAATCTCACCTTAGAATAATAGTTAAGAAGAACAACTATCTGCTAGGAAATATTTGTATTACATTCAAGTTCATGAATTACAATATGCTTAGTAAGCAGTCCATATCACAAATAAGGCCCAAACTTGCATATGCTTCTCAAGTTTGGTCACTGCACCTAAGGAATCACTATGAGATAAGGTCCAGAGAAGAGTTACAAAGATGGTGCTAGAGTTAGGAAAGCAGAGTTAAAGGGAGAAGCTTGAGGCCTTAAATTTGACCAACTTGTGACCTAATCACCACCATAAAATTTTCAAAACAGACTGATGATGAAGACACTGAAAAGTTCTTTGAAAGAAGTTGGGAGAGGAAAAGATGACATAAATTGATATCAAGCTGGAAACTTAAGAAAGATGTGAAAAAGTATTTTCATGGCATAACTGTGGTGGATGAATGAAATAAAATGAGTGAAGACATGGTTGATGCAGACAGCATGCATAAATCTAAGAAGTTGCATGATCACAGAGAAAGTTCAAGAGATGGGGCCATGTAAAACTCCTTTCCCATAAAGCACAAATAAGAAATGATCATATCCATCCTCTTCAATTCTTCTGGAGATAACTATATTATCAAACATAACCATCTTTTTCCTCACAGACAGCGACATCCCTTTCTACACATTCCTCAATGACCCATGACCTATACCCCCTCATTCACCCTATGGTTCATTTTAGCTCCCATAGCTCCATCTGCTGCCATGTCCACTCCCAGGTATCTAAAATACCACACTCCCTCCAGGTAACCTCCATTTAAACTCACACTAAAACCAAACTGTCTCTCCTCCTATTAAACCTCAAAACCTTACTTTTACTTATATCAACTCTAAACTCCCTCCTGGCACACACTCTCCCAAATTCAGACATCAGTTCTGTAGTTTCTCACTCGAGTCTTCCACTAAGGCTGTATCATCACCAAATAGCACCTGACTCACCTCCCAGACCCCTTCTCACCACAGCATACTAAAGACCTGCTCCTGTCTCCAAGGCTATCATATTAATCTCCCCCACCACCCCATCTATAACAGATTAAATACCCAAAAGAAAGTCATCACGCCTTTGACACAAACCACCTTCACCAAGAACCATTCACCCTCCTCCCTCTGTATTTGCACACATGCCTTACTTTGTCCATAAGAAATCCTCATTGCTTCAAGTACCTTCCCTCCAACACCATATTTTCACAGACCCTTCCACAAGGAATCTCTGTCAACCCATCACATGCTGTCACCATATTCATAAATGCCACAAGCAAAGCCTATTCTTTATCCAAGTATTTCTCACATATCTTTCAAAGCAAACACCTGGTTTATGAATCTTCTAACACTCTGAAAGCTACAATGTTCTGTCCCAGTCTGATACTCAGTGCATGCCACTATCCTCTCCATCACCATTTTCCCCTACCAAATTATCAGATATACTCAACAGACGTATACCTGATACCTCTGCAATTCATGTGGATATGGGCAAATGAAGCCATTTTTATCTGTTCCTGACACAGCTTTGCTAATGCAGGAAACAGTAAGCAAGTATATAAAAGTTTGTTCCCCTTTCCTTCACATAATGGCACTATGTAGGCATTCTGCCAGTCCTCAGGTACCTCATCTAAGACATTCATATATTATAAGTCCTGATTAACCAATCAAAAACAGTTACTCCATTTATTGAGACTGTCTAGTGCTCTCCCTCCCATTCCAGGTGCTTTGCCACATTTCATCTTACACAAAGCTTTCACTACCTCTCCTTTTTTCACCATGTCATTCATGATGATCCTGTTACTCCAAGCGCCCGTCCTCTGCCATCCTACTATTTACCATATACAATAGTCCTTCTAAATACTCATTAAATCTCCCCTTTACCTCTTCCTTACTTGTTACCAGTTCCCCACTTGCTTTTCTTACTGGTGCCCTCATGTACTCTCTTTTTCTCCTCATACTATTTACCATCTTTCAAAACATTTTCTTGTTCTCCCTAAAGTCTGTTAAACTCCCATCTCAACTCATTTTCCAACTTCTTCCACTCCTGCACCTTTTTCTTGACCTCCTGCCACTTTCTTTTGTACATCCCAAAACACTTGCTCCTTCCCTCTCTTTCCTCTTTAACTAGCAACTTAACTCGTAAATTCCAGGAGACATACGAAGACATGTATAAAGGTCTGGGAATCATCATACAAGTGCAAATTTTTGTGGGTTTTGTTTGGATCCCCTATCAATATTCTGACATTTGTGTGGCTATTAAATGTCATCTTGGTCATTATTGGTGTTTTCTTCAGAGACTATACTCTCTGAAGTATAAATACTTATGTAAAGGTATGTAAATGTTTAAATATACTTGTTCAGTAACCATAAATGGTGTTAAGGGTCATTTTGTAAATTTGCATCACAAGGTTCACTCCCCATTAACTATCCTAATTCCCATATCAACCCATATGCAAATATATGTAAATATATCTAAATCCCCCCATTCTACCATTTCAACTTCTAAAAGCTGGAACAGGAGGAGGACCTAAGAAAGGAATTCTCATCTCCCTCGAAAGCTCAGGCTGGGGTATCTAAATCTGTTAAAATGAAACCAAGATGAGAAGAAGGGAGAGATAGGAAGTATGTTTGAG
The DNA here is from genome assembly GCA_038088735.1 of Panulirus argus. Taxonomy (NCBI): domain Eukaryota; kingdom Metazoa; phylum Arthropoda; class Malacostraca; order Decapoda; family Palinuridae; genus Panulirus; species Panulirus argus. The sequence goes on along the minus strand of JAYMFT010000022.1, from coordinate 955,759 downwards.
GAATGGAACCTAGGTGTTCTAGCTCTGAGTGAAACAAAGCTCAATGGTAAGGGTGAAGAATGGTTTGGTAATGTCACTGAGGTGAAGTCGGGATTAGTGCGAGATCAAGAACAAAAGAAAGGGTAGCTCTTCTGCTGAAGGAGGAGTTGTGGCAACATGTGAAACAGAGTAAGGAAGTGAGCTCCAGACTAATGTGGATAAAATATGGAAGTGAGCTCAAGACTGATGTGGGTAAAAATGAAAAAGGACTATAAGAGGTGGGTGATTATTAGTACTTATGCGCCAGGCCACAAAAAGTTTGATGAAGACAGGAGAGTGCTTTGGTAGGAGATGAGTTAGTGTGTCAGCAGTTTTGGAACAAGAGATTAGGTATTAGTAATAGGAAATTTGAATGTGAAAGCAGGTAATGTAGCAGTTGAGGGTATAACTGGGGGGCATGGGGTACTCAGTAAGGTGAATGAAAATAGCTTACAAAATTGGAAGGGTGACTGGAAATACCTGGTTTAAAAAGGACATACAGAAGTATATGTGGAATAGAAAAGATGGTAAAAGACATTACTGGATTACATACTAACTGATATTATGCAAAAGGGAGATTCTTCGATGTGGATGTGCTGAGAGAGACAGCTGTTGGGATGCCTACTGAAGGTGAGAAGAAAAATTTGTAGAGGCTATCAGAAAAGAAGAAATAATATGGGTGAGAAGACGGTGATGAAAATGAGCGAGATTAGAAAAAGGCTTGTATGAAGAAATACCAGGGGACTGAGTGTAGAATAGAAAAGGCTGAAAGAAAATGAAGCTATGGGAGTGGGTGAGGAATGGGAGGTAATAAGGGAAACAGTGCTGGCATGTGTGAGAGAAGTATGTGGTAAGGGAAGGTGAGAGGTGGGCAGACGAAAAAGGCAGAGAGTGATGGGATGACAAATTTGCTTGTGAAAGAGAAAAGTGAGATGTACCAGCATTACTTACAGGGAGTGATTGTGACTGTGAGATGTACAGCAGTAGAAGACCAAGAGGAAGGTGCAGGAACTGAAAACGAGGGCAAGTGAGATTTATGGTGAGCAAGTACCAACAAACCTTATGGAGTTATCGCTGATGGTTTGGACTGAGGTTGACAGTGTGAGAAAAGTAAGAGATCAGATGGGAACATCAGTGAAGGGGCCAAAAGGGGTAGAGGTATCAGGCAGAGATGAGGTGAAAAAGAAATTGAGTGAGTACTCTGAAGAGGACTGTTAAATGTTTGATGACAGGACAGCAGATGTAAGCTGTTTGTGTCTGGGAGGTATGTAAATTTGGTGAGTCATGGCAAATGATTTGCTGAAAAAAAAGAGGTGGTGAAATCTCTGTGTAAGATGAAATGTGGCAAGATGGCTGGAGTGGATGGTACTGCAGCTGAATTTCTTAGGAAAGAGGGTGACTCTGTGGTTGGCTGGTTAGTTAGAATTTTCAGTGTATGTATGGATCATGGTGAGGTGCATTAAGACTGGTGGAATGCATGTAAGTTGCAATTATATGAAGATATGGGGACAAAGCTAACTGTTCAAACTACAGAGATATAAGTTTGTTGAGTATACCTAGTAATTTACAAAGAAGGTGATGACTGAGGGTTTGATGACATGCACAGTGCATCAGACTGAGGAGGAACAATGTAGTTTCAATGGTGGTAGAGGATGTGTGGACCAGGTGTTTGTTCTGAAGAATGTTTGTGAGAAATACTAAGTGAAGTAAAAGGATTTACATGAGTCATTTATGGATCTGAAGAAAGCATATGACAGAGTTGACAGAGATGCTTTGTGAAAGGTGCTATAAATACAAGGTTCAGGATAAAAGTTACTACAAGCAGCAAGGAGTTTTTTATCAAGAGAGTAATGCATGTGTGCAAGTAGGTAGCGAGGAGGGTGAATGGTTCCAGGTGAAGGTACATCTGCAGGGGTGTGCAATGTCACCATGGCTGTTTAATATGTTCATGGATAGGGTGGTGAAGGAGGTAAATGCAAAGGTCTTAGAGAGAAGGGCAGATAAGCCAGGGTGGAGGGGCTTGGGAGGTGAGTTTGCTGTTGTTTACTGATATGATGTTGGAGGCAGATTTGTGTGAGAAACTGCAGAACCTAGTGTCTGAGTCTGGGAGTGTGTGTGAAAGGAGAGTAGATGCGAATAAAAGCGAGGTTATTAGGTTTAACAGTGCAAATATACACAGCAGTCGGGGTGTGATTTTGAATGCAAAAATATCTGAAGGAAGTGGAAAGATTTATATATCTAGGAAAGGACATGGCAGTGAAGAGAACCAATGAAGCTGAGGTGAGTCACAGGATGGATGAGAAGGTAAAGGTCTTGGGAACAATGAGAAATGTCTGGAAAGAGAGGTCTCTATTTGGAAGGGCAAAATTGGGTATGCTTGAAGGTATGTTCTGATGATGTTGCATGAATGCAAGCATGTGCTATAGATGAGAATGTAAGAAAGAGGGTGAACATGTAGGATATGAAATGTATGAGGACAGTATGTGGTGTAAGGAGGGTTGATTGAATAAGAAATGTGTAGTAATACAAGAGATGTGTAGTAATACAAGAGCATGTTTGAAAGAGCTAAGGAGGGCGTGCTGAAAAAGTTTATCCATATAAAATGAATGAATAAGGTGAGTTTGATAAAGAGGATATATGTGTAAGAAAAGGATGGGACAAGGAGGAAGGGGAGAATGTACCAGAGATGGAAGGATCAAGTGAATAAAGTGTTAAGGGGCTGAACATGCAGGAGAGTGAATGGCGTGCATGGGATAGACTGAACTGAAGCAATGTAATGTACAAGGGACAATGTGTTTCCAGTGGAATGACCCAGGGCATTTGAAGCAGCTTGGGGAAGCCAGGAAAACATCTGTAGGGCCTGGTTGTAGAAAGGTGTTTGTGGTTTCAGTGCATTACACATGGCAGATGGAGAAGGGATGTGACTGAATGATGCCTTTTTCATCTGTTTCTGGTGCTACCTCACAATTGCAGGAAATGGTAAACAAGTAAGAAAGAACCATTTATATGTATATGTACATGTGTACACAGTAACCATAAGCAGCAACATGTTAAATTTAGTAAAGCTACCTCATGAGGATCCCTCTTCCCCACTATGACAGTTTACTTGTTCATGCATATTCTTTACCTTTGGTTTTTTTTATAATTTTATAAAAAGAAACAGACAATTCAAAAACTTTTCTTTTTGTCCACCTGGTGAGCCATTTTCAGCAAGTTAACCAGAATTTTAGGGTTGACTTCCTCTACTCATAACTCACTACCCTTTCTCAAATACCTACATCCCACTTTTCTACATGCGAAACACTTCACCTGCACGTGTAAGCAATGTTCCCCTAAATACCTTCCATTCCTTATCCAACCCCTAGTTCCATCTGTGCTCACCTTATGCCATCCTCACCTTATTTCTCCAGGTATCTACACACACAAGCCTCTTTTCCAAGCTTATTCATTTTCATCTCTCTCTTCCCACATAATTAATTTCCTCTTTTATCAAAGCCACAACAAACTTTTACCCTCATATCCTCAAAAAAGTGATACGACATCCCACCAGTTGCCCCTCTCAGCTTTTTCACATCCAACAATTTCTCCTTTATACACCTAAAAAAAATTAGTACATATTCTACTCATGTCTGCTAACAACTACAGGGTTAAATCAGGATTTCCCAATCAGATAACTCAACAAGTTGTTCACCATTTTCATTTACTCTAGGTGCCTCATGCTCCCTAAATATACCCTCAACTGCCACATAACCTGCCCTTGCATCCAAATCTCCCACACTAATACTCAATCTCTTGCATCAAAATTCTTGACTCACTTCCTTAGCTCCTCCTAAAACATTTGCCTCTCCTCACTTCTCTCACTGAGCCCTGACAATCTCCCACCTCTCATACTCCAATTTCAGTATTACTCACATTATTCTACATCTCATTTCCTTACACTCTTCATCACATTCCAACAACTCCTCTTTCAGCAGAGGTGCCATGCCTTCCTTTGCTCTTGCCCTCACACTAACCCAAGACTTTACCCTTTGGTCATTCTCATTTCACTGTTCCCTCTTCCTCTTGAGCTAAGTTTCACTTAGAGACAGAATATTCAGGTTCTTCTCTTTAAACATACACCTATTTCATCCAAACACAATCAGACGTCCCAGCCTGAGACTTCATGAAGGATAAACACTCCTCCATTGGCTCCTCTTTTCCCACTCTTCAAAACTGAAAGACAAGGAGGGGAAGGCTTCCAACCTCTTATTCTCACCCCTTTTAGTCACCTTCTTTAACATGCTGAGGATACAAGAGAAGTGTAAATGATCTCCCTAGCACATCCAGACCTACTCTTTTTTATCATATATTCAAAACTGTCCCAGGACACCTTTCTTGAAAGGATCCTCGTTTTACCCCAGAACCCCTTTTCTAGATCTCTCACAACTTGCTGGTTGTGCTACTTCCAGTAGCAAGGAAATGATGTACTCTTCTGGATTGGGAAATTCTCTGATAAAACTACTCCTTTCACCAACAGATGATGGCAAACCTCATTGAAGGTGACTTTTCACTTACAGTCTAACCATGGGAAGGCAGAGTCCAGTAACATCAATCAACTCCTATGACAGATGAAATGCAAGACCTGCCTACTGTCTCACTTGAGGCATTAAACTCATTGCAGCAAAATGACACTCATATTTACTCATTGTCTACCACAAATAGGCCAGATCACCTACTGCTAGCTCAGACGACATGCATGTTTTGGAATCAACAACAATAAATAATTTTCATAAGTACAGTAAAACATTAGTTAAAATGTTGTACAGAACTTACGTAAACTTAAATAGTAGTTAAAGATAACTCCCTTGGCAATATCAATACCCAAACAACCGGAAAAATCTGAAACCCAGCAATTTCTCAGCCCCAAGATTGCTGGATTTGAGTCATTAGTGAGGACATATATTTCTGGCAATAATTAAAGGTCATTTCATAGATATAATGTGTCAGTGACATTTATGTACTAGATTTATATTACTAAATATAGCAGAATAAGAGTAATTTGCTTTGAAACTCCTATGCACTGTAAATGGAATGGTGATAAAATCCTATTTCAAAATTTTCCTTTTCCAATTTTCTGTCTATTCTATTAAGTGAATAGAAATTACACTATTTGTAATCATAGACTATTTTTGTTTGTGAGACATTCCTATCTATCTGTCTAGCTATATCTCTAGTGCCTCTTTCCTCTGGGAACTCCCAACAAGTGGTGGCCATGGCAAAAAAGTCTCCACTTATCCCTGTCCTTACACGCCTCCCTCACCTACATCATTCCACATAATTTTCCACCTTTTCTCTCCCTTCAGTATTCTTCCACTCTATTTTCCCATTCACAGGTCTTACTCTCACACCAACCCCTTTTATTGGACTATCATACACTCTTCTTGTAAACTCCCAGTCTTGCATTCCTTCCACATGCACAAACCACCTTAAAGTATTAATTTTCACCCACTCTACCACTCCAAAACTCATTCACTTTACACTCCATGCCATATCACATCTCTCATACACCTTCAGTTCTTTTTTCATTCCATCTAGTTGTACCACATGCTCTTCTCAAATACCTCATTTCTATAGCATGGATTCTTGACCTCTATGACTCATTCCATGTCCATGTTTCAGCTGCATAAGGAAGGCTCAGAAGGACTATGATCTCCTTTAATTATCTCTTCACTTCCATACTTATACCTCAACCCTTCATTATTCTATATTGGGACCCAATGACTCTTCTACCGTGTAATGCTATCTCCCTTATCTCTCCTTCTATATCACCAATCTTACCCAAGACAGCTCCTAAATGCTGAAATTCTCTCATCTCTTCCAGTTTTTTTCCACCATATCCAAAACACAGTTTAGTACACTTTCTTCTTTCACTCTATTGGTTTTGCAAAATCTATACTTTCACTCTGTTTCTCATCAAACATCATTATTTTATTTTACTTGCATTTACCTTTGCTCATACACATCAAGAAACACATTCACAACCTTCTACATCTCTTCACTCTCAGCATACAACAGAGTATCATCTGCAAACAGGCTTGCCACTAGCCACCATATCTCACGGCCATACTCCATCTCTGCATCCCTTTCCCTAACTTTGTATTCATCTCTTATTACTCCATCCATACATGTATAAAAAGCCACATTAACATCACACAGCCCTACCTCACGCCCAAATGCATACCGAAACTTATGCTCAACTCTCCAACCACTCTTACACATGCGTTTGCTCCTTAACAGAAGGCTCTCTCACCATCAGACAGTAGTCCCCCTAACCCATATATCCTTAACACAACCCATAAAGCATTCCACTCGACTCTGTCGTACGCTTTCTTCAAATCAATAAAAGCTGCAAGCAACTTCTTAACTTCTGCAAAAATACTTTTCCATGGTCATCTTTACCACAAAAATCTGATCTATATATCCCCTACCTTCACTAAAACCCCCTCACTCCTTACTTATTCTGCAATCAGTCACTTCCATCACTCTATCAATCAACATTTTTGCATACACTTTTCCTGCCATACTTAACCAACTAATTACCCTATAATTACTACATACATCCTTAGCACTTGTTCCTTTTAATAAAGGAACAATAATTGTTTTCATCTATTCCTCAGACAAAACCCTCTGTTTCCATGCTAAATTACATATCAGATGCCTACACTCCATCAAACCTTCTCCTCCATACCTCAGCATTTCAGCTGTAATCCCATTCACTCAAGGTGCCCTTCCTAACTTCAGCCTCATTTTTGCCCTTCATACCTCCTGTTTTGCTACAGGCCCTTGCATTGTATCTCTTCCTTCTATCTCCCATACCCATGCATGTAACAATTGCTGCCTTTCCTTTTCCCACATTCATCAGTTCTTCAAAATACTTTTTCTGTCTTCCTTTTCACTTCCTCCTTTTGATTTAGCAGCTCCCCTTCCTTACTTCTCACATTAACATTTCCACTCTTACATCCACCATTTTTCTTTTTCATCACCTTCCAATACAATTTCTTATTTCCCTAAACTTTTCACTCAACTTTCTTCTAAAATCTTCATCTACTCTTTCCTCACATTCTGCTTGCACATTTTATATTGTTCCCTCCTCCTTTGTTGAACTACCACTAATATATTCCTTTCACGCAGTCTACCATATGCCTTTTTCTTCTCTTCCACAGCATTTCTAATATCTTCCTTTCACAGTGCATTGCCACTTTTTATTCCTGTATCTCATGGCCTTGTATCCAACTACCATTTCTACAACCTTTAATAATATTTCTTTAAACATTCTAAATACCTCATTCACACATGTCTGCAACCCTACATTCACTGCACTTCCATCTAAACTTTCAGTTACCCTCCTCTCATACTCTTCCCAGCATTTTTTCTGATTCATCCTTATGCTTGCCAACACTTTTACCTCTCCATTCTTCCTTACACCATACCTCCACTTCTCCCTGACCCTCATCACCACAAGAACCATGAACTGGTCAGTCTCCAAGAATCCTCTCACAACTCTAGCATCTAGCAAGGCCTTTCTTAATCTTTTATCCATTGCCACATAGTCAATCAAAGCCTTTGCTCTTCTCTTCCATCATTTCTCACCCACTCACACTTGTGGATCACCTCATGCTGTAAAAAGGTGTTTGCACAGAATAAACCCTGCTCAGCACAGACATCCACAAGATAACTTCCAGTCTCATTTACTCCAGGCACTCCTCATGTACCAACTAACTGGCCAATTTCAGCAAATCCCATTTTTGCATTCATATCGCTCAATACAACTACTTTCCTATATCTACATAAATTATACAATATGGCAATTTTGATTATGGTTTTCCATGATATGAGTTTAAAAGAAGACATTTTTTGTGTTCAGTGCACATAAAAAAATCTCTTTTCCAACCAACATCATTACAAAATCATGCTTCTTTTTTCATGCAATTTCTTTTTCAAAATGCAAAAAGCTATCATATAAAATCTCTCAAAATCATATCCTTCTACATCTAAAATAGTATGGGTTTTGAATAATATATGTTGCTACAGACCTTGCAAGTTAACATGCTGAAAATCCTTGCTGAATATTTTTGTGTCATTTTTGACCATTTGCAAACTACCTATTCTCTCTACAGATCATATACCAATTCAAAATTTCCTATCTATTGGTACTTACATTAATAATATCAAATCTAAACAATCAATACATTTTCCAAGGTATTTTTATCACCAGAATCCACTCAGTCACCATACACATACAATAATATATACCTGACTGACAATGGGCCACACCTCTTAGACCTTTTGGCCCACAAATTTCATTATCCATCCAAAATGGTTCTGCAATGCTTATATTAAGAGCCAATCATGGCTGTAGATTCCTCTAATAAGAGGAAAAAATTTGATGAAATGTAGTCCCACATAATTAAATGTGAACCCAATATGGACATTAACAAGCCAGTTTCATCCTCCTACTAAATGTATTAAGAAATATATGGGTTAAGAAGGTTATCTTAACCCTTAAAGGATGTGTCTTTAAAAGAATATGGCAACAAACGTTTTCATCATATTACAGAGACTTTTAATGTGGGTACCTTGTTTGCCTTCTAAATTCTTTCTAGCTCTCATTACTAAAATAAAATGGTCGAGATGTATATTTTTGAAAATTCCTTTCCTTCCACTTTCACTATAAGTAATAATGAATATAATATGAGATGATGATTTATGATTACAGTGATAAAAATACAAAAACTTAATGTCTTTCCTTGACAAAGTATGAGAACCCTCTAATAAGTAGAATAATCATTTGATTAAAGAAAGGATTTATTTTGCATTACAAACAACATATAACCACTTTTAATTAGAGATACAAAACTAAAAGGGAGAATTACAAAAGTTTGTGACAGTTTTGAAAGCAAGTAACACACCGACCAACATCGCATCTATGACAATAAAATTGTGCGTGCACACATCTCTCATGCTTGGCTGCACACTTCCTTTTCTTACAACCTTCAATGTTTTTCATCAAGTGAACAGGGTACTGTGTTTGAACTGAGTGGGATGGGCTGAAAAGTAATTGCTTTGCTTGTCTCTGAGCTTCAACATTTGCCTTAGATTATCACTTCCTTTTAGATGCTTGTAGGGGAACAAAGTTATCTGTAAGTGCCTCAATAAGAGAGACCATACATGAATTCCAGCTAAGTTGTAGTGTCACCTACATTTTGGCTGTGCAGAATGAAAAGGCAAATGTTTTTGCCCTATTTTGCTTATAAACTGAAGAGGAGGTACAGTGTCATAGCCTACAGTCACCCACAATATGTCTTCTATAACCCCTACACCATCATCTCTAGTTTTGTTATCTCCTTTGCTGTCGCTATCAGTATCCATTTAACTAGTCACCATCAATCTCCAATGAAAAGTCATCACTTCCAGAAGTCGTATCACCTGTAATATTGGTACTGTTCTCTGTATCGAAGTCCGAGTCATCCAAGCTGAGCTCCTCCAGGGTTGCATGCTAATCTGAGACATTTTTGTTTGTAAATAAGAGACTTCCTTACATACCTACACACTTTACTCATAACTATAAACACTCTAAAGGCTTATCTTTATATATATGTACTGAAAATAACACTACTGAACAAAATAAACATAACATGAGACACTGCTCAAGCCCTCACCCTCTCAGTGTTGACTATGCATTGATTTCCAAAGAAACTTAGCCATGCCTCCTCTAAACACTCTTTTTCCATATGTAGATGATTCAAAAGCTCAGCCAATGATAGGACTTCTTTATATGTTTATATGGAAACTATAGAAACTGGTGCTTCACATTTTCAATAAACCTTATTTTGGGCCTTAAGGGTTTTACTGGTAAACCGCATATTTGGACCCTAAGGGGAAAAAAAAAATCAAGCCACTAAATGAGTTCTCCTTTGGGAACATCCAAGCTCAGAAGAGCAAAGAAATTTAAACTGAAGATCTAGAAGAGAGCACTTATGAGTTTTTGAGTGCAAACATATCCAGCAACAAAACTCAAATTTCTGGCAAAGCCATAAAACTAAAGTAAAGGGTGTCCAAGAAAGACCTTTGGAGATTTGTCATTAACATATATTAACTGAGCTAACATATCATGTCTTCTATTTCGAATTGCAACAGGGAATTTCTCCCAGTTTTAGTAGCACCAAGTGCATAGCAATATGAGCACTGTTAACAGCCCTGTAAATTTCATAAACCACAACAGGCATTGTACTTTCTCCTGCAGTGATGCCATGACTAAATGGTGTTCTGAGTATCATGCATGTGCAAGCCATCAGTGATACTGTTATCTAGCTGCAGCACATGCCATTAAAACTTTGAGAAATTTTTATGCCAAATTTTGAAAAGAGGAACATTGTATGCCAACACAATTAACTATATTTAATGATAAACTCTCAGGCTCTTTCTCAGACACTCTTTACTTTGTACAATTGCTTGAAAATTAAGCATGGTATAAAATGTTCTTTTACACCTAATAAAATGCATAATGACCTTAAGGTAACTTAACCATAACACAAATCAGTTCCTCGGCTTACATTACACAACATTACACAATCTTAATCTGATCATAAACCCATTATCATTAATTGCTCCAATTTTCTATAAAACTTTTAATCTCAACAATTGTAGTCATAAGTGCTCAGTATGGTGATTGTTAATATTTTTACAAATTGCATCTTCATGCTCTCATCTAGATTTAGAGGCAAGCTTTTTCAGCATGAAGAGATGCCTTGTCACAAGCAACTATAATTAATATCAGAAAAATGCTCCCTACTTTCTTCTGAGTAGTAATGTGCACTTGACCGAGCAAATTTGTCATTGTTTGTGGGGCTCTAATGATGATAATACTGATTCATTAGATACTGAACTTGATTTAGATCATAACGGGAAAGTGATTTTGATTATGATATAAAGGAAAGGAAAGCAAAATACTCTAGAACAAGTGAAGACAGGCATCTTTGTAGGTGATTGTCATTCAGCAGCGAATGACAATACTGTGCAGAATATGGGAATAATGTATATATCTGAAAATTACATAAATCAATTGAAATGAATGGATGATATACCAGAAAATTATGTATATAAGTCATATGCAAAAACCCTATAGTGCATAGTGAAACTTTTTATGCAATCATTATCTATCAATCACTATGTATCATGTCACAAAATCTTAAAACCTGTGGTGTGTAATTATTATGAAATAAAAACAAAAATATGATAGATTACATCAAGTCAGCTTCAACAACAACCTAGACAACACACCAATGGCTGTAAATACCTGTACAGCACCAAATAGGGTCAGTTTGCCAGATATTTTCCTGAATGTTCTTTATATTACCTTTTTATCATACTTGATCGCCGTTTCTTGCATTAGTGAAGTAGTGCCAGGAACAAATGAAGAAGGTCGAAGAAAATGACCTATTAACATACATGACTATAATATCTTCTGAATTGCTTAATTAAACCCCAGTTTCCTAGAAACATACATAACTGAAATATTTTTGAAATTCTTGAGTAACCCCCATACTAGGAACCCTCTAAACTTTTGGGTTCCACTATTTGTGGATTTACAGATATTTACAAATTTGTGGTACCTAATTAACAGTAAAATGACCATTACAGATTGTTTGATCATGGATGATAATATTCGATTACATATCCGATACTCAATAGCTTGGGGTGGAAAAAGTATTAAATGAACATCAAAAGCAAAATTTTTCAAAAAATTTCCGAATTTTATTTCTTTATTTAGTTATACTGCTCAATGGGTCAAGAGAAGTTATGTATAACTACTTTGGGTTACTACAGGGTTAAGGTAAAAATTTATCTTAATTATGCTTTAATTCAAAAAGTTTAGCACTTTTCTTTAAGTTTCCCTAACAAGAGGGAAAAAATGAAGACAACCTCTCTCACTAATGCTCACATAATTCTAATTCTATACTTAGTTACACTAGAGAAATGCATCTTATAATTCTGAACCTAAAGAAATTTCTTTTCATATCAAAGTATATATATCTAACTATTTAACTATATCTCTGATGCCTGTCCTCTGCAGGAACTGTCATCAATGGGGTGGCCACAGCAAAAGAGCCTCCACATAGCACTATCCTTACATGCCTCCCTCAGAGACCCTACTCCATAAATTCTTTCAACATTTCTCTCCCTTTAGGAATTCCCCATGTCTTGGGTGGTCTTTGTCTCACACCAACCCCTTTAACTATACTATCATACACTCTCTTTGTAAACTTCCAGTCTTTCATTCTTTCTACATACCCAAACCACCTAAAAGTATTATGTTTCACCCACTCTACCACTTCACAATTCATTCCCTTTGCATTATCCACCATACCATATCTCTCATACACCCCCTCATTTCTTTATTCATTCCATTTAGTCATACAACATGCTCCTCTCAAATAGCTCATTTCCACAGCCTGGATTCTTTAACATGAGACTCATTCCACATAAACATTTTCGCTGCACAGTTCAGGGTCAGGAGGACTAAGCTGTCCCTTAATCCTTCCTTCACTTCCATACTTACTCCTCTACCTTTCATAATAATATCATGGGACCCAATGACTTTTCTACCCTGGAATGCTCTTTCCTTTGTCTCTCTTTCCATATCATCAAACTTACCCATGATAGACCCTAAATACTTAAATTTTCTAATCTCTTCCAGTCTTTCTCCACATATCTATAACACAGTTTAGTGCACTTTCTTCTTTTACTCTACAAGGCTCTGCAAAATCGATACTTTCACTCTATTTCCTTTCAAACACCATTACTTAAGTTTTACTTGCATTTACCCTCAACTGTCTATGATTAAACACATCATAAAACACACTTACAACCTTCCGCAACTCCTCTTCACTCTCAGCAAACAACACAGCATCATCTGCAAACAGGCTTGTCATTAGCCACATACATCACCACCACACTCCATCTCTGCACCCCCTTTTCCTAGTTTTGTTTTCACCTCTCTTATCACTCCCATCCATAAATGTGTTAAAAAGCCTCTGTGGCATCACACAGCCCTGCCTCACACCCACAGGCAAAATGAAACTTTTGCTCAACTCTCCATCCACTCTCACACATGCATGTATTTCATGGAATAATACAGAGATATTAGTGATACTATCTTATGGTAAGAAATTTTGGTGTAGGTAACTGGGGTCCACAAAGCTCAAGTTTTGAAATTTCAAGGACTAGCAACTTTGTTATTAAAAGACACTGAACTTCTTTATGAATACTTATGATGTACTATTTCCCAAGCAAATCTGAAAATAATTCAATGATGCATGGTTTTCAGGTGAAACTTTTCTGGGCACAATTAATCTAAGGAATATGAGAACTTAGAGTAATAGTTAAAATCAAGATAAGGTAATGTCACAGAAAAATCAAAGCTGAAATCTAGTTCATTTGTTAGTACGCAACGTAAAATCACACAAGCTATTGTAACCATAAATCATTGCCAGCCACAAAAAACAAACATCCAAAACAAGAATCATCAGCTGCACTTACCTTAAACATCCAGGTCTTGCTCCATCGAAGGACGAACAAGCATCAAACAGGTTACGGTTGAGGTGTAGGCTGATATCGGCCTGAAGGCACTCGGGAAACATACTCATCACTGCACTCATGTCTATGCCATTCGTGTATGACCACGCGTGCTTTTAAGGAAAAAACAGGGCAGGGAAAAAACACCAATTTCAATATCTCATGAACACCTACCGTAAGCATCCCGGACTGGCCCCTTCAAAAGCTGGACAAGAGTTGACAAGCTGTCGGTTGAGATGCAGACAGATGTCCGCCTGCAGGCAGTCTGGGAAGCCCTTCAACACCATGTTCATGTCGATGCCGTTTGTGTAGGTCCAAGCGTGCTGGGGAGACAAAGGGCCGGGGTGACACGAGCAGGGCCCACGACAAAAATGCAGGCAGGGGAGAGGGAGGGAGGGAGAGAGAGAGAGAGAGAGAGAGAGAGAGAGAGAGAGAGAGAGAGAGAGAGAGAGAGAGA
>JAYMFT010000022.1:923615-934471 GCA_038088735.1 Panulirus argus | reverse complement strand
TCCATAACTTTTTTTTTTTTTTTTTTTTTTTTTCTAGAATGATTTACATGCCACAGGCAAAACACCCAAATCATGGCCATAATGTGTGACGAATTTAGGTAAGAAAAAGAAAGAAGAAATTAGACTTCCTGAGGGGTTTGTAGACCTGTCTCTTAAAGGCAGTAAGGACGTAGGAAAACATAAAAGAAACTAGAAAGTTTCACAGCTTTTCTCTTCAAGGGAATTGAAGTTGGTCTCTACATACAAACTGAGAAACAGCAACCAGACCATGTTATGAATGCAGGACTTGGTTGCAGGGATGTATGGTGACAGCTCAGGAGATCAGTGGCCAAAATAATGCATGTGGGACAGGAAGAGAGCAGCAATATTGTAGTGGATAGAGTGTGATGGTTGGAGAGAGGTAATACCTATAGAGTTAAGAGAAGAAGGCTTTTGAATTTTTTATTCCACTAATAAAGTGATGAAAGAAGCACCACCCAAAATATGTTAACTACTCCATAAAGGGGCTAAAAAGACCTCAGTAAATATGAAATAGCTGCTCATGAGAAATAATTACAGAACCTATACTACATTCCCATCATCTGGTAAGCAGATTTAAAATGATGTGGGGTTTTCCATGATATGCAGAGGCTATGGTTATGCTGAGCATGTTTCTGTCATTGTGGGAATGAATTGTAGTGTTTTGTAACCTTAACAGTGGGAAACAGTGACATTAAGAAGGAAGATTAGGAAGAAATTGCATTTTAGCACTGTTGGATTTAAGTACATTACTGCTTCCTGCTAAAGATAAAACTTCATTTATGGTGTAAAGTCAGGAGAATGGAAGAGTTTCTTGGCCTTAATTGACCCAGCATGCTCTGTCTTTGATATGGTCAGTTGATGGCAAGCTCTATTTAAGGAAGTTGAAGTTGGTTTTAATCAAACTGTAAACTTACTTATTTTACTGACTCTCAGCTCGGTCTTAAAGTTGGAGTCAGCAACGCACACATTGTATGCCACATATAACTTAAAAAACTATGATCAAGAACTTTGCTAAACTGAGCAAGATTTTTAACAATGTGAAAAAACTCATTTTCTTGCCTCTTAGCATGATCAAAGGTGGAACCAATCCATATCTCAAAAGAAATTAATAACCATTGTGGTATTCTCTTGCAGACATTAATTTGTCTTGTCCAAGAATGCTTTGACGATACTAAGGGTTTATAACTTGCATATTGATATAAATCTAATAATACATCTGTCTGCAGACAGTTAGAAAAAATGGAAAGTAACCTCATTGAGGAACTACTGTTGTATAGACGACTTAAGGCATAACAACTTATCCATTGACAAGATTAACTTTTTAACCTATTCCTTATTCCAGTGTACTGAATGATACTTCCAAGCCAAATAGCCATAGTTGCTAGTAAATAACATTATCATATATACCATATATATTGTAAATTTTCAGTGTGTAAACAGCATCTGCTAAACAATTGAAATAAAACATCTTTTTTTATTTTTAATTTCTAACGTTTGGTTCTCTGAGTCTGAAATTATTGTCTTAAGGCTAACTGCTTCATAACAGAGAAGAGATGAACAGTTATATTTCTTTAATGACTTACTGACCTTTAACATTGCATGATTTCACTTACAAAATTTGCTTGTTCTAATGTAATGTTAATGATTCTTGTCATCTACCCACTATTTGGTCATGGGTGTAAAAGAAATGTGAAAACTAAGGAAAATGGGTAGAATTAGACAAATATTTATGGTATTCTTTAATGTAAAACATTTATCTGTAAATCTGTCCCATATGTGTTTATTATTATTGATTTTATTATCCACACAAAATTTTGATAAGATATGAAAGTATTTTTGTTCCATTGGATGTCAGAAACTGTAAGTTTTAACTGCTAAATTTTCTGTGTCATGCTGCTTTGTAATCTAACTAGAGAGAAAGCATGTTTCATTGGTCCTGAGTTGAAGTATGATAATGGAATCAAATTGTGCCTACATTGTCTGCAAAATACAATGTTCCCTCCCCCATATATTTTCAAAGCAGTGTCACACTCACATTTTAGTACTTTTTCATTTCTCCTTTGGCCTTGATTACCATCTCCAGATATCTGGGAAGGGAATTGCCAAGATTCCTGAAGTAATCTGAGTCCATGTTTTGGGTCTATATGCTTTTTATCTCCTGAAAGAGATGAGGCACTAATAAGGGTTTGCTGGATGCAGCTGCTTGATGTTTGTTCTAAGCACCTAGTGCGCCTAGAAAATCTCAAGTGCACCCACATTTTCTTGCCTCCAGGTGAGAATTCGGGCTTTCTCCTCCTTAGAAAAGTAAGACCCAGGGATCTTGAAGCATAGATGGAAGAAACACAGGGCCAAAAGTGAGATTTCCAAAATGAGAGTAAAGGAAGAGATAGCCTGAGCACAATGAGGAAGGTTGCTGATGCTCACACTATTAAAAACACTAGTTTCAGTGACCAGATGCATGGTGATTTCACCCTGAGAGTGTCGTATCCTTGTACCCACAGTAAACCTTAGTTTTGTATTGCCTTTAGAAATATATATGTGAGTGTACAAGGTTTTTTTGTGGACTGTACATACAAATGTCTACTCATTCATCTGACATCAGGCATTATCAGTAACACTTCTTGACAGGGTCACTCATGTTACTTGAAAAGTTTTCACTTATTTTCTTTAGAAGTTGATTTCCCTGGAATAACTGATTGAACATTCTGGAACAAATTCAGTTAAAATCAATTTACACATGATGTTAAACAGAACTCATACTTCTGTTGAAGATTTTAGTACATCTGCTATGGACCAAATTGCAGCAAACCTTTTTCTCTTTTATCGCATCAAATATAACGTACTTTTTATATAATTGTACCATGTTCAGATTTCGTCAGACATTGAATTATTGTACATATTTTTCCCACAGGATGAAACTACACTACCTAATGGTCAGAAATTTGACCTGCTGTCTCTAGCTCTGCTTGGGACTACTCAGTTTGCAGATCGTTTCCATGCAATTCTCAATAAATTAGTGGACCTCAAGTTTGATATCCCAGAATATGTCTGCATAAAATTTGTGATTCTTCTGAATCCAGGTATGTATCATAGTTCATTTGATGAATCTTTCTGCAATATATGTGGAAAGTTTAATATGAATATGGAATATTTGCTAAGAGTTAGATAGTTTTAGTTCAGTATATAAAGATTTTTGTTTTAGAGTTCGCATGAAATTACTCAAACAATATATCCACAGAGGTTCGGCTACTGAGTGATCGTCGGTCAGTGGCCACAGCTCACGACCAGGTTCGACAGTCACTGATGGAATACACTGCCAACGTCTATCGTGATGAAACGGTAGGGTCAACTTTTTCATTGTATTATGTATCTACCGTAAATTTGCATTGCTGTATTAATTTGTGTGAGATAATGAAGATCAGCAAGGTAAGTTGAATGTTTGTTTCATATATCCCTAGACATACTGCAGGATATTGATATTGGTTTCTCAGTATTCAAAGGAAGATCAGTATTTGTATTATTTCATAATTAACAAAATAATTGTTGTTCTCACTGTTTACAACTCTTATTATATAGTAGAGGTAAAGATCTCCAGTCCATATTCCTTGGGACTGAGCAGCATTCAGATGTTGGATTATCTTGGATTATAGATAATGATCTTTCCAGTGGAGTTTTTTGGTTTCTGAAACTTAGCTGTACATAACAGATGTAAGTGTAACCTCTATAAATAATTGAAAAACATTGATTTATTGTACGTACCCAAAATTCTTCTATGTCTCTTTCCAATAAAAGTAGTGTAGGCTACTTTAGACTTTGGTGGTTACAGTTTAGATGTAGTGCTAGGGTCAGATACAGTTTTAAGGGCAGAACAAGTGCAAGAATGACAGAAATAACTAAGAAAGCATGGAGCAATACAGCCTTGAATTCATACTTAGGAAATTCAAGTACCATTTTGGATGGAATCTTAAATGTGTAGGCATTCATATTTTTGATGTTACGTACTATGGATGTGTGGACTGGAGATTTTTTGCCTGTATTATGGTTTTCTTGTAAACCTATAATTTTCTGCAATTAGAGGATAATTAGAGCTTTAGTGTGCCGTACATCAGTGAAAATAAGGGAATATATTCATGGTAGAGCATTCTAAATTACAATGACAATAAAGCATTCTGAATTGCAATCATGATGATTTATGATAAATTTGTTAGTTTCTTACAATCATGATAAAATTTTTACAGTTCCTTGTATTAAGACCATGTCATGCTATTATTAACATCAACTCTGTTGCCTGACTTAATGTGATGGTATTTAGTGTAAAACAAATGCCCAAACACTAAAGCAGCCTTATTCGTTTATTTTCTAGATCATAATAAAGACTCCATCCTGAGGAAAATAGCTGAGCAGTAGTAGATTGAAATTTTTCATACTTACCATCCAAATGAAATATACTTTATACAATGAACTAGTTACCAACACATGGTATCTAATGTTAATATTTATTTTGCTTGTTTTTGATCATTCTAACTATCCAATTTTCCTTGGGATGACAGAGCTTCAGTTTACTAGTATTTCTTCTGGTATGAAAAGCTATAATTAGCCTTCTTCTGTGTTAACATGGACTGATTTTCTTCTCAGTAACGATAAGAATATTTGTCCTTAGTTCCTGCAGTCAAGTTCACTGCAGCATTTATCTTAGTTTCTTCCACTGTCCTGACATTGACATGACCCATTGAAAACAGTTTTGAAGAGATTTCACATGTAATTTCATCAGTTGCCTTTATCTTATAACTGAATTTGCAGAGTTTCTTTCTGTTTGAAGGTAAAGAAAATTTTTCAAGAAATTTCTTTTCCTTCAGTAATCTTGATTAGATCTTATATTTTCATTTTGTAAAGAAATAGTTCTCTAGTTTTTATATAGGTAAGAATCAAAAGGATGCATAGGAACAGTTAACTAGTCAGTCTTTGCAATATTTTATTAGTGATCAATCATTATACTGATGACTGACACACACCCGTCCCGCAGTTTGTCTTTTCCAGGCATATATTGACCGCCCCCATGAATCAGCAGGTTACCTCACTGTTGGCGTGCAGGCAAGCTGGTCTCAGTGGTGGTGAGGTTATCCATGCATGGGTCACAGAGGCAAACCCTGACAGACCCAAGTGCTATCTGTTCTAGTGTCTTTAAGCCCTGGGGTTGAGAGTCTGGGATGTTATCTTTCTTTAACAAGTTTAGACTTTAGGATTATTTGTCAGTGCAGATGTTTCTTTATACATACAGTACTATAATTCCAATATCAATAGCACTTACAGGTACCTTGTCTAAATGTTGTATTGATGTGCTTTAGTGTTCTAAGCTTAGCTGTATGTAGGTGTTTTGTTATATCTTAATTTGTATAGTATGAAATCTATTAAGGTTATGTTTTGCCGAGTTCATTTATATTGTAAACTCCTTAAAGGCATATTTGATTTGTTGTGCTGCTCTCATTTGTTAATTTTCCTTTCCTTGACTGTAAGTACTACTCAAGCTGTGTAATGTTACATCACAACACTTGTGGACATTGATCTGCATCCTCTGTGGTAAAATTATTATTCATAAAATCAGAAACTGCATCAACATTTGTAGTCTATTTATACTCTTAGAGAAATTAGCTAAATGTATCCCTTATTGAATACCAAAGCAAATGTCCACTTAACTGACTGCTACATATCCTCCTGCTTAACCCTTCAGACCTGCCTTATCTTTCAGCCTCCTTGCTTCTGAATCTTTTTGCCTTAGTTCATTGCCCACCTTGTCTGCTCTTGTGTTTGGGCAGCCTTTTTCTCTGCTTCAGGGACTGATCCAATGCAGTGCTAAAAATTTAAGCTACAAGTTACTAGTAGTTTTCTTTATAAGCCATTTAAGAAAACTGAAATGTCAGTACAGAACAATATCGTGATATTGATAAGTTTAATGGAAATTGGCTTTGTTTTTTTTCTAGAGTTGTGTCAGTTCCCTGAATGTGAGATGTAATAAGACTTTTGATTTTATAACCTCATGACTTCAGAGATCTTTGTGCTCACAGCATATCTTTGCATATAACCCTCAGGAGAAATATCAGAAGATGATGGACTTACTGCCTGAACTGCACTATATTGCTGATAATGGTGAGAAATACTTGTACTACAAGCACATAAATGGTGCTGCACCCACGCAAACTTTGCTAATGGAGATGCTGCACACCAAAAGGAAATAGAGAAAGTAGCAACTTTCTGCTTTCAACCGTCCAGTGCGCCACATATGTATATGAAGGTAAAATTTTATTAAATTGATTGTTTTTTATGTCAAAGGCTCCAGTTATGGACAGGAGTTCTCATCAAGGCCAGATCTTAACTGAAATATGAAGGCCTTTTAAATATTTATTGCCATGGAAGAAACAAACACCTTAGATATCACAAATTATCTATTACCAGGTCAGTTGTCTATATAGGTTGAAAATTTTACTAATGTTTTGCGTAGTTTTATTGCCATGTAACTCTTCTGATAATGTAACTTTTATTTTAGGGTGGACGCATAAGTTTTAAGTCACCATACCAGGCCGGAAGGAGGGTCTCCACCATGACCAACACATACCCAACCATCCCAGGACAATCACCATGGGATTCTCAGCTGTGTTTCCACCGAGCAAGTAATTTAAGTACTGCTACACATGGAAGGAGCCCCTATGACACTGCCCATCCCGTTTAAGCCAGCTTCGGGTCAGCTTTACTGGTTGTTTTTCTCAGTAGTTATGAGTTGGAAAATTAAATTTATTTAGTACAGTTGATTTAAAAAAATGAATTGGCCATACTGCAATTCAACTCTCAGCTCAAAATTACTGATTCATCAACTCAGGAGAGATCTATTCTGACCCAACACCACTCTGCGGTCACAAGCATCCGTCTGGTGAAGTGCTGTGCTAGTCATACCCTCTGAGGGGTGGCAACGTCATTCCTGAGCCTGAGACATAAACAGTAATCTATGGTGCTAAGCCTTCCTAGGGATACCATAAGGTACAAACAGCCGAAGGAACTCATATGAGACAGGCGGCTAGTGGTGAGTGCTAAGTGGTCCCCTGTCAGTTGTTACCAGAAGCACCATGGTGCAATCAGGACTAATATAAGGAAGTTGAGGCTCCACGTGCTGATCAGTCAGTGGTGCGCTACTCTCACTGAACGATATTATCCCTTACACATCCTCTGTTTCTGTGGCGCATCATACCTCATTTCTCACTTTTCTTATGGTGGCGGTCTCCTCACTCACTTTGGTACAAAGCTCTCACTTGTGAATATGTTTCACCACTTATATATCTATTTATTTCTGAATATAATTGTAAAACCTGGGCATATGTCCAATCAGCTGTTTGCCCAGATACATAAATAATAACTTCATACATTAATGCATAACAAATATAGAGTGTAGGTGTTGTGAACTAGTTTTTGATACTGTTGTTTTGTACAAGAGATTATAAAGTAGCAGAATAATGTATTCTTGCATGAGCAATCATCTTTACCCAGATATTGCTGCCACTTGTCCAGGAAATGTGTTCTGTGCGAGGTAGGCAGGCTTTCTGCTCTCCTTGTTTATGTCTATCACTTAGATGATAACGATAATTTGTAGTTTGTTAATTATCAAGCAGAAGCATAAATTTCTAGTGCCTCAACTAGGTTAACCTAGCATGTACAAAACACAGACATTTCAGAAGTTGTGGCACATGAACCAGCACATGCAGGAGGCATATGGGTCTTTTACATTGGATCACCCTATTATATTTTAATAAAATTATTGACCATATCTATGGTTTAAATTGCTTTTTGCATTAAGTTAGTTATTTTAAGTTTTGGCTTAATAATTTGATTAAAAAAAAACTGTGCCTGTGCCATATGCCTGCTGGTGAAGCAAAAGTTTTACAAGGGAAGTTACTGTTAAAAGGTGTCAGGAAATCATCTTTATTTAATTTGAGTTCCAGTTCTGAATTAAATATTGTATATTTTGTGAAAAAATAAATACCTGGCAATGAGGAGCAATATGTCTTTTTCTTCTTCTTTAGTTGTAAATGAATCTGTTTAGTTTAAGCGTTGAATTAAGATTTGGAACATTCCAATTCGAGGGATTCATGGGCATTCTTCACTTTGGTTATGCGATCCCCTGGTGGTCTTTTGGCATAATCACTGATGTCATCCATCATAAGAATCATCACTGTTGCTGCTGCACATTCCGCATTGCTGAATATCATTTTTGCTGCTAAAATATTGCATTTCTGTCTTGTATCTTCATGGTCTCTTTAGATTATTAATTCACCTCTGTATAGTTTCCTTTGTAGATATGTAAGCTTCTGTTCACTTCTCTTCCTTGTATTGCTACTCATTGCAAGACTTGAAATTTTAACTAATGGATATATAACTTTCTCTGTATTTTAAGAAGGAGGAATGACACTGATAATGTATGTGCTACAGGCAGCAGCTAACGGTACCCTGCCACTTTTAACATTAATGCTCTATTTCCTGTTTCTTGCCTACTTACAATGTGCACCTTCTGTTTTCATCATTATTATTTTTATTGATAGATTTTAATTATTATTATTATTATTATTATTATTATTATTATTATTATTATTATTATTATTATTTTTATTATTATTATTATTATTATCATTAATATTATTATTATTTTTATTATTATTATTATTATTATTGTATCTATCATTATTATTATTATTTTTCATTATTATTATTATTATCATTATTATCATTATTATTATCATTATTAATATTACTACTATTACTGTCATTATTTCAAAATTCAATATGGTATGCTTTTTTGAAAAATTTATACCAGTGAAAATTCTAAGGTAATTTTTGCCTTTAAAACAAAATTATTTTTGTACCAATTGAAATATATACCCTTAAATCTGCTATAAACATTTTATTATATGAAACAAACACAGACTGACTTAGATCTATCAGGATATGGTGTACAGCTGTTGAATTCTAAGAGAGATTTATTTTTGGAACCAATATTTTCAGCACAAGAAAGGTGTTGGGATGAATCTAAGTCACACTGTGCTCATTTTTCATAATCAGGATCAAGGAATCTGAACACTGAATAGCACCCATTGTGGGTCATTTCATTTGTGTTGTGAATAGGCAAATAATCGTAATGGGAATTATTAACTGTTCATACTCATTGATCTCTTCATATTTTTTACTCTTCTACTACACTGTATATGAGACCTATGTTCACTGTAAAGATGTTCAATGCCCATTTCTTTCAAAACTTGGTTTTTGGAAAAATTCATAAACTTCTGTCAACTTTTTCTGATGGTACTGAATTACTTGACTGTTAAAACACTGAAAAAATTGTACATATTTCTCTCATGTCTTGTAAAGAAATACACAAGTGTTCTTTGTAAAAACTGTACTCTAAGAATGAATATATTTCTATCTCCATATGATGATTCTCAAAAGTGTTTTTCCTATGATGAATGCCGTAGAAATGCTTTTTAACTTTTCTTGATTATTTCACACCAGTGCCTATTGATAACGTTTTCTGTTATAAGAGAATCATCACTTGAAGATTAAGTTTTATATGAGACAACCCAAACACAGAGTAGCCCTGGGATTGTAGGTTCTCTATTAGATTCTATAATTAATGCTAATAATTGAGATGGGATTAATAAAGTGTTTTATTTAGAATTTTTCTTTTCTTCCCTCTCCTTTGAAAATCTTTTTATTGTTATTTCAGGTACATATTAATGCAATTACACTTTATTTACAAAAATATTAGAAAAGAAGATATCTAAGAATTTTAGAGCTGTAAGGTTATTTCCTAAAGCACATATTTCTTTCTCAAAATTAAGAGAGAACCAGTATTGTTATACCAACAACAAAAATGACATATTTTGAAGTCCACCTTTTGTCAATGAAAAGTAACATAATAAAGATGGAATGAACAAATTAGATGCTATGGGTAATAGTGAACATCCCTGAGCAACACCAGCAGATAATGAGTTAGATTTTTTTTAACTGTCTCACAATGTAAGTGGCATATAAAATATAATGTGCCATATCACAGGTAACATCTGACATACAGCAAATACTCTTTTCATGGAAAACCTTTCTATTTCACAACAGTATAGAAATTCACTGTAAGATAAAATGAACCAACAGCCTGCAAGTGTGTTTTTAATACTTCAGATGGAAAAGTAAATGTTATGAAACTTTTCTTACTTGATTGGTTACCTTGTTTCTTGTGCAGTTGTTAAAAGTACTTAAGACCAATTAAAGTTACCCGTGTTAGCAATTATCATCAGTACAATAACACTATGTCTAAATCGCCAACTTCTCTCACATTTATAATATTTCCCTTTTACAAATTCATATCTTCAGCTTAATATCAGTTTTTTCATGTTAACTGAGGCAGCATGGGCAGCTGAGGCCCTAATCAAGGTCATCCCATTAACGCTATATATATACATATATTATATATTATATTACATTATACCTGATCGCTGTTTCCCACGCCAGCTAGATAATGCCAGGAAACAGACGAAGAAAGACCCATCCCCCCACATACACACATATATACATACTTGCACACATATGCACAGTACATACATATACATATCAACATACACATATACACATACATAAATATACACATGTACATATTTACACTTGCTCGCCCCCATCCAATCCTGATGCCACCCCGCCCCAAGGGAAATAGCATTGCCACCCCCCGCACCGGCGAGGTAGCACCAGAAGACAGATGAAATGGCCACATTCGCTCACACTCAGTCTCTAGCTGTCATGTGTAATGC
>JAYMFT010000022.1:911007-923515 GCA_038088735.1 Panulirus argus | reverse complement strand
TGCTGAAGGGTCGTTAATGTTACGACCCTTGGATATGACGTTACGACCCTTGGATCTGACGTTACGACCCTTTGATATGACGTTACGACCCTTGGATATGACGTTACGACCCTCGGATCTGACGTTACGACCCTTGGATATGACGTTACGACCCTTGAGCACTCAAGATGTCACGGCCCTTCAAAAACGACGTGGCGACCCCTCGTGCACGACCCCTGCGCGCGAAGTTACGACCCCAAAAGTCTGACATTAACGACCCTTCAGCACGACGTCACGACCCTCGGGTATGACATCGTCCTAGGTCGCGTTTGATTACCCAAGCAAGGGTCGTGCCGCCGTGCTCAGTGGCTACTTCTGCCTGAGTCAAACCCTGGGCTGGAAACGGCTCTGGCTTACCTCTTGAGTGAGGCAGGTAAGTGGTTCTCCCCCACCTCACCACCCACCACCGGCCGGGCGCCATCCCGTCTCCAAACTAGACGAGACCAGCGTTGTCCTTTGGCCTTGTTATGGGAGCCTTCCCCCTAATGGTCGCGACGCGGACCTGCTAAAGCCGCGTAGCGCCTCTACCGGACAAAATGGAAAGGACGATAGCGAGAGAGGGGAAGGGGAAGGAAGGGGGAAGTGGGGGTGGGGGGGGATGGGTTGGGTGTGGCACCATTACAGGACGATTGTACTGGGGAGGGGAGGTGGTGGGGGAGAGTTCGATGGTGGTGAGGATAACGGGGGGTACGATGTAGGGGAGAATGGTTGTAGGTTTGCCGTTGACGGGGGTGGATGGGTTGCGGATCTACTTTAAAGGGGAGAATAGTAGGTCTGACATAGAGGGGGAGGATAGTGGGGAGTGCCTTAGAGGGGGAGATGGTAGTAGGTCCTCCTGTGAGGGATAGCAGTAGTTCTACCATTGTGGGGAGGATGATAGTCTGTCTGCCATGGAGGGGAAGATGGTAGCAGGACTATCCTGAGGAAGCAATACTATGGGGAGAGGACAACTGAGAGGAGGAGACTATCTTGGGGAGGGGACCACCATGGAGAGAGGACCGTCTTGGGGAGGGGACTATCATAGGGACGGGACTTTATGGGGAAGACAGGATGTAAGGAGCAGCAGCCTTTCCTGTACTAGTACAGTCACAGCACCTCGCTTCACATATATTTCTCTCTCATCTCCATAAGTCTCTCGGCTGGACTTGAAGATCTACCTTACCTCTTTATAAGTGTGGCACCCCACTTGCTTGCAACTGTGGTGTTCGACTGGTGCATAAGTTTAAGGTTCGCCTCTACCATAAGTGAGGGGCTTGACGTGTCTTTAAGTGAAGGGTTGATTCGTCTGTAAGTGTGGGAAGGGCTCGTTTATATTTTGTGTATAAGTTTGAGGCTCAACTTGTTTATATAAGTGTGGGTCTTGACGTTGTCTTCAAGCCTAGGGTCGACTTATCTCTAAGTGTAGTCATGTGTGGTTAAGTCTATGAGGATCGTAGGGCTCAACCCGTGTATAAAAGTTCGAGAGCTGTACCATCGTGCCCAAGGGTCGTACCAATGTGTTGAAAGGAGAGGTAATGAGATGACGTATTGACCCGGTGCACTGGTGGTGGGGCCGGGCCGGGCAGAGCAGCGAATCGCCCCAGAGATGGGTTGAGGCTCAGCGTCGCTTTGGGGGATGTAGCGACGCTGTATCTCATTAACCATGCGGTAAACACAAAACTTTTGTCACGTTTTTCTTTGGGTGAAGTCCATTTTTTTTTTTTTTTTGTATTTCATTCGTTTTCCTGTTATCAGAATATATTCATCCCTCTGCCCTCTTTTTTCAGCCGCTGCACCTTCCTCCTTGCTTCCTGCCGCTTTCTCTAGTACGTCTCCCACTCACACGCACTGGTTCCCAGTAAGTAAGGCCATACATTTCCATTTTCTCTTTCAGTTGCAACTCCTCGCATATCAACTGTGAGTCATGCAAGGCTGTCTAAGAAGGGCGAAAGGGCAGGAGAGGGGAGGTCCTGGAAATCATTCCCTCCTGTGTTATTACTCTCAAAGAGAGGAAGCAGAAGAGGGGAGTAAATGAAGATGTCTTTTTTTTTTTAAACGGGAGAAGGCGAGCAGGTCTCAAAAAGAAAAGAAGGAAAAGAAAATTCTGACATTGTATGAGTATAGACATCTATTTCCCAGCTGCAGTTGGCGGGGGTGGGGGGGGGGGTGTGTGAGGTGATATGTACAGGTGTGTGTCTTGATGATGAGACGCGAATCAGGAGGGTGCGAGTGGACGGAAGCACAATGGACAGGAAGGACGGCAAGCGCACGAATGGACAGATCTGACGAACCTCGCTGTCTACCAGAGGGAAGTTGGAGACAGGAAAAACGTACGAATAGAAAGATGGATAAAACGAACGAACAACTGCGTGATGAGAGATGGATGAGGGAACAGATGCATGCACGAATGTACAGACGGATGAACGGATGAAGGAACGAACGTACGCTCGCACGGGTGGATGAACGAGCGAACGATCAAACGCACGAATTTGCAGACGGATGAACGACGAAATGTACGAACGTAGAGGCGAACAGGAGGGCAAAAGAAACGCACG
This sequence comes from Panulirus argus, assembly GCA_038088735.1. Lineage (NCBI taxonomy): Eukaryota > Metazoa > Arthropoda > Malacostraca > Decapoda > Palinuridae > Panulirus > Panulirus argus. The sequence continues at coordinate 920,942 of JAYMFT010000022.1, read as the reverse complement.
AATGAGCAGACAGGTAGACGAACGTGCGCAGGGGCCAAGCACCTGCGTCAGGCCAGACCAAGAGGCTCCTACAGTCAGTCAGTCAGTCAGTCAGTGGTCGCGTTCCCATAGGAACATCCCTGTGTGGACTCCTCCTGTGGAGCAGGACCGAGTGGAACGCCCGACTGTGTCGACGTCAGGACCGGGTGGAACGCACGACGCTCAGCGTCTGTCAGTGTGTGTGTGTGTGTTGGTGAGGACGCACCAACAGGCCACCCTGCTCCGTCCTCCTTCCCTCACCGCCTAGTCTGGGGTTATTTAGAAGGCGCATTTGTTTCCTCCCAAAGTCATAGGTAGGAGGGTGGCCTGAAGGAAGGAAGGAAGGAAGACTCGCTGGGGAGAGATAGGAATCTCAAGAAGCAGATAATGGATGCCTCCCCAGGTGATTCCTTTCTTGGTAGTGGTAGAGGGGGGGGGGGTAATTGGGTCGTCTCTGGGTGGGGTTGGGGAGGGGATGGGGATCTTGGGTTGCACTGAGCGGGTCTCGGGGGTCGTCCCCGGAGGATGAGCACTGCTGGTTCTCCTTGGGAGTCGCCCTCGGAGTGAGCGCTTCACCAAGCGGGTTCGGGGGTCTATTCTGTTGGCCGGGCACCGCACCAAGCAGGCCTTAGGGGGTTGTCCTTGGAGAGGTAGGGCACCACACCAAGTGGGCCTTGGAGAGGTCGTCCTTGGACGAGAGAGAAAGCCATGCACCAAAGCAGGTCTTGGGGTCCCTTTCCTGGGGTGAGAGGTGTGTGTGTGTGTGTGTAGCGCACCAAGCAGGTCTTGAGGTCAGGGCCGCTCAGTCCGCTGGTCTGGTCCGGGTGGCTCCGCGGGTTGCACTAGTACCAACTTGAGCACAAAACCTCAGACAAGGAAAAAAAAAAAAGATACTTTCTATTTTTACTCCCTCCTCGAACGCTGTGGCTAACAATACCAGCAAACAATGGTGAGGTGGTGGCCTCCCGCCCCCTCCAGTCCGCTTTGACCACCTCGCACAATAGACCTTCCACCACAAAGACCAACTTGCCGCAGAGGACCGGCCACCATACAGACCACCTGTCACAGAGGACAGGCCACCATACAGACCACCTGCCACGGAAGACCGGCCACCACACGGACCACCTGTTACCAAACGCTGCGCACCACACAGACCACCTGCCACAGAAGACCGTACACACCGCACAGACCACTGGAGTGTTTCAACATACGCGGGATGTGACAATGTCCAGACCAAGCGAGAGAAAAAGTAGACAGACGTGTCGTGTTTGGCTGGGGGGCTGGGGCGGCCTGAAAGCCGGGGGTGGGGTTGCGGGGGGGATCATTTCCAGGAGACACTGCTGCTGCCCGTGGTGTCCTCCTCATGCCCCGGGTGGGGGAGGGGAGAGGGACGGGGACGGGACTTGCTTACCCACCCACCCACCCTCGTCACCAACCTGCTTGACGTCAACGCCCCTTCGTTAGCTTTGATGAGGCTCCTGGTGTGTCCGCTCGGGGGGCCTCCTTGCCGCCTTGGCCTGGTATATTAATACGGGAGGATTAACTAAACCTCTTGTCTTGCTAGCTCAGAACCATCATCATCATCGTCGTGGAAGCGCTCTCTCCTCTCCTTCCTTCCTTTCTTTCTTTCTCTGAAAGAGGAAATGGGGTCAGCCAAAAACATATGCGAGTTTCTTATTCTCTTTCAACAAAAATGGCCCAGTAACGTAAACTGGTGAGTGAGAGAGAGGGAGAGAGACAGGGAGGGAGTGAACCGCCTCCTCGTCAGGTAAACGGGAGAGTCGTCGATCTCCCGGGTCGTGGACACGTTAGTGGGTCGTGAGGGTGTTTATGTTCGGCCCAGTCCGCTTGCCTGCCTGCCTGCCTGGCTCGCTGGCCGGCCCCACACACACACACACACACACACACACACCTCTCCGCCACCACTGAAGCCACCCCCCCCCCCCCAACACACACCCCCGGATGCATTCCCACGTCCGAACTGGAAGGTATCTTTAAAGATTATCAATTACGTCGTTTCTTTAACAGATACGCCAAAAAAAGATACTTTAGGTTGCGATTTTTTTTTTTTTTTTTTTTTTCCTCTCTTGAGGAAGACTCCAGGTATTGCGTCCATCGCTGCAGACGTCTTGAGGCCGTTGCTGGTAAGGGAGAGGTCTCAAGTATTGTCGTGGCCCTCTCCAGGTTCACCTCGAGAGACGTGCCTTTTATGTTGCAAGGCTCGCCCTCAGACACACACACACACACACACACACACGGGGCAAAGAACAAGTGGCTCGGGCCTGGGATTATGGGCGGACTCAAGTGTGTGTGTGTGTGAGTGTGAGCTTTCCATGTTCTCTCAAGATGGAACACCAGCGGAAGACTTTGGCTGGAACAACGGGATCGACGAGTGAGACTGGAAAACCTGGAAATGGAGTTGAGCGATGAGGCTATAGCATGATAATACCGCCGTGGTGTGTGTGTGTGTGTGTGTGTGTGAGGAGTGCCGGGGTCGGTCGGCAGAAGAACTGCGGGCCATTGTGAAGGAAGGTGCAAGAGAGTGTTCTCGGGAGAAGGGAGGTGAATGGCGGATGTTTGGAAAAGAAGAACAAGAAGGTGGTGTTTCAGAGAGAGAGGCAGAGGCAGAGGTAGCCAGCCGCCGCTGGCCTGAAACACGAGTGGGTGTGGTGGGTGGTGGTGGTGGTGGTGGACTGAGGAGAGGGGTGGAGGAGTGTTGAAGTTGATCCCAGCCTCTGAAAAAGGGATGGATTGTCTGGACGAGCGAGTGAGGAGGGGAGGGGGGGGGGAAGGGGGAAGGCAGTGCCTGTGAATGAGGCGAAGGGAAGAAGAGCCGCCAGGGGTGAGGGCAGAGAGAGGGAGGGAGGGAGGGAGGGAAACCCCGGTAACGTAGGGTGGTTTACATGGAAAGGTGTTCCGTGAGAGGGACGCGTTTGAAGGAATCTCCCCGGAGCCATCCTGCAGGATACTCTGGGCACGTGACGTAGAGCGTGTATGCCCTTGACTCTTGCTGTGGGCTGCTGGAGTAGGGGAAGGACGGGCAGGAGGAGGAGGAGGAGGGAAGCCCAGCAACTGTCATGAAGGAGAAGAGGATATTTTGCCCTGGGAGTGTGGACGCTCCTCCCCAGCCGTGGCGGTAGCAACCATCGGTACTCCTGCCTGGAAATCTTTCCCGAATAAGAGCCAACCTTTTCCCTACACTACCCTGATGATGCTATGCCAGTCGACTCGGCATTCACCTTATTATTCCTGCCACTCCCACGGGGACGTCAGCGAGGACTTCGTCACGCACTTGACCCTGGGCGCGGCGGTGTGGTTCGAGGACACGACACCCGAAGAAGTTCCAGATGGCATCAGAGAACGATCTGGCTGCCTCGGAGTGCGGGGTACTTGCTGTAGATACGGGGATGTCTCTGTTCATGACCGGATTGCTTGCAGACGAGGGGTGGTTGTACCGGTAGTTACTGGTAGGAGGTGTCGTAGTGTAGGTAGGATGGTGGAAGACAGCTGTGCGACCCGTACGTGCATAGTGGTGATAATGGTGTGGCAGGTTGTCCATTTACTGGTGGTGTCAGCGGCGGTGTCAGGGATGATGGTGGTGTGATGTGATGGTGAGAGGGATGCAGAAGTGTAATTGTGGTGATGACCTCAGCGTTGGTTGCTGGTTGTTGAAGGTCATGAGTGGTGAAGATTAGGTCGCCATGATGTTTGTATTGTATTATAGATGTCCACATGGGCGATGTTTCTTTACTGTCTATACCACGGGAAATGTAAAAGACAAGTTTCATTATATATGAATGATAAAGTATTTATTATTATTATTATTATTATTATTATTATTGTTATTATTATTATTATTACTATCGTTATTATTATTATAATTACTATTAATATTATTATTATTATTATTATCATTATTATTATTATGATTATTATTATTATAACCAAAATACCGCTCATGTTTGTGGTTATGGAGGTGTGGTGATAGTGATGATGACGCTTGTGGTGGCAGTGATGTGGTTTGGGAAGGGGGGGGGGGAGTCATCATTGCTGGTGACATTAGTGGGTTTGATGTTGGAAGTGTGTGGTCGTGGTGGTGGCTGTGGTGGTCGAGTAGGTGGTGTAGGCTGTGGTGGTGGTGGTGATGGCTGTGGTGGTGGTAGTTGTGATGGAGGTGCTGGTGATGATATTCTTGATCATGACATTTAAGAGTTTAAGTGGTGAACCTGGTTGTGGTTGTGGTGGTGGTAGGGGTTTGATGAAGGTGGTTGTGATGGCGTGGTGTGGCAAGGTATTTGGTATAATAGGTTGAGGTGTGGTGGACTGTGATGTGGTAGGGTGTGGCGTGGCAGGGTGCGTTGCGGCAGGGTGTGGTGTGGTGAGGGTAACAGCGGTGGGTGTGAGTCATCGGTGGCAGGACCTGGACTCCTGCCGACGGTGGCGCGGCCGAGTGGTCCCGGGCCCGGCCCTGCCCGGCCGGTCCTGGGAGGAGTTCGCAACCAAACTTTCTGGGCGAGTCATGAGGACCTGCCCCCAAAAGTTTACACACGATCATGACAGAAGAATGTACTTCCGACGAAGAAGGAGAAGAAGACCCCCACCACATTCCCCTCCCCCCTTAGCCATCCATCGGGTGGTGTTCAAAGAGTGTCTGGACGGCGTGATTCATCTCTGGAAACAACCCCTAGTGTGTGTGTGTGTGTGTTGTGATGCTACCGTCGTCTGGAAGAGGCAGGGGCCCCTCACGAGGGCGTGTGTCGCTCGTCGACGCCGTTATTTATTAAGGAGGCGAAACCAACGCTATTGCCAGCCGGGTAATGAGAGGCTTTTACTCCGGGTGGTGAGCATGTGTACCCGCCCGCCAGCGGCCCTGATGGTGGCTGGCTTAGGGGTGGAGGGAGGGTGAGGGGCTGCTGCCGCTGCCGCTGCCGTTGCCGCCGCTTTGGGTACTCCAGCAGGGCGAGAGGAGGAGGAGGAGGAGGTGGGTGGGGGATTGTGGCTGGGTGTGTGGCGAGTGGTGTCCCCCCTGGAGACGGTGTGAGCGGCCGAGTGAGGTGAGGGCAGCGGCTGCAGGAGGAGGAACCCCGGGCTGGAGTGAGTGTGGTCGGGGAAGGAGTGTGGTGGTAGAGGCAAGAGAGCCATGCCTGGAGAGGTCTATTGATCGCGCACGGGAGCCGTGTTGTCGTGCGCACTGCGGCCGCGCCAGGCTGCCCGCCCACCCCTAGTTCCAACATGGCGGTCGAGTGTGCGGGGGAGCGCTCGCGGGCTCTCGCTAGTGTTAGCTAAGCAGTTTGATGTGCTCTCGGATTACTTACCTGACTCCTCCACCATGCAGAAGGAGAACAGTCATACGCCAGACAACCATCAGTATGTCGGGCCCTACAGGCTGGAGAAGACCCTGGGCAAGGGGCAGACTGGTAAGTCCCAGCTCACACACACACACACTGGCGCCCGCCCTTACTTCTCAGCACCAACTTTCGGGCGGGAGAGCCGCCAAAGAAAACGAAGGGCCCCACTGTTTTGTTCCCACTGCGCTAATGCAGAAGGAGGCGATAATGTGTGTGTCGTCGTCGTGTGTCACCACCTGTCCCTGGAAAGCCTCGAGTTCGAGTCTCAGCACGAGACGGAGTTCGATTGGTCGACGAGTCTGTGAAATCCGTGATGTGTTTTTTTTCTATTCGTACCAGAAGAAGCGTTATCGTTTGTCTCTGGAAATACTCGTACAGTGAAGGGGTGGGTGGGAGGGCAGGGGCGAGGATAAGTAGTGTGTACAGTGTGTGAGTGTGTGTGTGTGTGTGTGTGGTGCGGATGTGGTGGTGGTGGTGGTAGCGGTGGTGGTGGTGGTGGTGGCCGGGATCCACTGCGGCACCCACCTACTCACCTCACCCCACTTAATCCTTCCAGTTATAGACGGATTTCATCAGCCCGAGGTAACGTTCCCCCAAGAGCCCCAGTCTCTCCCTCTCCATCAGTTATGCAATACCCAATCATCCGTCCGTCATGAGAATTGTCGTGGAAATACAGGCGGGTCGTAAATAATTATTTGTCGTTGCACAAGAGGGTAGCTGCGGCCGACCCAGGAGGGACGATTGCAGACCACATCACGAGACGGTCGTGTCCGTGTCCGTGTGTGTGTGGTCGTGAAAGAACCGCCCCCCCGACCGAGGAGAGAGAGTGGGAGAGAGGGATACAAATGCTTCATTCCCGCGTGGTAGGAGGAGGAGCCCTCTCCCTACTCACGCCACCGCACGTGGGTCGCCTCCACGGCTGCTGGGGATGCTCCTGCTCTGCAGGAGAGAGAGAGAGAGGGAGAGGAGGAGGGGCGGGGGGTGGATGGGGTGGAAGAGGAGGAGAGAGGGTCGGGCAGTGGGGGGGGGGAGGCTCAGGGGAGGAGGAGGAGGGGGGGGCGACGGACTGGATGGTGACACGGAGAAAGAGAGGAACCTCACGTAGCAGCAGTCGTACCTACAGGTTCATGGTGGTCCACCCCCTCGCCCCTCTCCTGTCCCCACCCTCGCTCCCCCCTTCCCTCCCTCCCTCCCTCAGCGAGGAAACCTTACGACCAGGCTGACGGCCACCATGACTCAGGGCAGAGTCAGTTACTCTGACCTGGAATGATGACATAAGGGTGAGTCGGAAACCGTGACTTGGACCGATGACAGTGTGTGGAGTCAGTGGATGAACCGTGACAAGGAAGAGACAGGAACCTTACTAAAGTCCCTGGACGGACGGACGGACAGGACGAGGTACGTCCCGTCAGGAAATGCATTGCAACCTGGACGGACGGACGGACGGACGGTCGGAGAGACAGATGCAGGACAGTAACTTTTAAAACTTTGGGCAGCGACACAAGGAGAGACGGGGAACTATATGACGAGTGAACACTGACGTGAGGAGGTAAGTGAGACACTGACATGAGTGATGAAGCGAAGGGGGTGTTGGGTGGGTGGGTGGGCACTCGTGAACACTGACTGGGACGGTGACTTGGAGAGAGAGAGAGAGAGAGGTGTTGTGACTTGGGTAATTGCCCAACTTAAGGTCATGCAGGTACTGTAACCCAGATGATCATATATTCAGTGGACGATGACCTAGTCAGCCACCAGCATTCAGAGAAGCGAACACACCGGGACTGCAAAGCGGGATCTCTAGAGGGCCGCTTGATTACTCTGGCGAGTTGGAGCCTGCGAGATTATGACTCAGTGTAAGGAACTAGCCAGGAACTTCAGCATGGAGATCAACATAGGAACTTCCTCGTGGAGATCAATATAAGAACTTCATCCTGGAGATCAATATAAGAACTTCATCGTGGAGATCAACATAGGAACTTCTTCGTGGAGATCAACATAGGAACTAGCCAGGAACTTCGTCGTGGAGATCAACATAGGAACTAGCCAGGAACTTCATCGTGGAGATCAACATAGAAACTAGCCAGGAACTTCATCGTGGAGATCAACATAGGAACTAGCCAGGAACTTCATCGTGGAGATCAACATAGGAACTTCATCGTGGAGATCAACATAGGAACTAGCCAGGAGCTTCATCGTGGAGATCAACATAGGAACTTCATCGTGAAGATCAACATAGAAACTAGCCAGGAACTTCATCGTGGAGATCAACATAGGAACTTCATCGTGAAGATCAACATAGGAACTAGCCAGGAGCTTCATCGTGGAGATCAACATAGGAACTTCATCGTGGAGATCAACATAGGAACTAGCTAGGAACTTCAACACGGGCATAAACATACAAAGGGCCATAAACTTCAACACAGACGTCAGTATAGAGTGTGCCATGAAATTCAACATGTACTTCAACAGAGAGAGGGTCAAGAACTTCATCATGGACGTCAACATAGAGAAGGCCAGGAACTTCAGTATGGACATCAGCAGAGAGAGGGTCAGGAACTTCATCATGGATTTGAAAACAGAGAGTGTCAGGAACTTCATCATGGATTTAAAGACAGAGAAAGCCAGGATTTTCATCGTGGATTTAAAGAAAGGGAGAGTCAGGACTTCATCATGGATTTAAAGATAAAGAGGCTTGGTTAGGAACTTCATCATGGATTTGAATATAGAGATGGCTATGAACTTCATTATAGAGATAGAGAGTCAGAAACTTCTCCATGGATTTATAGATATAGAGATAGAGATAGGAACTTCATGGATTTAAAGATAGAGAGGGCCATGATCATCATGGATTTAAAGATGGAGAGAGTCAGAACTTCATCATGGATTTAAAGATAGAGAAGGTCTAGCACTTCATCATGGATTTAAAGACAGAGAGGGGCCAGGAAGTTTATCATGGATTTAAAGATAGAGAGGGCCAGGAAGTTCATCATGGATTTAAAGAGAGAGAGGGCCAGGAAATTCATCATGGATTTAAAGATAGAGAGAGTCAGGAACTTCATCGTGGATTTAGAGTCAAAAACATCATGGATTTAAAGATAGAGAGGGCCAGGAACTTCATCATGGATCTAAAGAGAGACAGTCAGGAACTTCATCGTGAATTGAAAGGAAGAAAGGGTCTAGAACTTCATGGATTTAAAGGTAGAGACGGCCATGAACTTCATAATGGATTTAAAGAGAGAGGGCCATGAACTTCATCATGGATTTAAAGAAAGAGAGATTCAGGAACTTCATCATGAGTTTAAAGACAGAGTCAGGAACTTCGTCATGGATTTAAAGATAGAGAGAAAGAGTCAGGAACTTCATCGTTTATTTAAAGATAGAGAGAGTCAAGAACTTCATGGATTTAAAGATAGAAAGGGCCAGGAACTTTATCATGGATTTAAAGACAGAGAGAACTATGAACCTCGTCATAGATTTAAAGATAGAGATGGCCAAGAATTTCACATAGATTTAAAGATAGAGAGGGCCAAGAATTTTATCACGGTTTTAAAGAAAGAGAGGGTCAGGAATTTCATCGTGGATTTAAAGATAGAAAGGGTCAAGAACTTCATCATGGATTTAAAGATAGAGAGATTCAGGAACTTCATCATGGATTTAAAGACAGAGAGTGTCAAGAACTTCATGGATTTAAAGATAGAGACGGTCAGGAACTTCATCATGGATTTAAAGATAGAAAGGGTCAAGAACTTCATCATGGATTTAAAAATAGAGAGATTCAGGAACTTCATCATGGATTTAAAGACATAGAGTTTCAAGAACTTCATGGATTTAAAGATAGAAACGGCCAGGAATTTCATCATGGATTTAAAGATAGAAAGGGTCAAGAACTTGATCATGGATTTAAAGATAGAGAGATTCAGGAACTTCATCATAGATTTAAAGACATAGAGTGTCAAGAACTTCATGGATTTAAAGACAGAGACGGTCAGGAACTTCATCATGGATTTAAAGATAGAGACGTCCAGGAACTTCATCATGGATTTAAAGATAGAGAGGGCGCCAGGAACTTGAACGTCAGAACGTTGACCTGGGGTCAGGAGACTTCACCACGGACGTCAGTGTGGGCAAGTACGTGTCGGACGACCTGACCAGGTTGGGGGGAGGGGGTGACGGGACGGGACGACCCGCTGTGGTAGGGCAGCAAGGGAGGAGGAGGAGGAGGAGGAGGTCGTCCCTTCTGACAGAGGGCGTTACTGAGCTCCTCCCTCTTGTTTACTTTCTTATCGAGACCATGTTGACATCAGGCTAGTCGCCTGGATCAAGGGGAAGCAGCAGCGGGAAAGGTGGGTGGGAAGGAAGGAGACACACACACACACACACACACACACAGATCTTTCCCCCTAAAGACGTCCCTCCTCCCTGTAAGAGAAATGAGAGCCCTCCTCACACGCAGGAAATACCTGCCTGTTAAAAAAAAGAAAAAGAAATGAGAAAGAGAGACTTTTCTCTCTTCTCGTGAAAGAGATTCCTGTCTTCCCCATGCAAGAATTCTCCGAGACTTGGGGGTAA
>JAYMFT010000022.1:882955-896177 GCA_038088735.1 Panulirus argus | reverse complement strand
AAAATCCTCACTTGGCCCCCTTCTCTGTTCCTTCTTTTGGAAAAGTAAAAACAGGAGGGGAGGATTTCCAGCCCCCGCTCCCTCCCCTTTTAGTCGCCTTTTACGACATGCGGGGAATACATGGGAAGTCTCCTTTTTTCCCTATCCCAGGGATATTATATTATATTATACTATATTATATTATATTATATTATATTATATTGTATCATACCTGGTTAAGTCGACCGTACCCTTCATCAAAGTCATTGTTCTAATTTTACGTTACCTCAGTCGTTTTCTCTCGTTCAGCTTAACGAGCATTTTATGGGTTAAGCAACTGAGAAACTCCATCCTCCCCTAATGAATACGCTTCTACAGCTTGGCGGATGGTTCAGACACTCTGCGCTAATGACCTTCTTAAAGAGGAAACCAGCACCAAACACTCACAGACGACCCCCTTCTCAGATTCACTCTCCTCTATATTAAAAAAAAAAAGAAGAATTACTACAGCTTAATGGCGACTCATTTTCTGTCGAGTGGGAGAGGCCAGAGACGAGGCTGCGGCGTAATGTGTCCCCTCCCCACGACCGGACGCTGGAGCCTAATGTGTTGATCCATCTGGCATCTCTCATCAGCGCGACCGTGACAGCGTGAAGTAAATAGGATTTCTTTTTTTTTTTTTTCCAAGGTGATGTTTGTTTAAACTCTTGAGTAGGACAGTACGATCTCTGAGAACGAGGGTCGGGCCCTTTGAGCACGACGATACCATCTCGAGGTATGTTAGTGCGACCGTTGACCAGTCGTCTAAAGTCACGTCAGAAGACCAGGCTATCGTAGGTACTTACGGGTCGTACCGTAATGCTCGAGGGTCGTACTCATAAGGTTAATTAATATTAAAAGTGGATCTTTTGATGGTTGTAGTTGTTATGGTGATGGTAGTGTTGATGCTGGTGAGGCGATGGTTGCTGGTCTGGATGAGGTAGGATGGTGCTATTTCAGAAGTGGTCATGCGGTAGTAATGGTGGTGCTTGTGTTGTGTGCATTGCGGGTGATGGTGAGCAGTGTTGGTGTGTTGGGTGGTGATGGTATACGTTGTTGTTAATGTTGGTAGTTGTGGTTTGTACGGTCGTTGATGTGGTTGTGTCCATGTTTCTGGTTATAATGTTCATGATGGCGGTGATATTGATGCTGGGGTGTGGCGCTAGTATGGTGCTGCTGCTGCCTGTAAGTGTGGTGACATAAGTGCTTCATATGTGCTGTGTTGGAGTGTACCGTATCGTTGTTAGTGGTGCATGAATGGTGAGTGGTGCTGGTGATGGTGATGTTTTATGGAAGGAATGATGCGTAAACGCGATGAAGTGTTGTGAAGGGGTATTTGGTTGTTATGGATAGTAATTGGATATGTGTTGTGTACGGTGGTTGTGATAGTGATGATGATGTGTATGTGTTTGGAGTTAACGCCTTCGGCGATGTGGCAGTGGTTATCGTATAGACATTTGAATTTTCCAGCGGTACTCACATTTTCCAGTGGTACTCGCATTTAATTCGTCTTGGCTTAGCTTGTTTCACAAGTTCAAAACACCGTTAATATATATATATATATATATATATATGAATATTCTTTCATTCGTCCCTTCCGCCTGCCCCCTTCTTTTTTTCCCCAACTACCAGATTTGTTTTCTTCTTCAAGACGTCGTCATGTCCTCTTAAGAAATCTGTAAGGGAGGTCTGAGGTCTGTCTCCCCTTAATACTGTTTCTTCCAAAGTGGACCGATCCAGGGCTTCCCTCCTTTCTTCCTAGCTCATTCCATTCAGGTCTGGTACCACTCGTGTTGCATTCCTTTCAACTCTTTCAAGGAGATGGAACCAGTCTATTGTGGTATATTAGAGCATTGCTCGATTATACATCTATTTGTATCTTCCTCTTCGTCCCACCCTTCATGTATTAAAGGCAGTGTTGAGGTTTACCAAACTGTTTTTAAACCTCCCTCACGATTCCTACATGCTCTGGTGACTAGTTGCACGTTATAACTCCCAGGTCCCCTTCACTGTACGACATTCTTAATTTCTTTACCCCAGTGTAGTTCTCAGCGTCTGGTTTGTTTAACCCCATTCCCATCCTCATGACTTTGCATTTTCCGAGAATGGATATCATGTCATATATCTGGCCACTGTCACATCGTGTCTCTAATAATTCGCAGTCCCTGTTATTTCGTACTTTTTTACATAGTTTTTGCTTCGTGTGGCAAATGTGTGAATGTGTGCGTGTGGGGGGGGGGGTATGGTATTGGAGTGTATGTGATGATGGTGATGGTAGCGGTGGTGAAGTGATGGTTGTGTACGGTACTGGTGATGTTGTTTGTGATACTGTGTGACGTTGGTCTGATACCGATGATGTGGGTTTAATGGCAGATCAGTTAGTTAGTTAAAGTTGGTGGTAGAATGATGGTTATTCGTTGGTGATGGTGTGGTCTTTGTGTGTGGTAATGGTTATGATAATGTTCGTGGTGGTAATGATGGTAGCGCTCAGGTGTATGGTGGCCGTGGCAGTCAGAGTAGGAAGGTGACGATTTTGGTGAAGGTAAGTTACTTGATTAAAGCTTGTGAAGAATTCCATTTGTGTCGATGATTTGGTTGTATTTGTGGTGGTTGTATTGAGGAGTGAGTGGTTTTCTTTATGGTGACTTGTATGGTTGTGGCGCAGTATATTGTAGTAGCGTTGGTTGTAATAGTTATGATAGTGGTGACAGTAGTGATGAAATTTCTGAGTTGTGAATTTTGTTGATGGTGAGTTGCTCTGCGATTGGTTATTGTCGTGTTTAGGTGACTTAGTGACTAACAGTATAGATGGGAGCAGTCAGGGTGAGGAATGTGATGGTGTTGATGTAGGAACACCTGTTGGTTTTAGGTACGGGCGAGGAGGTATGCGGTAGTGTGGGCAGTTGGCTACACTGCCGCTCCCAGGTCGCCATGGCTCGTGTGCAGGAATTAATCTCTCCAAGGCAGGCATAAATAAAACCTATCGTTCGAATCTGAAGCCGGTGAGATTGGGGCTTGAATATTGAATTTTCCCTTAGTGTGTTTTCTCCCTCTTTTTTAACATTGCTTCCTGGAGTATTTGTCAGAGAATTACAAATATCATGGACGATGGAGGTTTCGAGTCAAAATGGGAAACACTATGGTAATGAAACAACAAAAACAGTGCTCGCGTGGTGGCAAGAGCGCTCGCAGCCATCAAGGCACAGAGCTGAAGGCAATAATTACAACATATTCACCGGCAGATGATCAATGAGTAAGACCGGATCTCCAAAACTTCGCTCTGCTCCTTATTCTTTCGTTCAGCATCCGACAGGCTTGCTGGGCGGGCCGCGGAACAGCACACGGACGACCAACGACAATGGGTTTGAACATTGTGGAATTTTTCGATTAATCAGGCCCCGACGCCATTGGTGTGGTGTTAACTCGCACACGTTAGGTCCCGCCGCTCCCCGAGATGAAATATTCTCACTTGCCGCCTAAATGGCACCTGGTTGTATTGTTTTGTTCCGCGACACATGTTCTGCGGCTTTTGATTTAAAAGTTCATTAGTATTTGCAGTTAGTAGCGAGGTTCAGCCATCAGTAATTGCTTGTTGGAAGAAGCTGGGATGGAGAGGCGCAGAGCGAGCGTCATTTGTTCTCTTGGGCGACGCAGCCGCCGACGCCGCCGGGGTTATCGCTCAGTCCTCCCTGCCGGACAACCGACAAAACTTGACTCATTTTTCTCAAGCTTTAATAAAAGTAATATGTTGCTGGGTGTTGCACGTCGGCCGCTCAAGGTTCGGGTATCCATATTGATTTTCCGTGCAAGGAAATGTACAGGCGAGGCATTAGGTGACTGTGGAAAGGTTGGGATTGGGGGAGGTCACCGGGATGGGGGAGGTGAACCTCTCTAGTTCAACAACCTGCTGATTACTGCTGCTGCCTTGGCCACGTCTGTGATAGCAGTCTCTCTCTAGCTCTTTCAGCGGGCCTACGTCTAGACACCTTGATATCTCGTTAGATTTATATTTACAGTAAGATGAACAAAATATTACAGTTTGCTCTAAAATTTGCCTCCATTTGAATTATTCTTTCACTGTTCTGCACCTCACATCCCTAACACCTTACCTTGAAGAACGCCAACTATACCCTCAGCCTCCCATCTCTCTCTCTCTCTCTCTCTCTCCTGTTTGTGTTCGTGTGATTTGTGTGTACATTCTGTTCCTCACCCTCCCTCACGAACGTAGCCCACTCCTCCCTTTGTCCTTACTTGCTCCTCCCTGACCCAGTCATATCTCCCTCTCTCCCTACTCCCACCCCTATACATACCTTCCCCAACATAAATCTGACCAGGTGCGTCTTCACCCACAGAGCGGCCCCGGTACCGGACAGCGTACGCGTGTGAGGGCTCCACGCTCAACATGGAGTGTGACCCGGACCACGTCATCAACCTCATCCGGGCCAACTACGGCCGCTTCAGCATCACCATATGTAACGACCACGGCAACACGGAGTGGTCCGTCAACTGTATGAGCCCGCGCTCCCACCGCGTCCTCCATGACAAGTGAGTACTCAAAAGTTGTTTACCTTACTACCTGAAGTATTACAGAGAACGGGGCCGGCGAAGGACAAAGACCCATGCTGGACATATACCAGGCGAATCCAACGGTAACAGTATATTACCTGTTGATTACCCTGCTTCCAAACTACACAACTACCTAGTAATGTCTTGGCAACCTTGTTGCCTTCGAGATCTAAGCATTCAGTGTCAAAAGGGGTCTGATTACGGTTGCAAACCCTGCAGGTGGTCGTGTCCAGGGAAGCCAAGACTGTATTCTGGCACGGTATAAAGTCCCTGTGGTTTTACAAAAGGGGTTTGAATCGTTACAGAGACAAATGCGTTTAAATCAGTCGCAGTTTAAGCTTTTCATTACTGAAGGTAAGTGATCGTTCTGACGAGGTTCTCGTCGCACGTACAGTAGTCAAAGGGTTAAAGGTGTGAAGGCAAAGAGGAGATGATCACGGGTCGTATGTAGTGCCGGGGGGAGCAAGACTGTGTTACTCACAGGTCTTCAACAGGAGAAATCAGCTGTATACACTAAGGTAGGAGGGGGAGCCTCGTGTGTGTGTGTGTGTATGTGTTTAGGGAGAAAGTGAAGCATCCTATCTCTTCTGTAAATAAGTTTTATGTAAATGTGAATGGAGACAGTTAAAGTTACCATTGATGAAAGTATATGTTGGTCCGTAGAAATTTAATTCGACCAGATAGAGTCTGCGTGATGCGTATATAGATGGCTGGACTACATTATTATAATATTCACATAAAAGTGCCAAATGGCGGCAGTATTCATGCCTTCTCCCCTTTAATGGATTCTGGAGGAAGACAAGGTCGCCTGCCAGCTCTGAGTCCCCCCCCCCACTTGTGTAACAGTAGAGTCACGAGTCCTGGAAATTGCCAGGCCATTCATGTTTCCTGTGGGAAAAATTCAAGAGGGGAGAGTGGGAATCTATGCTCCCCATACGACACATGTCTCGAACTCCCATGGTTAGTTTGGTAGGCTGCCTGCAACTGACGGGTGGTGTAGGTATCCTTTTATCGTTGGTTTTTTTGGGGGGTATAAAGTGGCTGCACTTTAGGAGTGAATTATCATACGAGAAAGAAAAATAGTTTGAGGAATATCATAGTGAAACTTTGTTCCTATATTTCGGTCACCGTCGTGTGATTCGTCAGGGTTTTTTTTTCCCGGCCTCCAGTTCAGGTTGTAATCACCAGTCTTTTTTCCTGAAAAAGTTACCCGAGTTCTTAAATTGATTGACCTTGTATAAAATTTGTATGCGTCAGGCCCATCTGGCGGGATATTAAAGGGAAAGGAAAAATAAGGCGCGCACCTTTGACGTGAATGCCCACGTTTGGAATTTAATGATGAGTTTTCAGGGGAAACTCCACCAGGCAATAAGTTGATCGAGGCAAGTGGGATAAAGTTACGCAATTTCCACGGCGTCGACGCTGGTCTCGGTGAAGGTATAATGCTACTGATAAACCGGCCTGGACTCTGGAGGGGGTAGGGAGGGTGGTGGAGGGCGAGTATTGCAAATTGTCGAAAGTCATTTTGGAGGAGATTCGAAAACTTAGGTCCTGGAAGTCGTTATATTTAGCGGTCGGGCAAGACTGAGGAGGTTGCCAGCCTCGCGTTACCTAGAGGAGGCTGCCTTTCGGAAGCATCATGGTTTCGTACACTGCTACGTACATAGTGGGTGGGTGTGGAGGAAGTCTTAAGATGGGCCCTGAGTAGGGTCATCATCGAAACAAATTCGTCTTAGCGCGACGGGTGTATCGTAGAGGAGTTACACTTTCACCAAGCTGTGGTGAGTCCAAGGCCTCCGGCCAGTTAACTGAAGCTGTTGAGGCGTTCGTGAGAAAGTATCGAGATGGCACGAATATCCCGGGATTTGTGGCGGGATCGTGGGTGCTGACGGTGTGGCTACGGCTGAGCTATTGTGGATATTTCGTGAGAAAATTGTTATCGTGTGTGATATTTCCTGTATTGCTCCTCCTCCTCTCCTCCTCTTCATCACCTGCAGCGCTTCTACCGGCTCTTAGTTCACTTCCCTCGTCCTTACCTGTTCCCTGCCCTGCTCGACCCTATCCTGACTTAACCTATCCTCCCTTCCTCTCCACGACCTTTCCCTTCCCTTCTCAACACTGTCCTATCACCCCCTCCTCTCCCATTTTAGCCCCACTTCTCCCCTTCCTTCCCCAACCCTCCCATTCCCCTACCCTTCTCCCCGGCTGCCAGCCTCTCCCATTCAGTCATAAATTCTCTGATATATCGTCATTTCCGAGGCGGTTTCAGGACGCTGATTTACGGTGGGTCTCGTTGTAAATAATTTACCCTTGGTCTCACTGTAAATTATTTTCCTTTCGTGATACGTGGGGTGTATTTAGGTTATTGCTAAGTCTGTACTCTGTAATTTTTTTTCACTGGTTTATCATTGGTCAGTGAGGAGAGGGAGGGGGTGAGAGGAGGAAGAGGATGGGGAAGAGGAGAGAGGTCTGAGAGGAGGAGGAGGAGGAAAGGGAGGGGGAGGGGGAAGAACAGGAGAGGGAGGTTTGGATGTGTAAACAGAACGCCGGACATACTCCATCCGACGCACTACACCCCAGCATTAGGAACCCCGGCGCTCATAAGTAGTATGGAAAAGGAAAGCCTGTCAGCCAGGCGAGACCTCCGGATACTTCACTTGCTCCCACCGATCATGTAGTCCACCTGATCGGTCGAGGTCAAGACAAACAATTGACAGTTTTCCATTATAGAAAAAAAGTGTGATTAAGGATTGGTTGGGCGAATATTACTTGTGTTCATGTCAAATATAATAGTTTTTTTTTTTTTTTTTTTTTTTTTTTTGGGGGGGGGGGGGGACGTTATGGACCGCAACTTGAGAGTATCGAGCACAACGCAAATGGAATATAAAACCTACATGGGTTCTGTACGGCTTCCCAGATTTCAGATTTTGTGATGAAAATTCCCGATACAGCGCAATGACGGATCGCGTATGTCCTTGTAATTGGCGAACTGGAAGAGGAAAGAATGGTGGGTAGTCTTGCAGAAGTTCAGGGATGCAGTGTGTGTGGGAGGGGTTAGCTGTGGTATTGTAGACCTCCTGAAAATGGTGGAATTTTGAATGCTTGAGTAGTATGTAGACTATCCACAAGTTTACGTATATATGTACTCATGACGCTGTCATACTGTATTTATACCTAACGCATTTGGTTACATGAAAGTGAGTCAACATGTGTGTAGAAACGTATCCATCAGTGTTTTGGGACACTAAGTATGTACCCACACCTATGTTGCACGCACGTTCACACACACACTCACACACACACACACACTTTGACGATTGTGGTCTGTTTAATTGGAGAAAATATAATCAGCAATCATATGGTTGACTGCTTGCTAAACAAAAACTACCTGAGCGAGAGTGAACACCGTTTCAGGGAAAGGAGGCCATTTATAACAAACGTTTTTAGATATGTTTTGTAAGAGAGTGTGTTCCGTTTCAGGTAAAAGAGAAGGATGGGTGGATTGTGTGTTCCTGGCTTGCCAGAAACCATTTGACACTACCACGGAGGAGGTTGGTAAAGAAGGAGGATCTTCAGGCAGGAATAGGGACTTGGGGGGGGGGGGCTCAGATGGATAGGAAATTACTCCAGTGGGAGGGAGCAACGGCTGCAGGTCATAGGAGCCTTTCCCATATAGGATGGTGTCAACACTGGTGTGCCACAGGGCTTAGTCCTGGAACCATTGCTGTTTTTATATAATTGAATAACATAGAGCGTCTGCGCCTCATACCGTATGACTCTTGTACGGTCTCTGGCAACAGAGGGCAGGGGTGACTTGTCCAGTCATCCAGCGTTTTATATTCCCCCTGAAACTAGGCTGTTCATTTTCATGTATTTCCTACCTGTTTAAGACAGACTGAACGGACCTAGTGAGCAATACAACAAGGAAGACCTATATTACAGAAGATATCGCATGGACTTAATAAAAGTTATGAACCATAACCATTACAATCAATATTCTGTGAGACTTTAGAGTACAGAAAGGTTCTGATGATGACACTGATGACAAGGAGAAGAAGCAGAACGATGCCTTTTCAACCTTGAGGAGCGTACCGCTCTGACGAACGATAGATTGACGGCCGGAGCACTAATAGTCATTGAAAATCAAATGATCAGAGAAATCGGAGAATTTAATGAAAAAGTTATGGAAAACTTCATTACTTCAGAGAGAATCCGTCATCCTGGATTTTGTTATATTATTTTGTTATATATAAGCTGCGGTCTTTCTCTATATATTGTAAAGATGATGTCTGGAAACATATCAACTGAGCTTTGGTCATGACACAAATCCTGTGCCGTCCTTATAATATTCATCGTCGCGAGCCGCGTCTGGTTAAACAACATGGCTAAGGAAATACTCAGCTAACTGTCCACATCATATTACACCAGAACTAGAATATGCTTCTCGAGTTTGGTCACCGGACTTAAAGAGGCACAAGGAACTATAGAGAAGGTCCAGAGGAAGATAACGAGGTTGATACCGGATTATGGGACCTGAGCTCCAGGGAGAGAGGTTCGAGGCCATGAATATTTCTACCACGAACGAGGGAAGAGTAAGGGATGACTTGAGCCTATAAAGTTTTTGAAACATTGTGATGATGTTTTCAATGAACACTTCTTCGAAAGGAACAATGATAGAACAACTAGCGTCCAAAACATGAAATTAAGTAAGATACTTATCAATCATAATGTAAAAGAAGTATCGTTGTAGTAGGAGCAGTGGATGAATGAAATAATTTAATTAGTGAAATTATGAATGCTGACAGCAAACAAGAGTTTAAAAAGTTGTATGGTAATGGAGAAAGTTTAAGAGATGGGGCCCCACGGGTGTAGAACTCCATTCCCATACTGTACAATTAGGTAATTACACACACACACACACACACACACACACACATTCTTTTCCTTCCTCCCGCTCCCATGTTCACTACTTGCTACCGTATTAGATAAGATAACTGAAGAAGACGCGTATACTTTCACCTGACCCTTCAGGGTCAGGTCAAAATTTACCCTATCGTACCCAGAGGTTGCAGCATTGTGCTCGGGGATTGTGTTGTTGGGCCGAGGGATCGAAGCCTTGTGTTCACGGAGTTCATCTAACCAGCGGAGGGCGGCGACGGATTGGAACTTGTAACGGACGCGAGCAATATGGTCGTAATTGGCTGGAAGGGGAGATCGGGGCTTAGCTTTTATGGCCGAGGCGCCCCCATCTAATTGGCTGTTTCTCCCCACTTAATTGGCTGGAAGAAACTTGTTAATTTGTTTGGACGTAGCTTGTTAACTTAGCCAGACGTAGATGTTGGAGAATTGAGGAATGCAATTGTTCAGCAAGATGGATGGATGTGTTTGCATCGCAGGTCGCATTACGGTGATTAGTCGTCATTGTGAAAAGGATTAGACGCACGCGTTGAAATGGTCGGACACGTGTTAAAATTGGTCGGACGTTACATGTTGACTTGGGCTGATGTGCGCGACTAGCCGGTGGAACGCGCACTTTGATGGAACGACTGGACGAGCATTTTCTTCAAGCCCGTGAGCACGACGCCACGACCCTTGGACCTATATCTAGATTTTAACCTTATGACGCCTTGAACACGACGGTACGTGTGGCTTCTAATGTGACTCAAAGAATTGTGTTTTCGTGCTCAGGGGCTGGTTAAAATGGATGAGCGGTTTGGTGTTGTTTGACAACCTTTGCCAGATTGGGTGGTGGTGGTATACGTTGATGACTGGCCGTCGACACCGGGCAAATCATCTGGTCAGTTTTGCTGTTCTTGGTCAGACGTGTTAGTCTTATTGATGTAATCTGTGAAATTGGTTGGAATTGGCTGCCCTGGTTAGACATGCTACTGTTAAATTGGTCAGACGTATGTGCCAAGTTGATTGGTTGAGTATACTAATTTTGTCAGAAGTATGATAACTCTGTGAAATGATGTTCAACTGTGAAAAGGACGTATTAAAGAATTGAGCTCTTCTTTATGTATTTATATAATTTCGTTTAGTCCTGTGCGTAGTTTGTTTTACTGTTAGGTTCGTTAATTTTTGGTGGTTGTGTTCATTTAGTTTTTTGAACTTTGTTATTTCATTTTTGTTTTGTTTGATTTAGATTTGCTCAGTATATCTGTTGGATGTGGTCAGTATACGTTCGACGGTTTCGTTGTATATTGACATCTTTTATATTTTTGACTTTCTCGTTGGTCGTTAATGATGACCGTTCGTCATCAGATGTGTTCAACGAGTGAGTGTACGTGACGACTGACGAACTGTTATCGTAAATACTGCGCTCGGTCCAGTTTTGTCATCTCGTCGTTCACTTTAGGTGTTCGTCTTGCGCTACTGTGTCAAGCAGACGCATGCGGCGGCGGTCTTCCACCTCTGCCTGTGTGTGACACAGTGCCGCTCAAGATGCATGTGGTGTCGTCCATCCTCGGACGTGTAGTTCACTCTAGCCCAAGCCATGTGAAGCATTCCCTCTCCAGATGTGTAGGACACTGTCTGTCCTGTGCCTCTCCTTATAATCTCTGTTCATACATTCCAAAGAGCGCTTTATCCCACTGTACACAAGCAAGGCGTATGGACCAGATGGCTTCCCTCCTCTTCTTTTTGATGGAATGTGCTTCTGAATTTCCAGCCGTGCTTGCCTGCCTCTTTCGCTGTTATATAAAAAGCAAAACTTTTTCCCTTTTTTATCGGTACAGCCTGTCTTAAAGAGGGTGGCTCTTTTAATCCCTCCAGCCATCCCACAGTAACTCAAACGTTTCCTCTTTCCAAATTACTTCGAGCCCTTCCTCATCTCCTTTTCCTTAATCATCTTCAGTTTCCCAGTCTTCCTTCTGATCATCATTATGGCTATAACAAAGAAGATCCACCAGTCACATCCTTTCCAGTGTTGGTAATGCTTGGTAAATCGTGTCTGGGGGGCTTCTGGGAGTCCTATGATGTAGCCCTTGATGTATGGACAGCTTTTGACAGGATTTAGCTTCGAGGTCTGATCCTCATGCTCTTTTCGGCTTCTCTCCCTCACTCTTGTTCTCTCAGTTTTGGCTGAGCTACAACTGTAATGGTTGATGGAGAAAACTTTCATTTTTTTTTTTCTTTTTTTTCATCAGCGTTGCCTCTGCCCTGTTGCCTACTCTCTTCCTCCTTATTATCAGTGACTGTCCTTCCTCAGCGCTGACGACTGAGTACTGTTCTCCTCGTCTAGTTTCAAATCTTCATCTTTTCGTGCTGGACCAACGTCTCATCTCACCACATCTGCCACTTTAAACACAGATTTAGGAGGGAGTTCCCATCGGGACAGACGTAACCAACTCATTTAACGCCTCCAAAGCCCAGTTTCGTTCCATTTTTCCTTCTTAAACCATTCACAACTTTCCCATTTCCCGTAATGGCTCTGTAATTCAGTCACTTGGTACAATAAACACACTTGGTATCACCGTAACATCTGTCTTGGAAACAAATCGACAAGTTTGCCCATTCAAGAAACTGGGAGACTTGTACAGATGGCGACGATTCTCCTCTTTTGAGTTTTTTCCTTGTATGGAGTGCTCCTTTGACATATTTGATGTGACAATGTCAATTCTAAAACAATTCAACATAAAGATTCTCGCAGTCCGACCTCCAGATTGGACCTGTTTGTCCTCCGCAGTACTAATTCTCTTTCCCTCTTATGTAGATATTACTTCAGTTTCTAGTCCAGGGAAGTGGTGGTTCTCGCTAAATTGGAAGCCATAATGCTCTGCAAATCACTGCATCGCATTATTACTGTGTGGCCCTTGGTAACTCAAGGGTGGGTCGTTACGTCGTTACGATGCTTGTTTAATTCCATGCATCTACTATCCCTAGCGTCTCCTCACGGCTACGACTGCCTTATACTGAGAAGGTTTTCCAAGTTCCCCAAAACTCTGTGAGTCTTTTTCGTTTCTCTTCGTGTCTTCAGGACTTTATTTTAAAGTTTCTGCCATGAGGACTTTAGTTCGTGACTGAAACCTTTAGGAAAGAAGAGGACACAAATGACAGTGTCCATCCTCAGGTGCTCAGGGTAATGTCCAACCCAGGGTGTGAATGGCAGTTTCTAATCCCAGTTACAAACGAGCAATATCCATCACCTATTTCAAGTGGCAGTGGCCATCCTCACACACAAATGGCGTTGTTTATTCCTAGTTGCAAATAGCTGAGCACAATCCATCAACAGACGCACATAGCAGTGACCACCTCCAGTTGCGGATAGGAATGTCTGTCCCATGAGGCCATCTGGAACTGCGCAACCGTAAACGCATGTTATCGTACACGCCGGTAGACGCTTGCGGCCGCGTTCCTTACAGACGCATGCGGTGGGTTGTATATAGGTAGTCACCCGGGATCAATATATATAGGCTCAGGGCCCTACCAGCGTGGTACACTGTAGGCCTCGTTGTTTCCCTCCTACCTCAATCCTGCCATCTCCCTCCTTCTCTCTCTCTGTCTCTCTCTCTCTCTCTCTCTCTCTCTCTCTCTCTCTCTCCGGTGGCAAGTTAACCCCCGGCCAGGTAAATAAATGTAATACCTCCTGGGTATCGGGAGAGTTAGTAACGGCGGTGCAGTGAGCTAGCACTACAGT
>JAYMFT010000022.1:845075-859576 GCA_038088735.1 Panulirus argus | reverse complement strand
GAGAGAGAGAGAGAGAGAGAGAGAGAGAGAGAGAGAGAGAGAGAGAGAGAGAGAGAGGTGTTCCGAAGTTTTTTTTTTTTTTCAGCAACAGAACTCTGAACTTGTAGAACTGGAAAAGCGAAGAGCTAGTACATACGACTGCCACTGAAGAATTCAGAAAACTATATATGAAAACAGGGATAAAAGACTGGCGATCTACAAGAGCAATGCTTTTTACTCCTAAGCGCAAATAGGTAACGACAAGTGCGCATACACATGTTTATGCACGCACACGCATACGAACCTTTTAGATTTCTACGTGAGAGTGAGTTCCGTTGTAGACAAAAGAGAAGGCTGGGTAGATTGTCTGCATATGGACTGCCAGAACGGGTATAAAGCACCCTAGTCACTATACGGCTCCTTGAATACAAGATGCGCTAATTTTTACAAGCTCGCTTAAGTTGGTTGACTTACCATAACAATTCACCGATAGCGCCCTACGTTCTCGACACCGAGGCACTTAAAGGCCCTACTACAGGCTGTTACGGGGGCAGTCTTTCAGGGAGTCTCGAGCAGGTCTTAGTCCACTTAAGGCTGACATTCCGCCTCCAGCTCTCCGGACTTGAGCAAGTCCTACTCTACTCCACCAGCTTGTCAGAGACGCTACAAGCATTACATTTATGGTGGCAGTGAATGGAACTGAACAATTCCAGTATCGACTGAGGAAATTACGACGTCCTGATGGATCGCTGTCGAACGCTGGTGTTTGTCTGTGGTTCCTGTTCTGGTCGACGTTGTGTTGGAGAAGTGTTGTACCAACAACCTGCTCTCTGCAGTCAATAACTGGGAGTTGTGAAGTCAAGCTGTAAAGCTGTGAAGTCAAGCAGCCAGGGGCCCGAACCAGGCTGAACCACTCAGCGTGAGCGGCACACCGCTCCTTGTCACGCTTCGCGTCATCACCACGTCACTGAGCCGCGCCCAGACGAACTCCGCGACGTCACGGACGACGCCACTTAGCTCCGGACGACGTCATCAACGCCATCTTCTTCCTGCTGACCTCGAGAGGCACCAGCTGTCAAGCTACGCGACGTCAGGACATCGACGCCCACACCCTCCCGTGGGTCCACACAATGTCTACACTTCATCATCCAGGAAAACATCTCATAACGGTTATGTAGTGTACAACTATTCAATTGTAAAGGGACTATGAAATCTAGATCAAGAGTTGAAAATATGGCTGCTCTAGAAGCACCTTCATCTGTAATTCATAAGTTAGTGCATAAAGATAATGTCTGTGGTCAGGTTAAGGGAGATTGTGGGGACTTAGAGTTGTGGTTTACAGTAACAAAACACAGCCTTTGACGGGGCTAGGTCTCCCTCAGATAGTGATCTGATTAAGGAAGCTCTAAACCTGATAGAATAAAAGCATGGAAGGGCCAAGGAAATTTTCCAGAGACCAGAAAACCAGAAATCAGAGACGTAACTAAATGGGAAGAATTTAAACAATTTTGGAGAAAATTCTCTGGGCGTGAGAAGTGGGATAATGTGTTGCCAATAATTATAGAAATGTTTGAATTACATATCAATGATTATAAGAATAATACTTTCTATGTAATCCCCGGAACAGAGATAAGAATGATCATTAAAAGGTATGTCATGGGTTGACTATGACAAAGGCAAGACAATAACATTAAGATTAATGTCAAGGCTTCTCATTCAAACCTTGGTGATTAATGGCGCCCTTCCGGTGGCTAGACACAGGATTATGGACAGTGAGAAGACTGAATTCAAAACTATCGGAACTGTTATCTTTTATATAACGTCGATGTGGAAGATTTAAGACCTTAGTCAGAGCTACAAGTAGTAACACTCAATTAGAATTTGTGCAACATAATGTAAGGTTTTCAGTTAGTCCCTCACCCTACTCACTCTCAGAATTTTACAGGACAACCTAAGCAAGGGCCAACCAACAGATCATTATACTCACACATGCACATGTCTCGACCATCTACTACATAGGCCCACACCAACACAGTGGTACTCTTGCGAGAAGACAGGACACTACAGAGCTGCTTGTCCAAGCTTAACGGCGCAACCTTCTCATAAACATTGTTCCCATCATAAGACAACAACCTACAACACGAGAGGCTGCAGACAGATTCAAGCAAGCTTTAATACGCGATCACTCAAGAACGGGAGACATCACCCAAGCCTCGTCTGCGGGAAGTTTCCAGCCAGCCTTATACTGAACTCACGACCAGCTGACAACAGACGGTTGAGTTCTTTTTTTTCAGAAACTCTGGTTAACTTTCATAAAGTTCTAGAAGATCGATGTACGAATGACGAGTGTAAAAGCTTAGTTGTTAATGGGAATACAGGGCCACTGAGTTAACCAAATTAATGGGATAACAGTAAAAGCTTTTGCAGACACTGGAGCAAGGATTTTAAGAATGCAAATGAGGTTCGATCATTTCTAGGATTATCTGGATTCTATCCGTTTTTTAGTGAAGGATTTTAGCACGATAGCCTCACCTCTAACAGAATTACTAAGGAAGGATGTTACTATCCACTGGAGGCAAACACAGCAACAAGCAATGGATACATCTGCACCTATCTTAGTATTTCCTGATTTACAGCAACCATTCTTTTTAGTTACTGATGCTAGTGTAAAGGGGTCTGGGTAGCCCTGATGCAGAAAATAGCAGGACGATTACATCCCACACCTTACGGCAGCAGAACGCTGAACAAAGCAGAGAAAAATAACACGATTACAGAGCAAGAAGCTTTAGCCACAGTATAATTTGGGCACCGAAGCATTTTAAGGACCTTATCTACTCTTACCCAGTTCATGTGTTTACGGACCACGAACCCATAGTAGGGTTAAAGCGAACTCGAAAACCCACAGGAAGGTTTGCTGGATGGTCACTGACTATACAGGATTTCAATCCAACCATGGAGTGCATAGCTGGAAAACAGGACATTATCGTAGAAGTGTTGTCGCGGAATGTAGCCCCGATAACAGAGTATCCCTCTCTAGGTAAAGATAAGTTAAAGGAGAAGCAACGGAATGACCCAGTCTGGTCACAGGTGAAAAAGTACTTATGTAAATAAGCTCCTTATCTGACAGTTAAACCACCTGTCCCAATTAGAAAGAATTTCTCTTACAGGACGAAATATTGCACAAAGAAACGAAATTGGGAGCACCTGCTCGTACATTTCTACAGTTAGTTATACCAACTAGCTTAGTACCCCAGTTGTTATTCATGATTCATGATATAACCCAAGCAGCTCATCTGGGTAAAGACAGATGCATTATGTAGACTAGGTTAAAGTACTTTTGACATAAGATGGCAAATCAAATTGCAGAGTACGTACACAAATGTTCCACATGCAGTCAGCATAAAGGTAACGTAATGAAGCCAAATCCAGTTTTGATATACCTCGAGGTGAAGGAAGTATGGGAGAAAGTTTCTATGGACGTACTGTCAGGATTGCCTCAAACTCGTCAAGGTTCCACTACCAGACAAAACTGCTAAAACTGTTGCTCAGGCGTGTAAGGAAAGCATCTTGGATCACCACAGTGCACCAAGAGTTCTAATCACAGATAATGGAGGAGAACTTAACCATAAACTCATGGAAAAATTATGTGGGAAGTACAACATAAGGAAGACTAACACTGCCGCTCATCACCCAGCGTCGAATTGGTCAGCAGAGAAGTTGAATTGTAAGGTGTTAGAGATACTCAGAGCAACTATTGTTTACAAAACACTCATTGGGATGAATGTATCTCTGATGTAAAAAGCGCCATTAATATTTCGCATCATTCTACTGTAGGTGATATTCCCCATTTTATGGCGTTGTATGGATATGACAAGAGATACCCATATCCCCCACTGATGTCTAAATCACAGGCAGTGTATGATACTGATGATTATGTAGCATATAAGTTATTGTGTACCCAACGTGCACATCAACGGCTTGGACAGAGCAAAGATAAAGAGACACGACCGTCACCCGAGTTAAGAACAGGTTAGCTAGACTTAGACATATTAGATAAGGTAACTTAGTAATGGTCACGAACTTAAGTGCTACAGTTGAAAATTATACGATAGCACCACAGTTCACTGGACCACAAAGGGTAGTGCAACACGTGAGAGGACATAAATATAAACTCATACATTTAAAAAACTCAAGACGTTCAAGAAGAGCAGCTGAAGACCTTAAGTTACTTAACTATATTGAGGACAATGAGGACCTTGAGCCTCGTACGGAGACCTCTGCCACAATAGATACGATAACTAAACCTTGACATGATACATACCTAAAACATTTTCATGATTTACATCCAGACCCACATGCATAATGCAATTAACAATTGTATTCACTCTACAGATTCAACACGGTTATTTCTTTCTTCTTAATGTCACCACTGTTGATGACTAAACTACCCCTATACACGTCAGACAGACTTGGAGCTTTGACTGAACCCCCTAAGTAAGTTACAAACTCCAGTGTGAAGGATTAGTCCAAGCATAGGAGATTCTATGTAATTATCAGACCACTAACTAACAAGATAGAACATCTGGGCTCGGCGCATAATGCTACTCGCTGTTTGTTGGGATTAAAGGAACAATTGTAGAGGAAGTTAGCCTTAACTACCACTGAAGTTTCCAAAGTTTTGGTACAATTTCTAGACATTAACAAAAGGAAAGTGCAGGCGCAAGGGAGGACTGTTCAATCTTGAAGGGATGATTCTTCGTGTATTACCGGGTTCCGAGACCCAAGGCCATGCCCGGAAACTTAAGATAAGGATCAGTAATTTAGAAAATAGCAGCTTTAATGAGTTAGACTAATTCAACTTTGGCTAACCATGACTTTATCACTCCTGTACTGCTTCCATTACCAGAATTGGCTCACCTCATGCATGTAATTCGCGCCATATCAATCAACATTTCAATTGACCAAGATCAGAGATATATATACTATATCAGGTCAAGCCTTTCCCTTTATATGGGGATAATTCGTATGTAGAAGCTATAATTTCAGTACGCTAATATTTAGTTTATAGGGATCACTCTAAAACGGCCTTTGCTAGTTTAGATGATGGGTTACACTGTTAATAATTCTTCACATCTAATGCCACTACAATCAGTAAAGTTCACCCCTTTGTGAATGGAATGGAGGCTGATGAATGACATTGCAAGAGATAATAGTGAATTTGTTTCGCGAATATTGACCGAACCCTAAATGGAAGTTTTAGATGTTGATATCTGTATGTATTTCCCAGTGTTAGTCATCTACCAGTGCATAACATTTATATCATAGTAGGGAAGGACCGAAACTGTCTCTCCCCCACTAACTCCTACGACATTCAAGCTGGAAGTCTTATGTGAAAAGGGAGTCGTTTATTGAAGTTTGGCTACACAGCCGACAGACTGCTGCCAATAGCATCTTATGCAGATGTCCATCTTTCAGAACTATGGAAAGACTCACCGACTGTAAGAACTCTTAGGAAAACTCAACCCCAAGTGAACAATGAACTTCAAGAGGAACTCAGTGATGTCAGAACACTCTTTCATACGAACAGTATCAGAACTGGTATTTGTGCTGAGCTTAATTCTAATGATTATGGTGTTAGGACTATTCTGAAATCCAAAACTGTAAGTGCATCATGTAGTGGGCTGAGAAACTTGTTGATTAGGATGAACTTTATGTACTTTTAATGTGTTTTTGTATTACGACATGTGTATCTAATATCTTGATAACATGATTACATTAGGTAGTTCTTACTTTAGACCAACTCTGAGATGCAAGAGGACGTGCGGTGGAAGTGGATGAGCGATATAATGTTCGCTGTTAAGTTAGTGCAAAAGCGCTAGATAAGGGAACTACAAGAGTCTGTAGTTTAATGACTTGTGTTACGCTCGAGGTAGAACGGGGCTTAAAGTGGAGACCACCCTGAATATAACACAGCATTATTCATGAAAGTTGTACACTCGCTACATCATTCACGATGAACTAAGCGCCTCCATACCCGCTTATCACCAGACTTGCTGATTTTCAAAACAGCGGGTGTAGAGCACCCTTGCCACTATATGGCCCCTTGGCATACAAAATGAGCTAACTTTTCGAA
Source organism: Panulirus argus (assembly GCA_038088735.1). Lineage (NCBI taxonomy): Eukaryota > Metazoa > Arthropoda > Malacostraca > Decapoda > Palinuridae > Panulirus > Panulirus argus. Next base: position 853,464 of record JAYMFT010000022.1, on the reverse strand, counting down.
GCTCGCTTACCATTAACTTGGCTGACTTACCATAACAAGTCACAGCTAGCGCCCTATGCTCTCGACTCCGACCCTCTTAAAAGCCCTACTACAGGCTGTCATGGGGGTGATCTCTCAGGGAGTCTCGAGCAGGTCTTCCTCCACCTAGGGCTGACATTCTGCCTCCAGCTCTCCGGACTTGAACAAGTCCTATTGCATTCAGTCAGTCTGTCAAACAGAATCTTTTTTTTATAGAGGAAGACTTTTTCTTTATATCCTACGACCACGACTACACGCAACACATAACCAACCCAGCCTAAACTAGGTGTACCCACTTATCGATCAGTTCCTGATCCTGTTCACCTGATTCTGAGGCAAGGAGGATGCAGGAGGGTGAGGTCATTACCACGAGGTAGCGCAGTATCTACCCTTAATGTCTAAACGTCTCCTTTAGTACGTCTCTTGCCCCTGAACCTGACACTCGCGGATATATGGTCTAGTCTGAGGGGTAAAGGGGGTGGAGGGGAGTCACTTAACCTCTCCCACTTTTTAAGGTCATTTATTGTCCTTAACCCCCGTCTGCAGTGCTTGGCCTATCCATTAACCTCCCATTCAAAGCGTTTCTTGCCCCTTCACCTCCCACCAGTGCATCTCTTGCCCCGTTTGCCCCACCAGAGGCAGAGTGCGTCAGGGTCGGGGTCCTGGGAGGACACACTCCTCCCGAGATAAACAGACACAGTGTAATGTTGATGAAGGACGCCTCTGTTCCCCGCCACACATTCTCATTACAAATTCCCCAGCATTCATCCGCCGCTATATTTAAATGAGAGGCATGATGCTACGAGTAGGAAAAGACAAGTAACAAGTGAAAGACGATAGAAGTAGGGACAGTTTACGAGAAGGTTTACCCCCTCAAGTAGTCCCAAAAACCCTAACTTTTTGGCGGTGAAATGCTCATTACGTCAGACCGTTTCTTCCCTCTGCAGTGTCTCACTGACGCCGTCTTCACGAGTTGGCCGCAAGTGCAAAGCCGAGACAACCAGCTGCAGTAAAGGTATGACGTCCTTGCGGCAGCACAACACTGTAGTGCTCAAAGACAAACACTTTTGTTCACAAAAGCGTAACATCGATACTTGGATTCTCGTCGACATGGCGTAATGTAAAGCTGTAGTGGTCAAAATATCATTCTGATCTTCCGGCCCGACTGGTTAACTTCTCTATTCCTTGTCTATCTTCGATTCCCTGAGTCTACCGAGTCTTTAAGCAAGATTGTCCTTCTCTCCTCACCTCTCTCTCTATATATCTCTCTCTCTTGTCGTAATGCTCCCATCTCTTCTGCACTCCTGTTCCTGTTTATGTTGTCTTGGCTGTGCCTCTCCCTCTTGGTTCTCTCTCTCCCGTCTGCCTCCCTCCCTCCCTGCCTGCCTCTCTGGCGGTGCTGGTTCTAGGGTTTCATGTGGGAGGCGGGAGAGAGGGGGATGGGCTGGGGGGACGTAACCCGAGCCTTGCATGTGGGGTTTCGCCTCGCCATGGTCCTCTTTCCTTAATGTTTCGGACAGCCGCCTCCCCCGGGTGATGGCTCTGCCAAGGCGGCGGAGGAGCGACTTGGGGCGCGGGTCCGCGACGACTGAGCGAAGGCTGGCGGAGGGAGCGGGTCTTGGAAAAAGGTGATTGCTTATGACAGGGTTGGGCCTAACACACATTACACACACATGCAAGGGGCTTCACTTCGGATGATGAGTTTACGGTAGTCTTCAAATACTTTTTTTCTATAAATATATATACATATGTACATACATATACACACATATATATAGGCCGGAGGAAGCCCTTATCTAAACTCACATATGGCCGACCTACTGTCACAGACAATGAGAGGAAAACACTGCATTGGCTCGGAGGGTAAGTGTGATTGTGATATATTTCGTGAGGCGGCGGGGAGCAGGGGATGTTTGGACAGTGCTCGGGTAACCTCGAGGAGTTGATTTGCATATTAACAATTGTTACAGCTAAGTTGAGAGGACGCCACCTCGCTAACACAACAAAATCTCAGCACGGAGCAGAAAATGAGGTGGATTTCGTAATAATCTCGACGGTGCCAGACTGAACGCGCCTGAAGGTACTCGGGTGAGAGTCTGTTTTTGCCTTGTTTACATTTATGAATAACTTCTGCAGCTGACACGACCGGGGTAAGGCAAGCAGGCAGGTGGGGTGCACGGACCGTACGGTGTGTTACTGTGGGGAAACTAGCTAGAAAGAACAGTTAACAGGATGAATCTACCGACGATCGTTACTGTTGTTCACGATCGTGCACCGTGGCTGAATGTACAGGCCATCCAGAGGAAAGATGCTGGTCTGAGGAGACTGTGGTCAACCAATGACGTTCTGGTCTTCACCGTTACCCCTCACACAACTGCCTCACTTCCGCCTGGGTTACGTTCCTGCCAAAAGTTACTGATTTCGAATCATTTGGACTAGTTTTCTAAAATTCTGTGAACTGATGTATAGTTAGAAGAAGAAGAAGAAGAAGAAGAAGAAGAAGAAGAAGAAGAGAGAGTGAAGCTGTTAGACCTACGAGATATATATAAATTCCCGCCATTCAGTACGTGGAATACGACAGTACAGTCCTTCAGTACGACGGTATGATCCTTCAGTGTGGCGGTCGACCCCTTCGTTATCATGTCATGACCTTCGACCAGACCCTTCTAGTTTAGGACGGAAGCCAGGCTGTTATACCCTAAATTAATCCCGTCGTGCTCGGGGATTTTACTTTCGTGCTCAAGGGTCATACCGTCATTTGCAAAGGTGATATTGACGTGCTTAAGGGTCAAATCGTCGTGCTCAAGGGTCATACTGTCGTGCTAAAAGGGGATACGTGTCGGGCTTTGAATCTTAACGATGATGGGTAACAGCGATGGTAAACATCTCAAACGCTCCCAAACCAAATGAAAGAGTCAGATCAATATTTGCTTTTTACGATACAGCAGTTCAGCGGATTCATACTAAGTTACTGATTACACGGAGCGATAGCTATCATCTGGAGCAAGTGCAACAGCTACTAGGAGGAAGCATAAGAAGCGAGGTATAATCTACAGTGAAGCAAATTAACTGTAGTTCTAAAAACTGTTTCTTTCTCCACTAGAGATCTGAAATTTCTTGATATGTGACTTTCTTGATGTGTTGGTGATGTTGAAACTGTTAATGATGTTGGGACCAATAAAGATTCTACTAATACTTCTACTAATAGTAATGATAATTAAAACAACAACAGCATGATGATAATAACAATAATACTAATAGTAATAATGAGGTTTCTACGTTTAATTGTCTTTCCTCATCTTGCAAGGTAGCGTCAGGAACAGACGAACAACAATCCCCATCCAGTCTCAAGCTGTCATGTACAATGTACGGACGCCAGAGCCTGCGATACACAGTCAAGCCCCACAGGCTAACGCCATGGTTTACCTTGACCGCTTCACATGCCCTGGTTCCATTTCAGTACGCCCTAGTCGGCTTTCTCAGTCAGCTTACGCTCGATGGCACACCTCTCTGTGACAGTGTCATTTTTCACGCGACCAGATCGCCTCACGCCAGGCTTTACACTTTCGAAGGGCCATCTCCAACTGCCAGCCGCTCGCACCTTTGGCGTCCCACAAGAACAAAGATGGGACACGTGTGTTTCCTCGTCCTTATGAACGATGCCTTACACGATGCACTTGATAGTTGGAAGCACGTTGACGACCTTAACAGTTGTTCCAGCGCTGACAACAGTTCTCTCGATTATATAACTGTCAGGAACGTCCTTAACAACCTCTAACCCCCCACGAACAACCACCGCTAATCATGTCACCATCACCCAAACCAAGACCGTGGTAATGTACATCAGTCTTGCCTTCGATCATGTTCCGCCCTCTACTGTCTCTTGAAGCCCTGGTCCCCTCCTGGCTGCTCAGTCCATCCAGCTTTTTGGTGTCACTCTGGACGATAAACTAAGCTGGAAGGAACACATTAGCACCAGCTACACCTCCCCCAGCAATAGTCCTGGTATTCTCCTAAGACACAAGGCACTTTGAATCCCTCCGCCCTAACTCACGAACGACTGCATAACATTCATACTTCTCAAATTCACCCACGCCTCCACTAGTCTGGTCGTCTCGTCCTCGCTGTTCAACAGACAACAGAGGTTATTGGAACTGGTGCGCAGGAGGTCAGGTAAGATCATTTATCATTCTTCTTTCACAAGCCATCAAAAGGCGCTAAACACGCTAGCCTACCCACCTCTCGCCATGCATCATCTGCACCTCTTTGGACAGATGATATATCTTGAATATTACTACCATGCTGTGGGTGACGATGTAAAAGAGTATGCAAAATGCACAGAAAAAAAGCTACTGCACCATTCTCATCACCGTCACCTGTAGTCACCAGAGATCTCTCGTCCCAGAGTTGCAGTTCGGCACCACAAGCGCATCGAACCAATCTGAGCTAATGCAGACTGCTACAAGAACAGCCTTGTACCAACCATCGTCAGCTTATTAGAAAACGTTTTATGCTTGTGTAAAGCCTCTGTGCTTGACACCCATTCCTCTTCTTATAGCCCCAGAGCCTTTATTGTACACATTTTCACTGGCTGCGTTGACTTTCCAGTAAACCTTTATTATTATCCTTATCATTAGTAGCAGTAGTAGCAGTATACAATCTCGTTCTAAGGCATTCAATTTCCAGCACATCTACCCTCTTCCTTTCCTTTGTATTCACGGCACGAGACTTTCATCCGCACAACACTGTCGGAGCTACCCTGGTGTTAAGCGCTTCTTGATAGGTTGTGTAAGAGGTAATGAAGATTATTTTTGCATGACCTTTTCTGTATACCTTTTCTGGTAATGTATGTTATGTAGTGGATAAAGAGGAACAACAGGAAGTGGATGCATAGTTGAGTTTGGGAAGAATGAAGGTTGTGTAGCTGTCCTTGAGGTCAGGTACATGGAATCCAGGTGTCTTGAGTCGACAAGGAATGTGGTGTGAAGACGATATCTGGAAAGTTTGATAATTGTACTAACATGCTCCTTCCAGTTTAGTTTACTGTCCAAAAGTGACATTGAGAAGCTTGGTGGACTTAACAGTTTAGAGGGGGGGTCGGGTCCTCGTGAAACAGTATGGGGGTAGACGTGTATAGAATAATCATCATTGAAAGTCACTAAGGTTTGAGCCCGTGACATTCGTTTAGCTGCTACTTCCCACAGCTTTTATGTGGAAACCGTCCACAAGAGGAATGACCGTCTTTGATACATCCTTCTTTCCTCAAAGAAGTGAAGCTATGGAAACCTCTTCCTTTTTTTCTATTCTTCTTTTCTTGCAACCTCTATGCTTACAATAGTCAGGTCTGCAAACACCTGAGAAGCAATAATCATTTAATTTTTTCTTATACCATGTTTTCTTTTCATCTGAGACGGCCATGACTACAGCATGCTTTTGACCGTGTCGTGTTGGTTACCGCAAAAAAGCCAAGTGGATGTGCATGACTACGGTCTTGGTTTGGTTGATGGTGACAATGGTTGGCGGTGGTCCAGTTGCTGAGGCTGTTATGGATGTTTAGGACGGCGATTTAGTACGGAGGTCTGTTAAGGATGAGAAAACGAAAGCGCCCCGTCTCGGCGGTCAGTGGGATTGGAAGGTGGAGTTGGTCTCTCGGAAACGTACGGCCTGACAGCGCTCGCTGAGGAAGTCTGCAAGCTGTGGAATGTGACTTCTCCGCAGTCCAGGGATGAGGGTGTTGCGACTGCTGATTGCGCTGCTTTTGTTGGTGGTGTTGTGGCTGTTGGTGGGGCTGTGATTGTTCATGGTGGTGTAACGATTTAAAGAGATTTTATTCGTCTAAGTATGCAAAGACAATGCATTTCTGTGGTGATGTGGAGGAAGGACATATATAATGTAACTACTGTCATGTGTTTTGGTTGACATTTGGGTGAGGGAGGAGAATAAGAGGTGAGGGGCAAGGGGGAGTGAGAAACAAGAAAGGCTGATAATAAGGGGGAAGCCAGGAGAAGATACATGGGGAGAATGACAGTGAGGAAAAAAAGTGAGAGGTGAGGGCAGAGAGTGAGAGAGAAGAGCAGTGGACGGAGTAGGATAGAGAAATGCAGGGTGAGGTTGAGGAGAAAGAGATGAGAAAGAGGAAATGTGAAAGAGTCAAGAGAAACACGAGGGAAGAGGGGAAAGAAAGGGGGAGGAAAGCGGGTGGGTAGAGTAAGAGTGCGGAGAGGAGGAGGAGGAGGAGGAGGAGGGAGGTGGGGGGTAAGTGAGTCCTGGGCAAATCCTTCACATCCGGCAGGGCCGCCACTCTCCCAGGATCATCCTACGAGGCTGTCAAGTGTTCCTCCCTCCCTCCTGCCCCGCTGCCAGAGTGTGTGTGATGCCTTGTTTCTCCTCCGGCCGCTGTCCAGTTGGGTTGTGTTTATGAAAGGTCGTGTGTCAACCACTGCGCCTACGTTCGTGACAAGATACGTATAATGGTATAACATACGTGCGCACATTACTTTGCGTTGTAGGTATGGTTGTACGTCTGTGAAAAGATATACGTATATCCATGTACAAGTGTCTGTGTGTTTATGGGTATTCTGTAGTCTTGAGGAATTTTGTATGAGGATATGAACGCGTTTTGTCTGCTTCTAGAAACGTCTGTATATGTACGTATGGTTATATTTTTGTGCATTTGGATGTGTTTGTGATCGTGCAGGCGAGTATAGGTGCGTATAGTTGTTCAGATTTGCGTCAGGGCCTGTCTACATGCTTCTACGCACACATAATATAACAAAGCTTTTGTGTGTCAACAGAAGGAGAATCTGATTAAGAGAGTTTGCATATGCATCAACTCATGAGTGTATGGGTGCGTCTTCGTGTATCTGGGAGTGTGAATGTATTCATGAGCGTGAAACTGGGTGAGAAGGCGTGCAATAATAGGCCACACAGAGAGACGGGCAGGTTATTTCCTTCTATCACATCTACGTACCACTTGAACTCTCTTCATCCCTCATCAGATTTACGGACGAAGTGACCTTGATCCCTCATAGGATCCAAAGACGAGGTGGCTTTCCTCATCCATCCCTACATCTACTGTCAAGATGACGTTCATCCCTCATCAGATCTGCGGACGAGATCACTTCCTTCATCCCTCATCACATCTACGGACGAGGTGACCTTGATCTATCAGGTGAACAGCGTGAGGTCACGGGATACAGTAATGGAGGATACTTCGCCAATTTCATGTCTGTCATGAACTGTCCTGACTGAGGTATTCTGTAGTCTGTGATCCTTAATACCACCGACATATTTTCCTTTAGTGTTGGGACAATGAGCATAGCAAAACCGAGGGGAAGAAACATAAAATTTGTCCTGCCAGCTTACTAACTCTGCTTTGTTAACTGCCGTGACAACATAGAGCACAGAAGTGCTCTAGAGAAAATATGTAGAGGATCGTACACTGGAATGGAGAAATGTAACGTTCTTCAGTAAATAACAACTTTACCATATTCATTCTACAAGTTTCACTCGTTATGGAATCCTTACACACCAATTTGGTTAACCATTTTCTCTTCGGTCTGTCGGTGATGGGGATCGTGATCGATCTAGAGCAGTTAATGACAAAACTGGATGCGTAGTAGCCAGGGAAAGACGACTTCGGTGAGTCGTACAGACGTCTTGTACATACCAGCGACTTTGGTGAGTCGTGTGTGAAAGGGACGGACGTGTTGCACTAACCAGATGGAAGCGTTGACGTGTTCCCCACCTAGCCTAGTCGGCGGCACGCTTTCCTTTCTTCATCCTCTCTTATCTTCTCGACCTCATTCCCTCACTTCAATCTTCTCTTTGTCTTCTTCTCAGGGTTCCTTTCCTACCATCCATTTTCCATTAATTCACATTTCATTCTTCCTTTTTACCTTTTTTTTTTCTGTTGGCTTTCATCTTTTCCATCTTCCTACCTTTCGTAAAGTTCATTTCATCTTCTCTTATCTCTCCTTCCCATCTCCTCCAGCAGCGACCCCTTACTAGAGCGCTAGACATTCTATGAACACTTCAGTCCGGGAATTAGATGACGAAATTCGGTATGAGTGAGAACATTTACGTCAGCGAGGAGACATATACGGAGAAAAGTTCTTATCCTACAGGGATTCCAACTCTGTTGTTGTTTACAAGGGAACATCGGTTCTGGTGAGAGGCGTGATCCTATTGCACGAGACGAATAGATGAAAGATTCTCAGTATGCATAATTAAAACTCTGGGACTCAAGGCAAAGATACTCAGCCTATGACTTATGATGTGCATTATACATGACAGCTAGAGAGTGAGTGTGAGCGAATGAGGCCATTTCTACTGTTCCTGGCGCTATTTCATGAACGCGGGCTACGGCATT
>JAYMFT010000022.1:813603-828603 GCA_038088735.1 Panulirus argus | reverse complement strand
GGTTCAAGTTGAGGTATCTCAAACTTCAGGTGTTCAGTGGTAATCCGAACTTCAGGGGCTCAGTGGTAATCTTAACTTTAGGGGTTCATTGGTAATCCGAACTTCAGGGGCTCAGTGGTAATCTTAACTTTAGGGGTTCAGTGACAAACCTAACATCAAGGGTTCAATGGTGATCTTAACTTCAAAGGTTAACTTCAGGTCAGTAGGAATTTCGAAAGTGATATAGTCCCAAACTCAGGATTCAGAGAAAGGTATTCTTTATCCTAAGAAATCGTGGATTCAGATGAACACGAGACCAGGTTCATGTAAGAAAAGGTTCAGGATCATTCAAAGGCAGGTTCAGGTGAACACAACCTTGAAATAAGATAAACAAGAATCTAGGTGATCACTTCTGTGGCTATACAGGTTCAAAAGAAGATTGATCTTAAAAAGATAACATCAAGATAACTTACGGTTCAGATAACAGACACAATGGAATATAATGTTCAGAAATCATGGGTTCAAACGAGATATGATTTAGGGTTACATGTATAACGGTGGTTAATACGAGAGTGGGTTATTTGAGACCCAGGTACTTAAAGTAACATTGAACCTAATGAAAGAAGTTCAAAATGAGGTTCACAAATAAGGTTCACATCTACCATATATCATCTCGTAATGAATATATAAGTAGAAAGAGATTATTATCATAAGGCTGAAAAGCTAAGATTATCTGTAAACAGACAAATAGTTTAGGGGAAATCTTTCACTCATTATATAAGTTTTAAAGTCTAGGGTCAGGGGAAAAAAAGTGATTTAAATATTCGTGATTCTGAATTAAGACGGGTTCAGAAATTGTGAAGAGAGTGAAGAATCTGAATGAGGGAGAGAAGAGAAAGAGTCACTTACTTACGAATACTTATGCTGGAAAATCTATTGTTACGAAGAGAGTGAGTTGTGTGAGTGAAGCGTTGTCGCGGGCTAGGTGTGAGCTGGGGGGGGACTGTTTGTATGTATGTGGACAAGAATAACAGCCGTCCACGTGTGGGTGGGCGAGGCAGAAGGAAAAGACAGCTACCTGGGTCAGAGGAGTGCAACTTGACAGCCATCGAAGTGCTGGCTCAGTACGAGAGAGAGAGAGAGAGAGAGAGAGAGAGAGAGAGGTTGGATACGAAGAGAGAAAGAGAGAGGAAGGGAGGTATAGAAGAAAGAGGGTGAGGGAGGGAGGGAGGGAGATGAAGATGAAGAGGAGGCGGAGTAGGAGGGAGGGAGGGAAGGAGGGAGCAGGAGGAGGAGGGAGGGAGGGAGGATGGGGAGGGAGGGAGGGAGAGAGGTGGAGGAGGGAAGAGCAACAGACGGGGGCTGGCCGGAGCTGGAAACATAATATCCCCATTAGCATGAGTTAATTGCTTTACGATCATTAGGACTAAAGTATTCCTCGCTCCCCCTCTTGATCACCTAAAGGACTCGAGCTTTCAAAGAAATACGGATTTCAGTCGCTCGTATGAACCTGAGAACCTCATCTGGGAACCTGATCGCAAATTAGAATCCGTCGGGGGTACACTCTGTGAGTCAATCTCGCCAATCGCAGAAACGGATGCTTGTTAAGACGGGAGATTTGGGTACTACAAAGTTACGTTATGGACCCGGCTGAAACTGGCAGATAACGCAGAGATTCGAGCCACGATCTAAAACACGGGGGCAGGTTGTTAGAATTCAAGGGGGAGGGGTACTAAGAAAGTGGGGAGGAGGTCTAACTGATGCCACTGATGATAGCGTGGGTGGGGAGGAGGGAGGTATGGAGGGGAGTGATTAGAAATTAGGAGGTGGACGAACAGGAACATAGCAGGGAAGGTTGTCCAGAGAAGGGACCAAGTTATTTCCTTACCACAAAACCCAGATAGTCTAGATGGTGTCAGGAGATCTAGTGTGGGCAGAGCTTGTAGGCAGGTCCCCTACTCTGCCAACTCTGACAACATGTATACATAACATCCACTGATTTTCCTTGACGTATATACTACAATATGATTCAAAGTCCCCTCCCCCTTCTGTTATGTATAGAATACATTATACACACACACACATATATATATATATATATACCCAAACTTATATTGTAAACAGCTACCAACATAATCAGCACCGAAGCCACACGAGTGTACATAACACCCCAAATAACTTTCATCCCTTTTCTGTTATGTATATGTGTCTTCCTCCGTTAACCTGCACATATTCCCGTTGCTGACGCATCTGTTGTTTAGACATATGCGTTTCCACTGGTGATGATCCCTATGTCATGATATACATAGACTGATGATATTAAACTCCCCACCAACATGTAACACAGGGACCCAAACCAGTATGCAACATTTCAACCATGTCGCCTTTATCCACCACATCCAGTCCCCACCACACACTTTCCTCCACTACACTAAGTCCTCCACCATACCACGACGCACACTGCTGTCCACCACAACCTCTCCACCACTTACATCAAACACTTATCCTACATCAATAACCTACCTCTCACCTACATGAACCATGTGCATTTACGTCAACCACCTGCTCCTAAGTCAACAACCAAGTACCATCGACATTAACCATTAGCACCTACGTCAACCACTTAAGTATCATCTATACCAACGAGAACCAGAATGTACACCTAATACAACGATGTACATTTACATCAACCACCTAAATGCCACCTACATCAACCACACACATCAACCACCCAGCTTCATTGACCGCTCTTGTCCAGACTCCCTCCAGCAATCCCTGCACCAGGGCACTTCAACACTACTACCCCTATCAACCACTATGACTCCCCCCTAGCAACCTCTACACCAAGGTACTTCAAGACTACTACCTTCCCCCTTCAACCACTTTAGTTCTTCCTACACCAAGTGATCGAATAATGACCTCGCCACCCACTTCAACAACTCTCGCACCAAAGACTTCAACCATGTCAACTTCCCTAGAAATTTCCATCCCAGGTCCACATCAATGCAACCTAAACCAACCACCGAAACCCTAACTACGTCAAAGAACTAAGCATCAACAATACCCCACCCATTTCAGCTCTAGGTTTGCCATCTCTCCTAGTATTGACTGTGGCGACTACATCAACACATCAGGGTCATCAATACAAGCACACAATATCTAATACAACGGACAGCAATGGCAAATCACATCTTCAGCTAACCATTTCAACAGTGCCCATTATCAACCACGTCAACAGCGACCACACTGACCACTACAGCACTACCCAATTACTAACCTACACCCACAAAACCCACGTATGGAAATCCATATCCACTGAACTTAGGACATACTAACCCCCACTCACTGAACCCACGTATACAAAATTACACCCACTGAACCCTTATACGCTGACCCACATCCACCGGACCCATGTCCTAACCAACTCCCACTGAATCACGTATGCTGACCCACATTCACTGAACCCACGTATGCTGAACCACAACCAATAAAACCCACACATGCTCACAACATCCACTGAAGCCACGTATGCTAACACACACCCAGTGAGCCCAAACCCACACCTTGCACATCAATCGCATCAACATCAATATATCAATAACCACGGCCCCTGAGCAGCTGTGGGTTACATATACTCGTTACACCAGCTAACCCTCACTAGTTACACATCACCTGTACCACCTAGTCACCACCTGTACCACTAGTCACCAAATGTACCAAATAGTCACCACCTGTACCACCTAAACGCCACCTGCACCAATAATTCATCATCTATACTACCTGAACCACCAACCCACAGCTACCATCAACAACCAGGATTCATTTAGCAAGTCTGACCACCGCCTACGACACCAAGAGTTACCACGTACACCAACAGTACCCACCACACCAAGAGTTACCACGTACACCAACAGTACCCACCACACCAAGAGTTACCAAGTACACCAATAGTACCCACCACACCAAAAGTTAACACATACACCAACAGCACACACCACATCAAGAGTTACCACGCACACCAACCACTACCTACCACACCCAGAGTTACCACGTACACCAACCTCCACCTACCACACTCAAAGTTGCCAAGCACACCAACTACCATCTACGAAACCAAGATTCGCAACGTACGCCAGCAACCAACTACCACACCGAGAATTGCCACGCACACCAACGACCACCTATCACACCCAGAGTTACCACGTACTCAAACCACCACCTACCACATCCAAAATTGCCACGTACACCAACCACCATTTACCACACCAGTTACCACGTACAAAATACATCATCTAAAACACTCACAGTTACCACGTACAAAAAAAACACCCAAAAAAGCACAGATACCACGTGCACAAACGACCAGCTATTAATTCAGAGTGATCAAGTATACCAACCACCACCTACCACACTCAAAGTTGCCACGTACACCAACCACCACCTGCCACACTCAAAGTTACCACGTACACCACCCGCCACCTACCACACTCAAAATTACCACGTACACCAACCACCACCGACCACACTCAAAGTTACCGCGTACACCAAAGACCACCTGCCACGCTCAAAGTTACCGCGTACACCAATCACTTATCTCGCTCAAAGTTACCACGTACACCAAACACCACCTACTATTCTCAGAGTTACCACGTACACCAACCACCACCTACCATACTCAAAGTTACCACGTACGTCAACAACCACCTATCACGCTCAAAGTTACCACCTACACCAAACACCACATACCATACTCAAAGTTGCCATGTACACCAACCACCACCTACCACACTCAAAGTTACCACGTACTAATATTAACCAGCACCTGTCACACTCAAAGTTACCACGTACACCAAACACCACCTATCACACTCAAAGTTACCACGTACACCAAACACCACCTAAAACACTCAAAGTTACCGCGTACATCAACCACCACCTACCACACCCAGAGTTACCACGTACACCACCCACCACCTACCACACTCAAAGTTATCAGGTACACCAACCACCACCGACCACACTCAAAGTTACCGCGTACACCAAAGACCACCTACCACACTGAAAGTTACCACGTATACCAAAAATCTACCACATTCAAAAATGCCACGTACACCAACCACCACCGACCACACTCAAAGTTACCAAGTACATCAACAACCACTTATCACACTCAAAGTTACCACGCACACCAAAGACCACATACCATACTCAAAGTTACCACTTACACCAACCACCACCTACCACGCTCAAAGTTACCACGTACACCAACTAACACCTACCAATCTCAAAGTTACCAAGTACATCAACCACCACCTATCAAACTCAACGTTACCACGTACACTATCCACCATCTATCTCACTCAAAGTTACCACGTACACAAAACACCACATACCATGCTCAAAGCTACCACGTACACCAACCACTACCTACCATACTCAAAGTTGCCATGTACACCAACCACCACCTACCACACTCAAAGTTACCTCATACATCAACCACGACCTATCACACTCAAAGTTACCACGTACACCACGTACACCAACCACCACCTACCACACTCAAAGTTACCTCATACATCAACCACCACCTATCACACTCAAAGTTACCACGTACACCACGTACACCAACCACCACCGACCACAATCAAAGTTACTACCCACATCAACCACTACCTACAACACTCAAAGTTACCACGTACACCAGACACTACCTATCACACTAAAAGTCACCACGTACACCAAACACCACTTACCACGCTCAAAGTTACCGCGTACACCAAACACCACCTAACACACTAAAAGTTACCATGTGCATCAATCATCACCTGCCACACTCAAAGTTACCACGTAAACCAACCACTACCTACCACACTCAAAGTTGCCACATACATCAATCACCACCTACCACACTCAAAGTTACCACGTACACCATCCACTACCTACATCACTCAAAGTTACCACGTACATCAACCACCATTTATCACACTCAAAGTTACCACGTGCACCATCCACTACCTACATCACTCAAAGTACCACATACATCAACCACCACCTATCATACTCAACGTACCACACACATCAACCACCACCTACCATACTCAAAGTTACCACGTGCATCAACCACCACCTATCGCACTCAAAGTTACCACGAACACCAACCACCACCTACCACACTATAAGTTACCACTTACACCAACCACTACTTACCACGCTCAAAATTACCACGTACACCAACCACCACCTAACACGTTCAAAGTTACCACGTACATTAACCACCACCTATCACACTCAAAGTTACCACGTGCACCAACCACCACCTATCACACTCAAAATTGCCACGTGCATCAATCGCCACTTACCACACTCAAAGTTACCACGTACACCAACCACCACCTATCACACTCAAAGTTACCACGTACATGAGCCACACCTACCACACTCAAAGTTATCAAGTACATGAACCAACACCTATCACACTCAAAGTTACCACGTACATGAACCACCACCTATCACACTCTATGTTACCACTTACACCAACCACCACCTACAATGCTCAGTTACCACGTACACAAGCCACCACCTGCCACACTCAAAGATACCACGTACATCAACAACCACCTATCACACTCAAAGTTACCACGTACACCACCCACCACCTATCACACTCAGAATTACCACGTGCACCAACCACCACCTACCACACTCAAATTTACCGCGTACACCAACCACCACCTACCACATTCAAAGTAGCAACCTACACGAAACACCACCTATCACACTTAGAGTTACCATTTGCACTAACCACCGCCTACCACACTCAAAGTTACCACGCACATCAACCACCACCTACCACATTCAAAGTTACCACGTACATCAACCACCACCTATTATACTCAAAGTTGCCACGCACGACAACCGCCACCTACCACACTCAAAGTTACCACGTACATCAACCAATACCTACCACACTCAAAGTTACCACGTACACCACCCACCACCTACCATACTCAGAATTACCACGTACACCAACCACCACCTACCACACTCAAAGTTACCACTTACACCAACCACTACCTATCACACTCAAAGTTACCATGTACACCAACCACCACCTACCACACTCAAAGTTACCACGTACACCAACCACCACCTATCACATTCAAAGTTACTATGTACACTAACCACCATCCACCATACTCAAAGTTTCCATGTAAACCAACCACCACCTACGGCACCCAGAGTTACCACGTACACCAACCACCACCTACCACAGACAGAGTTACCGCGTACACCAACCATCACCAATCACAGCCAGAGTTACCATGTAAACCAGCCACCATCCACCACCCTAAGAGTTACAACGTACACCAACCATCATCTGTCATACCCATAGTCACCACGTACACCGATCACCACCTAGTTCACTGAGAGTTACAACGTACACCATCCACCACCTTCCACACTCATAGATATCACGTACACCAACCACCACCTACGAAACCCAGAGTTACCACGTACCCCAATCACCATCTACCACACCTAGAGTTATCACGTACAAAATCCACCACCTACTAAAGCCAGAGTTCCCAAGTACACCAACCCTAACACATCCAGAGTTACCATGTACACCAACCACCACCTACCACATCCAGAGTTACCACGAACACCACCCATCACCTACCACACCAAGAGTTACCACATACGCCACTGCCACCTACCACATCCAGAGTTACCACGTACACCAACCACCACCTACCATACTCTGATTTGCCACGTACACCAACCACCTCCTACCACTCCTTGATTTACCATGTACACTCACCACCATCTACCAAAACCAGAGTTACCACGTACACCTTCCACCACATACTACATCTAGAGTTTCAAGATATACAAACCAGTACATGCCACACACAAAAGTTAGCACGTACATTAACCACCCTCTATTACACCCAGAGTTACCACGTGCACCAATCGCCAGCTACCACATCTAGAGATATCACGTACAGCAACCAATACCCACTGCACTCAGAGTTACCACGTACACCAACCACCACCGACAACAACCAGAGCTACCACGATGGCCAAACTCCACCTACCGTACCCAGAGTTACCACGTACACAAACCACACCTACGACAATCAGAGTTACCACGAACACCAGCCACCACCAACTACCACACCAAGAGTTACAACGTAACCAGCTACAGTCTAAGACACCAATAATTACCACTTACACCAACCACCACCAACGACACTTAGAGTTACCACGTACACCAATCACCATCTGCCATACCGAAAGTTACCACGTAACCCACCACCATCTAAGACGCCAGTCGATACCACGTACACCAACCACCACCTACTACTTTTCGAGTTACCACGTACACCAACTACCACCTACGACACCCACAGTTACCACGTACACCAACCACCATCTACCACACTGAGAGTTACCACGTAACCAACCACCATCTAAGACACCAAATGGTATCACGTACACCATCCACCTCCTACCACAATTGGAGTTACCACGCAAACCAATCCACATGTATAAAACCCAGAGTTAGTACGTACGTCACCCACCACCTACGGGCGTTACCACTACATCAACCACTACGTACGACACCCAGAGTTATCACGTACATCAATCACCACATACCACGCCCAGAAATACCCTTTACACCAACCTACAAGTACCAAACCCAGGGTTACCACGTACACCAACCAACATCTACGAAACCCGTAGTTACTACGTTACCACATACACCAACAAAAAACCGAGGGTTACTTAGCACATCAACCACCACCCAAGACACTCAGAGTTACCACGTACATCAACCACCATCTACGACACCCTGATTCACCACGTACACCAACAACCACCTACGACCCCTTGAGTTTCCAAGTACACAAACGATACACAGAGAAACCTATATACATCTCCAGCTATGTACATCACTTCCTATACAAGACAGCTGTAGAATGCATCAAAACTACAATTTTTCTGCGATACATCCACATTCGTCCCCACCTTCCTACAACTTTTCCCAAACACAACTCATCTGTGCCCACAGTTGTTGTTTTCTTCTCATACACTTAGCTACACTCAATTATGCCTCTGTTTACACCCTCTACTAACTACACACACACACACACACACTACACCTTCCATCGCCGAGACACACTGCTTCCGAGACCAAATACACAGTCACTTTCTACCAACACCAGCACACTACCACCACTTACACCCATTACAACCCATTCCCCGTCACCCCCTACACCTACGCTTACGACCACCCACCTCCACTACCACCTACAATCACGAAACCCACCCACCTCCACCACTAGCACCTACACTCACTGGCACCTACACCCACAACCCCCCCCCCACCTTTTAACTAGCACCTACACCCACGGCCACCTAACTCCACGACCAATCCACCTCCACTACCACCTACACCCACCTCCACGAGCACCACCCCCCCCACACCCACTAGACAACACCCAGGAGCCCCGAGCTGCATCCAAGCAAAAGCCTCCGTAAAAACTAACAACGTACCTTCTCTCTCCTCTTCTAAGGTCGAGAGGTCTGTGTGAGGGAGGGAGGACACCATCCGAGGACGTGAGACGGCCTTCCTTCGTTCCCTTCTCCACCAAAATATCTCCAATAAAAAAAAAACAAAACCACCGTCACCACCACTACCACCACCACCACCACCACCAATCATCACCACCACCACCACCACCACCAACATCTCCCACGGCTGCTGTGCGTGTGTGTGTCTGCCTCCGGACGAGCTTTGGCGCCCCACCACCACCACCCCGGCCAAAGGACAGTCGGCGTGAGGAGGAGGAGGAGGCCTCTTGTCCTCACTCAGCCACGTACGGTGTACAGAAGACCTGGGATGACAGCGTCACCAGGACTCCTGGAGAGTCGGTAGAGCAGTAGTCTACTGACTCGCGTCACCGACGACCCCGAAGGAGAAATATATATATAGAAATATATATATACATATATGTATATATATATATATATATTTTCGCTTGTGATCATTTTGTAGAGTTTCGTTGGTGTCCTGTAAGTGGAAGTTGTTGTTGAATAAACCTTAGGGGAGTTGTATAGCGTATGTGTCAGCTTATCGGAGTACGTATCTTTGTTCATGAGGTGTGCAGCGTCAACAAAATTGTGAATCAATATACGAGGAAATAAGAGATAGATAGATAGAGAGAGAGAGAAAGAGAGAGAGAGAGAGAAAGAAAGAAAGAAGAAATTAAGAAAAGAATTGAAGGGTAAGACGTAGGGTGAAGGACTGGATCCAGTCTGGTGAAAAGAGAGTTCAGTCCCCCCCCAAAAACGACTGACCAGAATGGTGAGAACTACTCGGCTGTAATCTATAGATCATCAACAAACAGCTTTCTTTCCTCCTCTTTCGCTTCGTCCCGTCCCGAGACGCTGGGTCTACGCACATCTTACCCCTTCCCCCCACACACCCAGAAGAACCTGGAGCTTTAGGGCAGCAGCAGCAGTAGCAGCAGCAGTGCCCCCCGTCGCGTACTGGTCCTCCTATTGCGGGTGTCACTGTGGACGGCCCACCTCTCCCTCCTCACTTCCCCGGCTCTCGTCCGCTACTCCTCCTCCTTACCCCCACGCCCCCCAACCCACCCCCCTTCTGTCCTTCCTCACTCTCGGCAGTTGCCTCTTGATCTCTGGCCGTAATCTTAAGAGCCCTTCAGACCCTGAAGCGTAGTGCCCTCGACGTCGGGCCCCCCTCTCATTACTAAACAAAACCCAGCCGGGGCGAGTCAGGTCGGGTGCACCTCCAATGAAAGGAAAGGGAGGAGGGAACATATCTTAATTACAGCTGAAGCCACGACCGACCGAGATAAGGCATGAGCGGTCGAGAGACACGCGACCCAGCGGCGCCCGAGGTCTCCACAACGTCCCGTTGACTCTGCCCTGACCCACGCCTCGAGTACGGATGGAGTCGCACCTCAGTGATCCTTAGAGAACCGAGTGCATCTCACAGATAATAACATTAAGCGTATATCAAACATCAGATAGATAGATAGACAGATAGATAGATAAACCCCCACCTGAACCTCCACAATGCCTGTGCCGGACGTCGTGAGGAACTTTGTGGTGCCAGGGCTAAACCTGAGCCTGCAGGAGATATGGGATGCCCTTTACGACTGCATGAAGGAACCTCGGGTCCAGAGGAAGATTGTTCTGGTCATCGTCAGTATAGCGCTGCTCCTGGACAACATGTTGTACATGGTCATCGTGCCGATCATTCCCGATTACCTGCGAAACATCGGTTCCTGGACAACCCATCTGGAAGGCGGGAGCATGATCAGGTTTAACGAGTCTAACACGAGATACTACAGCAACGCGACTGGAAACTACTCCATCACGGATACGCACATCAAGACGAAGCTCATAAACCAGGCGGTGGTTTACGAGGGCGAGGACACAGCCATCGGCATCCTCTTCGCCTCGAAGGCCCTCATACAGCTCATGATCAACCCCATCTCGGGCACCGTCATAGACAGGGTCGGCTACGACATCCCCATGACCTTTGGTCTCGTCATCATGTTCTTCTCCACCGCCATCTTCGCCTGCGGCCGCTCGTACGGCGTGCTCTTCTTCGCCAGGAGTCTCCAGGGCGTCGGATCCGCGTTCGCCGACACCTCCGGCTTGGCCATGATCGCCGACACCTACACCGAGGAGGCAGAGCGGACCAAGGCCCTGGGTATAGCTCTGGCCTTCATATCCTTCGGGTGTCTCGTGGCGCCACCCTTTGGCGGCACACTGTACCAGCTCGCCGGGAAACAACTGCCCTTCTTGATCTTAGCCTTTGTTTCGTTGTTCGACGCCCTGATGTTGCGGCTGGTCATGAGACCCATAAAGGACCAGAAGAAAGAGATGGGACACGAGTATAAAAAGGGGACCCCGATCTACAAGCTGTTCATGGACCCTTACATCCTGTGTTGCGCTGGGGCTCTCATGATGTCCAACGTGTCCCTGGCATTCCTGGAACCCACCATCAGCGTTTGGATGATGGACAACATGCACGTGGAGGAGTGGCAGCTGGGGATGATCTGGCTCCCGTCTTTCTTCCCCCACGTTGCCGGCGTCGTGCTGACCGTCAAGATGTCCAGGAAGTACCCCAGCTACCAGTGGCTGATGGCTGCCTTCGGCTTGGCTCTGGAAGGCCTTAGTTGCTTCTTCTTGCCCTTCGCCACCAACTACTGGATCGTGATGATGCCCATCTGCACCATATGCTTCGGCATCGCCCTCATAGACACGGCGCTCCTCCCGACCCTCGGGTATCTCGTGGACACGCGCTACGTGAGCGTGTACGGATCCATCTACGCCATCGCGGACATCTCGTACTCCTTCGCCTACGCCTTCGGGCCGATGATCGCCGGCAGCGTCGTCGCCAGCATCGGCTTCGTGGCTCTCAACATCGGCATCGCCTTCTCCAACTTGGTCTACTGCCCGATCCTCTACTCCCTCCGCCACGTGTACGACTACAAGCCCTTCGAGGACGAGTGCCAAGAGCAGCTCAAGATGGGCGACCCACCCGCCGGGGACTTCCAGACATACACGATGCAGGAGGGACAGCACGTGCCCAACGACGGCAAGAGCAACCAGCCCGAGTACGCCAAGCTGTCTAAGGGCGTCCAGCAGGAGAACTACAACACCTACGAGGCCATGGAGATGCAGGTCACCGACTACAACAACCAAGGGGTCAACGGCCACGTGGCCGGGGACAACAGGTCAGTCAACCAACGCCACGTGGACAACAACCCCTTCAGGCAACAACAACAGCAGCAGCAGCAGCAGCAACAACAACAGCAACAACAACAAAGCATGCAGCACGGAAGTTTTCATTACGACCAGTAGATGTCTCCCCCTCACCACTGTAAATATTGATAAGTGTTATGCATTAACCATTATGAGAGTTATTCGTTCGTTACTTTACGAGAAGCAGAAAGAAAAAAAAAAGAAAGAAAGATTAATCATCATTTCCAATCTGTGTTGTAAATAGAGTTGTCGCCCCCAATCCTGGATTTGTATGTAAATCCCAATCCCACGATTTCACGCTTCAAGGTTTAAACCCCCCTATTGGTCTGTTGGTGTCGTTTTCTATAGACTATTTACTGTGTCATCAACGCAATAAGAAGCATCAAAGAACAATGTCTTTACCTTTGATATTTAAGGACCCGTAATGATGACACTGCCGACATATTATACTGTAAATTGTCTTATTAGATGGTGTGAATATTTAGTGTGTGTACAGGGCGAACCAAACCGTTGTATTCAGTAAGTTGCATGCCACGAACAGATGCGCAAGTTTACTTTCTTTGCTGACCCAGACGAGGGTCAGTCCTCCAGGCCTTACGCTATGTAGTGAACTTTCCTGTTTCTGATGTCGATACTGGTTGGTGTAGTTCTAGATGTACATAGTTAGGATCTATTAAAGAAAGTTGGGGGGGCCATCACCCAAGGCTCGGCCATGGTTCAGATGAAGGAAGGAAGGAAGTGCGAGGATGAGAGAGAAAAGGAGAATAACGAAAGTGGGAAGTAAGATCTCACAGCTGACTAGCTTGTCCACAGATCATTGCCATGTTAATAACAACAAAAATAGTATGAGATAAAAAATTATGGTAGTTTATTAATATTGATTGTATTACCTCAAAACAACAATTGCGATATGATAATGTAAATATTACTACTTGTACTATAATTAATAACAATATTATCAATCTCAGATAATTATATATATATAAACAAAAAAGTATTATACTTATAACAGCCAAAGAGGAAGTATTTCAGACAAACCTTTCACCAATCTAAATGTTTGACAAGATCTCGTCAATACACAACCACATCACTGTTCGCTGTCTACCACCACTAAAGCAATAGCATTGACGAGCAGCGAAATATGTCATCTTTTCATCAGACTAACTCAACGAGGTCTTCTTAACAGATAAGATCTACTTGACAGTGAATCGAAAAACGCTTTAGCGAAGGCTGCAAAATCAGACAGTGAAATAGGACAGCGAGTCACGGCCCAGTGTGAAGCTGAAATATAACCAATTAGTGCAAGAAATAGGCAAACAATCGAGAAAAAAACAGCTATCGTTGGCAATAAATAGCCAGATATCGTAAAAATAAGAATAACTATCAATTACAAGATACAACCACGTATCGTGAAAAGAGTAGCCATCGTTGCCAAGAAACAGCCAATAGAAATCGCAAGATAATAGCCATTTAAGACAAGAAATTCTCAACCTCGTGAAGAATAGCGATCAATAGCAAGAAAATAGCCAGATATCGTAGAAAATAGCCACCGAGAGCGGGCAGGAAGGAGGAAGGAAGGAAGGTTGAGTAGAGCCAATCGCAGCCCGAAATAGCGGACCGTGGCGGGGTTTTGGCGTGCAGGGTCATCCCCGACATTAGCCCATCACGAGCCGTCTGCACGCAGTTCTTACCGTAGCCAATCTCACGAATCACTCTAGAATAGCGATCTTTTACGGTGACGCCGTTCTAAAACCCCACGCAAGGCTTCGAGGCAGAGCAAAACTTGTCACTTTGTTTCAAGCGTTTTTATTTTTTTCTTTAAAAACGCGAATGAATAATTTGAGAGCATTCTGTACATACGAACCCGGATTGACCTTTAGGTACCGTTCATTTTGTTGGGAGGAAAAATTGTTTAAGCGTCTTGTTGGTGGGGTCAGCGTTCTGACCAGCCTGTATATCGCTCGGCCTTACGTCTGGTTTTAGGATGGTGACTTGTCAGTTGTTGGGAATCTTGTACATACATTTATATTGCTATATCTACTTCTCTGTCTGCCTATCTTAATCTATCTGTCTTTCTATATATCTTTATACATAGTTTTATATATGTGTGTAAGTGTTGGTGTGTGCGTGAGCCTATGAGTATGTATGTGTATTATATCTCTTTCTCTCTCTCTTTATATATATATATATATATATATATATATATATATA
>JAYMFT010000022.1:795959-813503 GCA_038088735.1 Panulirus argus | reverse complement strand
AAACAGAAAAGTCTCTTTTTTCTCCAGCTGAACAGGTCAATTACACATTTAAGTGTGTGTGTGTGTGTGTGTGTGTGTACTGAGCAAGTATCATCTCAGTGCAACATCTATAGTAGGCCTTCCTTATTTCTTAGAGAGAGAGAGAGAGCAAGACAGAGCGTGTGAGTGAATCCGAGAAATCCATCATAAAGATGAATGATACGACGGCTTAGACCAGATTGGAGTGGAGGGGTAGGTGGCCTGGAGGTGTGTGTGTGTGTGTGTGTGTGTGTGTGTGCAGCAGGGGAGGTGTGTTTGTAATTACCCATTTGTAAAGTACAGGGAGAAAGTTGTCCACTCGTGACGCCACATCTCGCAAACTTTCTATACCATCGGGTAGCCTTTTAAACACCTGTATGCTGTCGGCATTCACAGTTTCCTTCTTTAACAAGCTACTTCTTCCCTAGCTTCTTGTCATGAACTCGGGTTACTGTTGTGTCGCATCTCATGAGGAATACTGTTAACTGTCGACGTCGGCCACCTTATTTAGAAACTTGAAGGCTTTAATCAGGTCACCCCTCCCTATTCTCTCCTCCGAGGTGGACAAAAGTGTAATGGGCTTAATTCAGATACCATCTCTGGACCCTCTCAATCAGATTTTTATCCTTTTTTTTAAGTGCGATGACTAGACTTGAGAGTCATATTCCAGTTTTGGACTAATATCTGCTGTGAATAGATTACCAAACGTTTCTTGTCCTTACACTTAAATTCCAATCTAATATTTACCAGCAGACAGTTTTTTCTTCACAGTTCTGATAAGTACGTACAGTTTCCGCTAAAGAACATTTTCTGCCAGCTATATATTTTCAAAGCCGATACGCGACAAAGGTTTATTTTTGGTAAAAGGACATGAAGCCTTCGCGGTGAAATCATTGTACATCCGTTCGCTGAGAATAGTGTTTCTTAGGGTATGAGCACCAGCAAGCCGCCTCAATGGGCCTCAGGCTATCTTAAGGGAAGGGTGTTCTTTCTTTACTCTTCTTGGCTGCCACTTCATTTTGGGAATTTCGCCTCTGGGCGCTGTATTTCTTATACTTGTGCTTCAAGATGGTTGGCTCTTACATTTCTAAGGAGAAGAAAGGCAGAATTCTCGCCTGGAAGAAGGAAAATTTGGGTACACGTTATATTTGTAGGCACATTGAGTGCTCAGAAATGCGATCAGGCGGCTGCATCTTGCAACACCTCATCGTTGCCTCGCCTCATTCAGAAGATCAAGACCCTATGGACCCAAGACATGGACCTCGAATACTTCAGGAATTTTGCCAGTCCCATGCACAGATGTTAACTGATGATAATTAAGGCCAAAGGAGAGATGGCAAAGTACTAAATTTGTAAGGGCAACTTCGCTTTTTGAAAATGTATAGAAAGGCGACAGGTTAGGCATAATGTCGACCTCTAGGTCTCTTTCACACATGTATTCCTATCGCTTGTTTCCCCACTAGATGATAATTGCACAGAGGCCTTCTTTCATCGTGTTGCATCCCCATTACTTTTCACTTACTTGTATTGAATTTTATGAACCAAATATCAGATCAACTTTGGAGGTTGTCCAGGTGCCTCTGTAAATTGATGCAATCACCGTCATTCTTTATGTTCATCAGGACCTTGGCTTCATCCGCAAACATCTTCAGGCAAGAGTCCAGTCCGTCAGTCAGGCAGGTCACTTACATCCAGTAAGAATATCACCGAGAACAAGACTGAGCCCTGCGGCGCACCACTGGTGACCACCACAACCCATTTCGAGAATGTTCCTCTTACCTGCGTCCTTTTACTCCCTTCCGCGAACATAATCTATTATCAAGTGAAGGAGTCTTATTTACGGTATGAAGAGCTTGCTAGATATTTCCTTATCCATATATTTGAGAGTTATTCTGATATTTGCAACAGACAGTTTGTCTCTTTTACTATCTTCCTAATGTAGGACTCTGGCTAGAAATTAGGGACGATTTTAACTCCCGAGAGAAATTAGAATTCTGAAGCTTATTTCCTGTCATATGATTCTCATTTGAGGCCATTTTTACTGTGTTCCATCCTTATTACATTTCCTCGTTTTGAACTTCAGCAAACATAAATCAGACCAGCTTTAGAGTTTGTGTACATCCCATTGTAAGTTGATGCAGTCTCCGCTTTTCACTTCCATCATGACCTTTGCTTCATCTGCAGACATGATCAGGTAGGAAGAAGTCCATTCCTTCCGTCAGGTCTTTTACGTAGATCAGGAAGAGTAAAAGTCTCAGAACACAACCATGCTGCACTCCACTGGTGACCTCCACCCATTTAGAGAAGGCTCCTTTGAAATGCGTCCTTTGTTTCCATCCACTAAGGTAATCTCCCCATCAAAGGAGTCTCCCCTTTATTCCTGCCAGGTGATCTAGTGTCAAATGTTTTCTGCTCGTGAAGATACAAACAATCCACTCAGCCTTCCCTTTAGTCTAAGACAGATCTCACTCTCGCGTAGAAACCCAAGGGGTTTGTTACACACGATGCCCTTTCCTAAAACCGCGATTTCTCTCTTTAGGTAATTTCCCCTCTGTAGAACTGGTCCATTTGCCTTTTTATTATATTTCCTGGATCATTACTAACACACTCGTCAGGAAGACTGGTATATATATAGTTCAGCGCCTCTTTCCGGGCTCCTTTTTTATAGATCTGTTATACGTTTGCCCTTTTCCACTACCTTGGCATTTTGCCTTCCTCCAGCAACATCTTGAAATGGTATTTCAAGAGGTTTAATCTTGTGTGTCTGCACACATCTTTAGTAGCACACAGGGTTAAATATCATCAGGACCATGAGCCTTGTATTCTCTTATGTCTTTTCTAGATATCTTAGTGCATTCTAAGATCTCCTTCCAATTCCATATCACTGTTATTGAGGTTAACTTGTCTTCCATGGGAAAACACTTTTGAGCTTGATATTTAGTTCCTCACATAGTTTTATATCATCCTTGTCATCTCAGCCCTCTGAGTCTCTTAGCTTGATTAGTTGCTCTCCAGCTGACACTTTATTCCTGACAAATTGATGGAAAAGTTTATGATTTCCTCTGTCTTGTCTACAATAGTCTTTTTCAAGTTTCTTTGTACCTCCTTTCTTGTCCTGGTATACTCGTTCCTTGCTCTCTTATACCTAGCAAATGTTGGCTGGCTGGAGTACCGCTTGTATCTTCGTCACTGCACCTGTTGAAACTCCCTGGTTTTCCGATATCATCGACCAAACCACTCCTCCCTCTATGCAACCATTCCCTCTGTATCTGAGGCTAGAGGTACCCATGTTCCTACTCCTTCACTGTGGATTTCACGGAACCTTTCACCACAGGCCCGGATTCCTGGCCGCTGATCTCCATTCATTGGCAGCGTTGGTCTGTGTGTGTGTGTGTGTGTGTGTGTGTGTGAGGTGTGTATGGCAGGTGTGGCTGGCAGCCAGGTCCCTGGCCCACGGCGTGACGGTCGATGAACCAACCATAAGGGAAAGTGACCTGGCTGGCCCAGGCTGCCCACGGACGGAGCCTTCCCGTGGAAAGGCATTTCTTAATTGGTACGTATATGTTCGGCCTTCTGAGTATTGGGCCTTGTGTGTACTGGGTCGTGTGTACGTCCTTATATATGGTGAGTCTTTAGTGCATCTGGCTTGAGCGAAAAGCAGTATGAGGAGGAGAGGACACCATCAGTATGAGAGGGGACGGCAGTATGGAAGGCAGCATGAGAGTGAGAGGAACAACATAGGAATGATAGTCAACATGCGTGAGAGACGGCTCACTGGCAACACTGAAGTTATAATGAACAGACAAAATATAGAGACGTGCATGGGATTTAGTCGGAAAGGCATATGCACTCAGGAACACGCACAATAAAATGTGATATAGGGACCTACAAGTGCAGAACTCCCTCTCCTCAGTTTGAATAGGTGTTCACACACACACACACACATACCTTCTTTGACTTCACTAAGGCTACATATATGGTAAACCATATCATCATCATAAAGAAAGCCGTCGACCTGGGATTAGGAGGGTGTCTGGCCTCGTGTCTGGCGGACCACCAAACCGTCCGCTTCAAGGGAGCCACATCGACCTCACTAGCCCTAACATGCGGTGTACCACAGGGCACCGGGGTAGGGCCGCTCTTCTTCCTCACCCTAATCAGTGACACCCTGACGGACACAAACCACCGATGGAAGTAAGTTGACGACTCCACGTTTGGCATCACTATCAACAACAACTCTCCTGACATCAGTGCCCTTCAGCACATCATTAGCAGCCTTCAGGAGAGGACCTAGGCCAACGACGAAACCATCAACCACACCAAGACTGTGATGATGCACATCAACCTCGCTGCAAACAACATCGTGCCCCCTGACATCCTCCGGGTAGTCAAAGACTTCAAAACTTCTTGGTGTCACCACAGACGACGGTTTACCCTGGAACAATCATGTCAGCACTTTTATCAGATCATCCTCATACCGTCTGTACCTTCTCCGCCAATTGAAATCACTAGGCGTTCCACTATTTGAGCTCAGGAATGCCTGTACTCTCTTCATCCTTGCTAAGTTCGCGTGCGCCTTCCTAGCCTGGTACTCTTCACGAATAGCTGCACCGAGGGACCAGCTAGAAAGTACAGAACAGGGCATGCAGAATCGTCCTAGGCCCTTCTTACACCGCTTACTAAGGGTCCCTCATGTTGCTGAACCTGTTCACCCCCTCCGACTAACACCGGCAGCTCACACGGCAGTTTGGCAATAAACTGCCGACACACCCCCATCACAGACACCTCCTCCCCAACGTCCCTCCACCGCGGACCTCCGTTCGTCATCACAATCGACATTTCCAATCAGAGCTCGAGCAGACAGACACAATAACAGTCCTGTAACGCCATAAACAATCCACGAACGAGTGCATAGTTATGCAAGCGAAAAGCTCAGTTTTCTATTAGCGTGGCTCTGTGTTCTCTCAACTTCTGTATTGCTATAAGTATTCATCACAATTTTCAACCAAGTGCATCATGTATAACTCATATTATGTACTCTGTAAACATCCCTGTGTATGTGCCACTCTGTCTGTTTAAACGTACCTCCCTCATATGCTTGTCGAAAGCGCGAAAATGTCCAGCCCCGTCTTGGTCTTAAGATCTTTTGTGATCACTTAACGAGTAGCCATCATGGCCTCCCAGTCCTGTAGTATCTGCAACACCTCAGATGTGTATTGTCAGCCGATAGGTTCCCTGAATCCAGTAAATCATTATCATTTAGTCTTATTTATTTACACACACACACACACAGACCTGCAACAAACCCACATTGACTGGACCAATGAAAAGGCGTCATCTACCCCCCCACCCCCACCCCCTGCGGCTGCTACTACTACTACAGCTTCCCTGGGGTCACTGGTCTCCCCGGGGGCCCTGGCCTCTGGCTCTCTGGTCTCTTCTCAGGGTCATCGCTTTCCCACAACCAGACCATTAGGGCTCTGGTTGTTAAGAGAGATTAATAGTCGAATGACTGTGTTGAGAACACTGGGGTGGGGGGGAGGGGGTTGTAAATGTCATGTGTGATTACTGTTTGTGTTGCGGGGGAGAGAGAGAGAGAGAGAGTTGTACTCGTGTCGCCCTCCGTCTCTTGTCCTTGTGTGTATGTATCATGTCTTTACTCCTATTTATGTACACACACACACACACACAGACACACACACCTGAGCCAGGTGTGTGTGTGTGTTCATGCGTGCGTGCGTGGGTATCAGGTGTGTGAGAGGGAGGGGGCAGGGATCGTGGGGTTTACTACGTGTGGGGGGAGGGGAGAGGAGAGGAGGGGGTGTTGTGTATATATATTTATATTGGGAGAAGGGGGAAGGGGGAGAATCTGTCCAAGAGGGGGAAGGGGAGATGAGGGAGGGAGTGTGGGGTGAGGGAGGCGGGGTGGGTTGGAGGGAGGACGGGCTATGCTAAGCGGTCACCCTCCTTTCTTCCCAGGCGTAACCCCCCCACCCTCCCTCCTAACCCCCCTCCCCCCCAGCACCGCGAAGACCTTGAAAACCTGAGGGAGGAAGGGGGTAGGGGAGGGGAAGGGTGTTGGGAGGGGGAGGGAGTGAGGGAGGGGAAGGGAAGGGGCACGCCACCGAAGTTTTTTTTTATCTTTTTTTTCATTTATTTTCGTCGTGTTTCCTGCTCCATAGTTCCCCCCAGAAATCTGTGAACCAGGAGATGTGATCCTCGCATCCTGTCCCGATCTTGGAGGAGAGGGCAGGTGGAGTCCTACCGGAGCAGTGTTACCAGAGACAGACACGTTCGCTGTAAAGAACGGCCCACACCGCGCCAGCCGTGGGTATGAGGAGACCCGTACCCGTGAGGGACCATTGCTGGATGTCGATCGGGGGCAATAACTCATAGAAAATGGGAGGTTAGGCGCTCAATAAGGGCGTTAAAATCCTTAAGAGTGAATATATTATAGAGCAACAACAGGTTCATTTTAGGGTGCACATCCCGCACACGTACACACACACACACACACACGCACACAGGGCCCTTCAGACACAGGGAGCGCACTCATACACATACACAGGTAAACGATCACACAAACTCATACTGCCAGACGGAGAGAGAGAGACACACACTCTCACGTACACGCAAGCAAACGTATTCAGTGAATCACGTCGTTAGTTCCGACAGGTAAGTTACTCATTTCCCAAGACAGGTAAGAAAGGATAGTCTCTTGGTGTCTATAGAGTCTCTTATTGTCTCTCTGTGTGTGTGTGTTTGTATATATCTCTCTCTCCCTACAACACGAGACTCGCAGCAAAACGGAAAAGAACGTATTTACTCACAGTCGTCCGACGAAAATGATTGAAACTACGACACGATAGTTTCCATGACATTACTAGTTGGCATCGCAGTATGACAGCTCCTCCTCCCCTCCCTTCCCCCTCCCTCCCCTACCTCCGGTCCCTCTCCCATCCCCATCCCCCCCTTCCTCCTAGCAGGAGTGTACCACCACTGTTAACCCCCCCCCACCTCCTTCCCTCCCTCCCTCCCCCCTTCGCTCCTGGCCCCGCCCCCCACTTCCTTCAGGTTAACTGTGAGGTTCGAGCGGGGCCGACCCAGCCATCGCCAGTACTGTGGCGAGGGAGGCAGGAGGACCGTAGTTAGCGCGGGTTCCCCACTTTCTGTCTGTGAACTAGCGGCCTCTGGCATTCAGAGGGCATTAACCAGTGCAGTATTTCATGTGCCGTGGAGTCTCAGTGTGTCACTGGGTAGGTGGCGAGCCGTGGTGAGCCACAGCCTGTGTCAGGGCACCAAGGATAGTGAGTTAAAGAGCTTGGTGGGTCAGGGAGGAGTGTGGTGGCGGTGGTGGTGCACTGGACCAGGCCCGCGTGTGAATGGCGAGCCTCCACCAGTGAAAGTTGTGTGTCGGGCCACGCTCGTAGAAAGTGGCAGGACGTGTTGGCTGGGCTCCCGGGGGGCCCCTCACGCGCCTTCTCACCTGTCGCACCACGCGTTTCCTGCACCTGTCGCACCACGACAAGGGGTTTACACCCGAGTCCTTGTCGTGGGTTACCGACCTACGACGGTCGCATGCTATGCGACAACTGACGTTGCAGCACTTCTCCCACCACGTGTGTAGCAAGGTTTCTCACACCTGTGGTAGTTTCTTCCCCTCAGCACCCCACCACCTCTCACGCTTGTATATCCAAAGATACGATTTTTACGTTATACCTGCGTCGTCCTTGTGACCTCACAGGAGGCCTGAGCCACGACCCTATTTACGTCGTAACACCGACCAGAGGCTCGGTCGAATCGTACGAATAATAGCGGCTGGTAGCCATCGCCCGTGGAGCGAGCGGAGTTGTACACCTCTCTCATCGTGTCTCCCTGGAGGGCACGGCGTCCACCACCACGCCCTACCACCCCACCACACCGCACATCCTGCATGACGTGCCTGGCGGGTGACGTGCTCCACACTCGGACTCCCGACTCCCCCAGACCCGACCGAGTCGTTCCTCAGATCGGGACGTTGCCCACCGACCCGATACCGACTGATACTTTATCTTATCGCCGCTCTATACCGTCTGGGGTCGGACACTGTTTTTGTGTCAGTGAGTTAGTAGTGGGAAGGTAGGCCGGACGTCTCGTCCGCTGACTCTCACTCAGGAAAAAAGTGGTAGTACGACTTACAGGCGTTTGTGTGGAGTAACGCAAGTGGTTTTACAACAGTGGGTGATTACTGGGTCGAGTAAGGCGTTGGGAGACGAGCTCAGGGAACAGTGACAGTGTGGGTGGGAAGTGGCTCCTGCCGAGGGATTCATCCAACAGCAAGCGACACCCACTATCCGCAGCGATAACGACACCTCCACGTCCTCCGTGACACCCCAGGCCGCTGGGTCTGACTACTTCGTGGAGGACGGGCAGGGTGTAGCGCCCCCCGTCACTGCTGTGTTGGAGCAGTCGGATGCGGTGGTGCGTGTAGCAGGGAAGAAGCTGTGGAGCCGGGGAAGGGTAGTGTTTACAGCGTGGAGTGAGTGAGCAGCGGTGTGGTGGCGGAACACCTGCGGGTTGCGGCACTCACGGTATTCAACCGCCGTGACCACTGACCCATATTCTCACGCCGTCTGCCGCTGCTGCTGCTGCTGCGGACACCAAGTGGTACGTGTGCACGCCTGCCTCTAGCGTTGATCACGTGCAGCACCCAGTACGCCCACGCGCCCTTCGTGATACACGCTCACACCTGAGCCTTGTACACGTCAGAAAGTCTTCGGTAGGACAAGCCTGAGCGAGAACCACGTGTGGAACGGGATCGGTCGTCGGCGGTGGTTACGGGTGGAAGGAAGGCATGGTGCCCGGCGGAGTGGCGCGCGAGGCATGACGGGCGGCAACAAGTGGGTGTGGGCGGGACCTGCGGCGACCTGGGAGACCCGGGCGAAGTGACATGCACGGTGGCACGCTCCTCAACGCCCCCGCTATGACTAGCCTATACCACACCGCCCGCGACTTACGCCCACCCACCCCGCCCACATCCCCGCCCCCTCTGGATGACGAGGATGCGGGCAGGTTCTACCAAGGCGTCATAAGTTACTGCTACAGCGACGACGGCAGCGGTGGGGTCAGCGTCGGGTGCTCGGCCCCGGGTTTGGAGGACGGTTTGAGAGAGACCCGGGTCAGCCTCAGGAATATACAAATTATCGACAGCTCATCAAGCTCCGAGGATGACGGGGGTGAGTGTGGGCGCCGCGGGAATGGTGAGGGCGCGTGCGAGGGCGGCGAGGAGGCTGGCGGGGAAGACGTGGTATTGATCCATGACGAGGTGTGCGCAGCGGAGAGGGGGACCACCAGTGCTACGGTGGGAGGTGGCGAGCACGCAGCAGCGTCGCGCCGCTCCTGCTGCCATGACGGAGGGCGGGCAGCTGTGGTCAGTGCAGCAGCCACCAGTGAGTGTATGATGAAACATAAGTGCGGGGCGGTGGTGACTCCCCTGGAACACCTTGACGACGCCAAGCCCCATGCCTCCATGGCGGCCTCCGACGCCGCCCTTCAGCAGCAGCCTGCTGGCTCGGGAAGTGCTATGGTCACCACTACCACCAGCAGCGGTGGCGGCGCCCCTCTGCGCTCGGCCCTCAAACGGGCAGGTCAGAAGAGCCGAGGGCACCGCGTCTGTATTAATGAGGCCAAAAATGAGTGTGTCGAGGCCGACTATGTGATTGTTGTGAATGAGGAGAGTGAACCTCAGTTGGTGTCTATAAAAGCGTTTGACCTGAGCCTGGCGCCAGGGTCGCCGGGAGTGGAGCAGCTAACCCTCTCCCCTCCTGAAGGATACAAGGACTGCTTCAGCCACGCCCTTCATGAAACCATCGTCGACGACTCAGGCAAGTACCACTCCAGTCTCTCTAGCGGACGGGAGTCGTGAGGGCCGTGTGGCACCGAGGTGACTACTCGGCGGGGCAAGCCAGTGCCTCACGCCTGGCCCTCCCTCACCACACACCCAAAACAATACCTTCATTACCTATGCATTGTTTACATCCACCAGTTACTTCTGCCGGCTGATCCCAAACTGGGCTTCGTCACCAGGAGGGAGAAGTAAATATTTACGTGTCCTGGCGAGCGTGGACGTCGGGCAGACGGACGTCCCGCACCTCAGGTGATGGTGTCTGGTCGCGGCAGGTGCCTCTCTCCCAGTGGATGCTGCTCGCACTGGTCCCCCTTCTCCCTCCCTCCCTGTAGTGTGCACTCGAGCTGTCAGGTAATACTCGAGTTTCAGGTCCGTCCAGAGAACACCTCGGGTGAAGATATTGAACAAATACTCACTCAGTCTCACGTTTATGACGTGGCTTTTTATTAAGAGCTTATTTAAAAGAATACCCAGCGGGCAGCCATTAACTCCAGCAGCATGCACGCACTGCCCGTCCGTATGACGTCAACTTTGTTGTGGTTGATAATGTGGCAGGTTGTCTTCCCGGAAATCATGGATTTGTTTTCGGAAGTCGGAACCCCGGCGTTGTCATTCATTTTCAGTCTCGCATCCTTTGACACGCGCACCGAGGCGTGAAAATGAGAAGGCAACCCGTAGTAGTATTATTCATTTATTTATTTCAGTTTCTGATTTGAAGACGTCAACCAGTTTTAACTCGTAAGTATGGAGTAATACCCCGGTTAAGGCTGAGACAGCAGTATGTCTTGCTCCTCAGTGGGTACTGGTACCCCAACCAAGATTAAGACTGAGTGATTGTCTCTCGAGTGTGAAGGGTCAAAACTTTATGCTTCAGATGGATTTTTAGTGATGCTGATGTACTGGTATGTGGTAAAGACGATATTTTGAGTTGATTATGAAGTCGAGGACCGTCAATTCGTCTTAAGGGTAGTAGCTATTTGTGGATGGGGACAGGCAGGGGGGCTAGCGTTGAACAGACAGGAGGAGGAGGCGAACGTTGAACAAGTAGGAGGCATGCGTTAAATAGGCAAGGAAACCTTAAACAGACAGGAGGCAAACTTAGACAAGGCAAGCGTTGTACATACATCAGGGAAACGTTGAACAGACAAGAGGCGAGCGTTCAACAGATAGTGGTCAAGCGTTGAATAGACAGGTGGCAAACGTTAGATTGACAAAGCAATCGTTGAAGAGATAGCACGCAAGCGTTGAACAAACATGAGACAGAGAGAAAAAGGCATCACAGTTATTGAAGTCGCTGACCACAAATGTTTGAACAAGCTAATTCGAAGCCATGGAACAGGTCGACGATAATTGAGGTGCTGTAAAGGGAGATAAGAATCGATATGACATGTTCTCGTTAAGCATAACGCGGCGCAGGTGAGGAGAGTCGGAGAAAGAGGCGAGTCACTGGTCGTGGTCAGCGAAGGACAGAATCAGACGAGGAAACTGAATGCCGATCGAGGCGGACACGACGGGAAAAAGTGACGAGGGAACGGGACCTGCCATTGAGGCCTCCCCCCCCCCTGATGACACCCCTCCCCCCAGGTGTGGTGGGGAGTTACTGTGGGGCACGCCACTGTTGATGTGGTGTGGCACTACTGTTGGTGGTGGTGTGGTGGTGGTAGGGGTAGTGTTGTTGGTGTTGGTTGTGGAAGTGTTGCTGGGAATAGCGTGGGTGTTGATGGTGATGATGATGTGTGGAATTGTTGTTGGGGATGATGCTGGTGGGGAATGTTTTCTGGGATGTTGTTTATGTGGGAATATTGCTGGGGATGCTGCTGTTGGTGTGGGAGTGTTGTTGGCGGGAGAGTGCCGCTGGTGACGTTGTAGGCGGGGGAGAGTTGCTGGTGATATTGTGGTGGGGAAGTTTTGCTGGGGATGTTGTTATTGGTAGTGAGAGAGTGTTGCTGGTGATGATGGAGAATGTTGCTGGGGATGGTGTGGGAGTGATGTGGTGATGTTGTCGTAGATATGGGAGTGCTGCTGGTGATGTTATTGTTGTTGTTGGTGAAGGTCTGCTGCTGGTGATGTTTCTGGTGGGGGAAGTGTAGCTGGTGATATTGATACTGTTGTTGATGATGGGACAGTGTTGTTGGTGACGCTGTTGATATGGGAGTGTTTGCTGCTTGTGATGTTGCTGTTGGTGTGGGAGTGTTGCTGTTGTTGCTTTTGATGTGATTGTTGGTGGTGATGTTGTTGCGTTTGGTGGGGAAGCGTTGGTGGTGTGGGAGTGGAGGTAGTGATGTTGTTGGCGTGGGTGTGTTAGTGATGATGTTAGTGCGGCAGTGTTGTTGGTGATGGAGGCGTTTGAGTTTTGTTGTTGTTGTTGGTGGTGGTGGTCGTGGTGTTGTAGAACGCTACTAGTGATGTGGTGGTGGTGGTGGTGTAGGAGTGATCCTCCTGACGCTGTTGTGGTGGTGTAGCAGTGTTGCTAGTGTTAACCATTTTATTGTTACTGCAATGCTGGTGACGCTGTTGTCAGTGTGGGAGTGTTGTTGGTGTGGCAGTGATGTATTTGCTGGCGTTTGTTAGGATATGTGGCTGTGTTGTCTTGCTGCTGCTGATGCAAAGGTTGATCTTGTTGTTGTTGGTGCAGATATTGGTGGGGATGGTGCCAGTGTTGTTGTAGGTGCTACAGTTGTTGGTGGTGCTGCTGATGCTGGCGTTGTTACCGGTAGCGTTAATGGTGTTGTTGGTGATGTCACGATTGGTGGTGCTGTTGTTGGGGATGTTGCCGGTGTTGTTGACGATAGTACTGTAGTTGTATGTGGTTTTAGTTATGCTGTAACGAGGGCGGTGTTGTTGTTGGTAGTGTAGGGGATGGTACTACTGTTTGTGGTGTTGGTGATTGTGGTATATCTGTTGTTGCTAGCGTTTTTGTTGGCGATGCTGTTACCATTGTTGTTGTCGTCGTCAGTGGTGGTGGAGATGCTGTGAAGTTTGCTGTTTTCATATGTTATGGGCCATGATGCTCTTGGTGTTGTTGGTGGTGTTACAGTGTTGTAGTTGGCGGTGTTGGTGATGCTGGAGGAGGTGGTATGCTGCCTGTAATGTTCTTATGTTGTATCTGGTGAAATCTGTTTTTGTTGTTGTTGCCGATAATGTTTTGATTGTTATTGCTGTTGTTTGTCTTGGTGCTTTCTTGTGCGGTAATGGGCGGGTCGGTGGCACAGGCGGTCTCATCACCAGTTCTTTAAACGGTGGCAAACTTGCCTCTCGTAGGAAGACAGACTGGAGGACATAGCCAGTGTAGGGAGGCTCGCCAGCAGCCACCTGCTTTTCCAGAGCAATAGCCGAATTAACATCTCTACTTACCTGCCAGTTCTTATGACGAGATATATATATATTGTGGAAACGAGATTCATCTGGTATTGATTTCAACCAGGAGTCTGATCTTCTCTGAATGTTTCAGTCGGCCCTTCATGTTATGGTTCATCTGATGTCTCATTAAGTAACTGGTCAAGCCTTTTTTTTCTTGTGCTTTCTTGTATATCCCTTTGATGTCGGTTTAGGCATTACTGAGGCTTTGATGATTCTGTATCGTCATTCCTGGGTTGCTTTCTGGTTTAGAGCCTTTATTCTCTATGCCTTCTTTGTGTTGTCATGCATATATTATCATGTATCTCTCTTCTTTGTCCTAGATTGTAGATGATTTTCTTCCAACCGCTCGTGGTAGTTCATATGCCCCGGACCATCAGGTTTGCTTGGAAAGTGTTCCTGCAATCTTTCTGGTTAGTTATTGCCATCTGCTTAACTGGTGACCACACAACAAATCAGTACTTAGTCTGACTTCTAATATCAACGCTGAACATCTTCGACAATCTGCCTCTTTTTGTGGAAGTTCCTCTTATCATACCGCTCGTTTTTGGGCCCGAAAACATTATCTTGCCATAGTATTCCGTAGATTCTGGATTTTCATTAAAAGTGACTCCCAGATCCTTTACGATTACTTCACTCTTTATATTATCCCCGCAGGGCCCATGTATGAGAGCGCCGGTGTCTTGTTCATTGTTCCATGGCTTATTTGTTCAAATTTCTCTTCACAGAATTGCATAAGGTTCTCTTGCGTCCATTTGTATATCGTATCCAGGACTCTCTGTAATATCTTTTGGCCTTCAGTAAACACTATTTTGCTCACTCTTTTGTCATTAGCGAAACACCTGACTGTTCTCTCTTACATCCTTGTTTTTGTCGAATATTACGACTATGAAGAGTACAAAAGCTTAAACCATTTCTTGTGTCACACCAGACATCACAACACCGTCAGACGTAGTTCCTTTTTCGACACTCTTAACGTTCTATACTCTTTAATCCACTTTCCCAGCTTTCATTTAATGTCTTGTCCCGCCATTTTCTCCAGCAAACATTCCATAGTTTACTCTGACGAGGGCTGTTGGAAAATTCAGAAAAAAGAATATTGTCCATTATCTTTCAGTCCATTAGAGTTTGATGTGCGTCTGCAAAGTGAACTAGTAGTTGCGCTCACGTGCTTTGCTTGGGTACAAATCCCTGCTGGCCTTCTCATAGCGAAGCTGATGTTCCTGAGATGTTCCGTGATATGTTTCTTTGTCACTCTATCAAATATTTTGACTTTAAGCCACGTTAGGATCAGTGGCCTCGATTCCTTTTGGCATTCGCTTCAATCCTCCTGTGGCTGTTGCTGCTTTGCATGCCTTTTATGCACGAATATACGTATATCATGTTGGATTGGTCTGTGCTTTGGGGTCAGTAGCTTTATGACAGGTTTCGCAGTTACATATATGTATTTTCGTGGAAATATACTGCTGGAATTCCATCAGTTCCTGGCGCTGAGTTCTCTTTAAGCTGATCACTTGCTTCTGTCTTGTCTCTGATTTATTTATATCTTTGACGCTAAATCGGTCGTAGTCATTAGATAAACCATCACCAGTGCCTTACCTTCCCTCTTGGGCTAGATACTGACTTAGTGGCGTTCAGTAATACTGAGCTGATTTTTTCAGTGGTGGGTGATGGGGAGAAGTGTCATTTCATAATTGTTATTTAATTTAGAATTTCCAATCTCTGCAAGGGGGGAGAAAGAGAGAGAGAGAGAGAGAGAGAGAGAGAGAGAGAGAGAGAGAGAGAGAGTATTGCGGTGGGGAGGAAGGGGTCGGAACTGAGTAGTAACAAGAGAGAAATAATAAGACGAAGATTTTTCTACCACTACTCTGTCGAGGAAGCGAAGTCAAGAGAAGGGGCCGCCTCTCCCCCTCCAGATATGTAAACACGAATCCATTCAGGGATGGGGCGACCCTCAGTGCACTTTTAAACGGCTACAGTGAAGGGAGATATATATATATTCGTGGCCTGAGTCGGAATCTCCAATCTTGTTCCTGGAGACGGAAGAAGGTATTCCAGCTGGTGAATATCCTGATCAAGATTTGAATATTGACAAATATTACCTGTAGTGATTGAGGTAAAGGGGATTGGGGGGGGGGGGGAGCTGGAGACAGAACCTTCAATGGAGAGAATAATGTCACAAGGAACTTAGAGAGAGAGAGAGAGAGAGAGAGAGAGAGAGAGAGAGAGAGGGGGGAGAGAGAGAGAGAGAGAGAGAGAGAGAGAGAGAGAGAGAGGGGGGAGAGAGAGAGAGAGTTTTGAAAAGACCTAAACTGACGAGATAAGTATTATCTGCCCAGCGAGAGGTACCGGCACTGTGTCCGATATGAAGGAAGACACGAGGAGTGGAACGCACGAATGACAGGAGGTTGGTACCTTGGGCACGAAGGGACGACCCTTTAGCACGGTGGTACTACCCTTGACCAAGACTATGCTACACTAAGGTACGGTGGGGATGACTTCCACCGTGCACACGGGTAGTACCGTCTTGCCCCCCCCTCCTCTCCCTACACACACACACACACACACACACAAGGGTTCAAGTCACCACGAGGAAGGCAGAGTCTTAACCTAGTGAGGATTTTTTTTCCTTGCCCCGTGTGGCTGATGCATCGTCCCGCGGCTTTAAATATATTGCAACCGTTTTTCAACATTAGGATGTAAATTATCGATAACTTGGCGGCCCAGATGTTTCTTATTGCCTCTTATGATTCACCGCTGGTTTGTGTGTGTGTGTGTGTGTGTGTGTGTGTGTGTGTGTGCTCTTTTCTTTCATTCGTGTTCAGACTTTTCTGTATTTCTCTCTGTGAACATCGTTCAGGTTAAGAAGATGCGTCTGTTTGCTGATGATGCTGTTAGCCTGTTGTTTACCGCCACACGCTTCACGAGGGCGGAGACGTTTGCTTTACACTCGTGGCCTCGACGGTACGACCTCTGAGCACGACGGCGAGACCCTTCGGCTCAAGGGCACGACCCTCTAAGGGTCAGGTCAGAGGCCGGGGGCCATCATGCTCAAGGGGCATACCGTCGTACTCAAGGGTCGTACTGTTGTGCTCCAAGAGTCGTAACATAGCATCGTGGTTAAGGGTCGTAGGTAGTATGTTGCTCGAGGGTCGTATGTAGCATCGTGGCCAAAGGTCGTGCGTAGCGTCGTGTTCAAAGGTCGTGGTGGAGTCTAGCGCTGGTCGTGCTGGCGATGGGTGGTTACAGGTGAGCGTGAGGCGGGCGGCGGCGGTGGGCGGTTGGTTGGACACGACAACGTGGAGGGCGTCACACGAGCCCAGCGGATGACGAAGGAGGTGAGTGGCCCGCCCCCTTCCGTCAGCCTCGTCTCTACTTACATGTTAAGACGTATAGGCTCAGCTGATCGCCCGGCTTACTGACCTTGGGGGAGGGTGAGGGGGGGGTTTACCTGGGGTGACCTGTCGGGGACTTGATGGTGACGACCTGGTAAGGGGGGACCTGATGACCAGTTGGGTACCTAATGGTGACTTGGGGGGGGGGATGGCTTATGATGTTGACCTGCAGGGAGAACCTGATGGTTACATGATGCTGACCTGCTGACGATGACCTGATACTAACCTGGTACTCATACTGTAACCTGAAACTCGCCAGATACTTGCTTAGATTCGCGTGTTATCCTCCCACTGTGTTGTCCCACATAAGTCTGGGTTTACTCGATATCTTATTTACCTTTTATTCAGATTCACCTAAAAACTATACCTGATGTTAAAACCATTTAGTATCCCCCCGAAAAATGATATCCATATATTTACATGGGCGTAAATTAAATGTTTACTGAATGTAAATTATTCTTCACCACCCAACCCCGATCCACAGCTGCCCCATCCCAGGTCGCTGCCAGGTCTGGCGTCTTGATCCACGCAGGTGTTCGTGTTTGCTGGTGGTTGTGGGTTTAAGCTCTACCATTTTGTACCACTAGTGGGCCCACGTAGTGTCTAGTCCAATTTCTTTAATTTTCTGCTTTAAAGAACCAAACTCGTACCCACGACAAGAGCCAAACCCACACCAAGTCCTAAGCCCAAGCGAAGACCTTAATTCACTCGCAAATAAATTCCTGGGAAAGGTTTACTCGGATGTTTATCCCAGCAAGCTTTGGTTTATGCTGGGTTGGCACATGCTCTTCTCATTATTGCTTCTTCTATGAATCCATATATATATATATATATATATATATATATATATATATATATATATATATATATAGAGAGAGAGAGAGAGAG
>JAYMFT010000022.1:775924-788782 GCA_038088735.1 Panulirus argus | reverse complement strand
TTTTTGCTCTCCAAGATAATGTTCTCTCCTTCCACACATTTTTCATCTCTCCCAGAATCCTCGCCCCCTCCCCCACCCCATGACTCACTTCCGCTTCCATCGATTTAACGGACCCCGATGTAACGGATTTTGGATTTAACCAACCGGGCAAATGATAATACATTAATTAATAATTGAAAAAATAAGAAAAGATTGAAAATCTCAAATGCATACCACACCATGAGCATTTCGTATCGCCCTTGCTTTTGGCAGCATGGAGTATACTCGCTTTGTTTCGGTCTTAGTCTGTCTCAAGCTATCATGTGGTCAGGTTGTATACAGAGAATTGTGACTATTAAGTAATTTTGCAATCCAAACAATTCAAAACGGCATCAAGTGATAGAAGAGTTGA
This sequence comes from Panulirus argus, assembly GCA_038088735.1. Classification (NCBI taxonomy): domain Eukaryota; kingdom Metazoa; phylum Arthropoda; class Malacostraca; order Decapoda; family Palinuridae; genus Panulirus; species Panulirus argus. The sequence continues at coordinate 788,391 of JAYMFT010000022.1, read as the reverse complement.
AAGAGAGCAGGTGAACTGTAGTAAATGTAAATTGAATATTTTATCAAATAATGGTTACATTCAATTTAACAGCCTTTTGTTATTAACTGACACCCCCTCCCTACATTAGTCCAATAAATCAGAGGATTACTATATATATCTTGGAATAGAGGAGAAACAATTCCATTCAATGTGTCATAAAAGGCAATGAAGAAGGCCAGGAGCAGGGGGCTAGAATCTCTCTCATTCTTGTATATCAGTTTCTAAAAGATGGAATAGAAGGAACCAAGCTAGGAGGGCTCATCCTCTATAGAGGTTCAGGTTCAAGTGTCTGAATATTTTTGGATGTAACCTGGATGAAAAGGAAGGAGAGACTGGCATTATTTATGAAGAAAAGAACTTGGATGTTATATCTCCAAGTGAAACAAAGCTCTAGGGTAAAGGGAAAAAATGGTTTGTATGTTATGGGGATGTATGAAGGTGTACAAGGAAGTGAGCTCTTGATTGATGTGGGTAATAATTGAAGTGGATTATGACAGATGGATAGTTATTAATGCTCATGGACCTGGCCATGAGAAGATGGATGAAGTGAGGATAGTGTTCTGAGAACAGTTACATGAGTGTCTTAGCAGATTTGATGCAAGAGACTGAGTATTGGCATTGGATGATTTAATTGCATAAGTGAGTAATGTGGCAGTTGAATTTATTGCTGTGGGTCCTGCAGTACTTAGTAAGGCTAATGAAAATGGTGAACAGCTAGTGGAGTTGTGTGCTGAAAAAGGACTGGTAACTTGGAATACTAGGTTTCAAAAGAGGTTCATATAAAGTATACATTGGGGAGTAGGAACAATGGTGTCCGAGCGTTACTTGATTGCATACTAATAGGCGCATAAAATATAATCTACTTTTTTATGTTGGAGTCTCCAGTTATGGACAAAAGTTCACATCCAGGCTTGGCTTTGATCAAAATATAAAGAGTTTAATAAAAGGGAAAAAGAAGAGAGAGGGAAAAGTAGTTGCGAATTCTGGAGGAAGTGAAAAACTTGTCATTTGAAAAGTACCAGATCATACTTATTAGGTAAGACATGAAAGGGTAGAGAATTCCAAAGCTCTGAGGTGTAGCAAAGAAACAGTTATCAAAGTGGCCAACCACTGAGTTGCCTACAACCATACAGTAATCATGTGATGCAGCAGCTTGCTGAGTATTGCTTGGTGTAGCTAATTGTAGGGGTACACAAGCAGCCAGCTCTCATGAACAAAAATGGAAGTAATACCTCTAGGTGAGGGAAAGTGAACCCGTGTTGTGGCATAGGGCATGTGGGTCAAGTTTTGAAGTTAGCCAGGGAGAGTTCATAAATCAGACCATTTTCAACTCAACTTTGTTAAGTACAACTTTGTTAAGTAAGGATGTGGAGTTAGAACTACCATAGATGTGAGAGCAGTACTCCATACAAGGATGGATCAATCCTTTGTGTAAATGGAACAAGTGTTTGGAATAAAAGAAAATTATGACATCAAAATAGGACTCAAATTCGTAGAGGCAGACTTAGCTATTTCTGTAATGTGGGGTTTCCAAGATAGAATGGAAGTTACAGTAATACCAAGTATATTCATTGATTCAACAGAAGGAATTACAGATCCATCAAAGGAGAAGATTGTGAGGAATTCTGTTGATTGAAAGATGGGCAGAAACTGAGTTTCACAGGCATTAAACTTAACTAGATTTTGTCCACCTTTCTGAGATATCCTGTCCAAGTCTGAGTTTATTGAGGAAGTTGTGTCGAGATGAGATGCACCTCGAGTGAGAGAAGTAGTAGCAGATTTGATGGATGGGGAAGAATACAGTGTTGAGTTGTCAGTATATAAGGAAATCATTTATAAATAGGAGAAAAAGTGTTAGGAGAGAGTTCAGAACCTTGAGGAACACTGCTGTTAATTGAGAAAGGGGGAGAGGCTGATCCATCCATGGAGATAAATCGGCCATAGAGGAAGCTAGTTATAAGGGAGCAAAGTGAGAAAATGAAGGCAAAAGTGGGGGCTTAGATATGTGCACCCAATGCTTCACCCTGTCACAAGCTTTAGATATATCATGGACTTTTACATAGGATTCCCAAAATCCTTCAGAGTTGATGACCAGACATTAATAAGATGGGGAAGAATATCACCAGTGGATCTTGCCGTACTAGAGCAATACAGGTGATCAGAGAGAAGACTGTGAAATTCAAGATGTCTGAAAATATGGGAGTTAAGGAGGGATTCAAAGACTTCAGAAAAAAGTAAATTTCAAAGCAACTTCATGATAGCTAGAGGGGCTAGAATGGTCACATTTCGTAGGGTTCGGATGTACCAACACATGCTTCCAAGAAGAATGAAAAGTTCTGGTTTTTAGAAAGTAATGGAACAGTTAAGCAAACACATGTGCAAGTTTAGAGGCACCTTCTTTCAATGAATGGGGATGGATGCCATCAGGTCCATAAATCTTGTTTGTGTCCAGAGAGAAAAACACTTTTCAGACTTCAAAAAAAGTGTGAAGGCCATAGGATTAGTAAGAGGAGTATCATGGAGTGAAGGAATGTTAATCAACCATGGTAGAGTTGGAGAAGAACTAGAACCAAAGAGAGTTCATTTGTCTAAGGGAGAGACATCTATATTACCATCAGAACAGAAAAGTGAAAGAAAGGTAGAGCCAAGTATTGGCGTGGTCTAGCGAGTGGTGGGGAAACACAAACTAGGGAGCAAAAACCAAAGTAATACATAACTATAGAAGAGGGAAAGTGAACCACTGTTGTGACATAAGACAAGCAGGTCAAGGTTTGAAGTTAGCCTGGGAGAGTTTGTAAGTATGACTGCTTTCAACTTTGTGAAGTAAGATTGTAGAGCTAGAACTGCCCCAGATGTGAGAGCAGTACTCCTTACAAGAACAGATTGATCCTTTGTGTAAATGGAGCAACTGTTCAGAAGAAAAGAAATTTTGACATCTAAGCAGGACTCCCATTTTCTTAGAGGTAGACTTTGCTATTTCCATAATGTGGTGTGTCCAAGAAAGAGTAAACAGTATAGTAATACCAGGTTTGTTCATTGAGTCAAGAGGTGGAATTACAGAATCATCAAAGGAGAGAGGAACGTTGTGAGGGGTTTTCGATAGAGAGATAAATAGAAACTGGGTCTTGGAGGCATTAAACTGGACCAGGTTTAATATACTGCACTGAGGTATCCTTTCCATGTCTTAGTTTATTGAGGAAGTTGTGTTGCAGATCGAGTGAGAGTAGAACGAGCAGAATTGCAGGATGTGAAGGAATGTAGTGTTGAGCTGTCGGCGTATGAGTACATTTGGTTATTTGTGGAAGACAGAAAATTATTGATTAAAAGACGAAAAATTGTAGGGAACAGGACAGAACCTTAATGGACACTGCTATTGATGGAGACAGTTATGGAGGCTGATTCATTAATGACCACAGAAATAGATCGGCCAGAGAGGGAGCTAAATATGAGGGATCAGAGTAAGGGAGGGAAGCTAAAAGAGGGGAGTTTAGAAATGAGACTCCGACGCCACACCTTATCAAAAGTTTTGTATATGTCAAGGGCAACTACATAGGATTCCCCTAAATCGCCAGTGGATTGTGTCACATGGAAGCCATACTGGTGATCAGAGAAAAGACTGATATTCAAAATGTCTGAGATAATGGGAGTTGAGGAGGGATTCCAAGACACTGAAAATGGTAAATGTCAGTGCAACAGGATGATGGTTAGAGGGGTTAGAATAGTCACCCTTCCCAGAGATGCAAGCTAAGAAGGAAAAGTTCTAGTGCAAGGAGCAAATTCAGAGGCACATTCTTTCAGTACATGGGGTTGAAGAAGTGCTTTTCTGATTTCAAAAAGAGATTATGGGGAGGGACATAGTATTAGTAAGAGGACTATCAGGATGTGAAGGAATGTTAGATTCATCAAAGGTGGAGTTAGAGGAGAAACAAAAGCTAAAGAGAGTTGCTTTGTGTATGGGAGAGACAGCTATAGTACCATCAGAACAGAAAAATGATGGAAAGATAGAGCAACAGAAGTTTTTCGCAATGCCCCTTAGCCAAAGACCAAAAAGACTTATCTGTGGATGATGAGGAGAGGTTATCACAGTTCCTTTGTACAAAGGAATGCTTTGCCTCATAGATAACATATTTGCAACAAGTACGGGCAATGATAAATGCTGAATGGGAGTCAGAGGAAAGAGAATTTTTCCAAGTCCATTAAGCCTTATCTCTTTCTTAATGGCCTCAGAACAAGAGCAATTGAACCATGGATTGGCAGAAGTCGTCTTGTAGGAAGATAAATAATGCTCCCAGTCCTTCGACAGTAACCCCTGCCGTGCATATGGCAGAGACAGAGGCATATGCATGGCAGTGATTTACCCAAGGAAAGTCAGAAAAGGATTTACCTAAATTATTCCAATCAGCTTTTTTGAGGTGCCAGTATTTGTGCTTAGGGGGGTCTGCAGGATGAAGAGGTGCTGTTAAAATAGATACATCTATGAGAGTATGATTAGATGAACCAACTGGGGGCAAGATTATGTAGTTACAGTGGGATGTGTTAGAGGAGAAGAATAGATCCAGAATATTAGGAGAGTGGTCACAGCAGCCAGGAATATGGGTAGGGTGGAAGATAATTTTCTCTAGATCTTTGGGAATGGAGAACGTTAGGGCTTAAATCCCCCCCTCCCCCATCAGTATGGCAGAAATTGGACCATTCTCTGTAGGCATATGGATGAAAGAATGCCTCAGTCTCATGGCAGGACTTTAGATAGTCGAAGAAAGATAAAAGATTAGTCAAATTAGGTGAGAAATATGCAAAACAGAGGAAAAGTGTGGTAGTTAGGAGACAGACCTTGAGCCACAAAACATCAGTCCTTGAGGCATGCAACAGTTGTGTTGCTGTTGGAATAGCCACATACACCACGTTTGAACTGGAGTCGTGAGTGGTGATTATGGTTGGATATGAAAATGGGGCTAATGAGGACATTATCAGACAACTGGGTCTCAGAGGAAAGTAAGGTATTAGGGGAGGTACTAGGCAGATACAACTACTGTCTAAGCTCTCCCTCTTTTTGGCAGGAGATTCAGGCCGAAACCCTGATATTCTTAGCACCCCTTGATGCTGGAGACTAGAGGCCATAGATTTGTTGGACTCTAACGTGATTATATTAAAAAACGAGTATGCAGACAGGAAGTGGCAAGAGAACTTATGTCAAGAAAATAGCGAGGTGTATGGTGCTTGCAAGGAGAAGATGGCAGGACTAGCCCAGTAATCCCATTTTGATGAGACAAAAAGTAAGACCAACAATCCTAACATGGAGGTTGTTAGATGGCTCTGGGCACTGCTTTAATGCTCCTAAGGCAGGATGGTAGTACCACCTTGGGCAGCTGCTGTTAACAGCCTGCTACCTTCCTACTTACCTACTTACTCTTTCCATTCACTTCTCACCCATACTGTTTCCTCTTTTCCAAAAACCTTTACAATTCTTCACCCTAGACTCCACAAGGTGGTGATCACACATCCCACCAGCTGCCCCTCACAGCATGTTCACTTCCAAGTTGCTCTCTTCATTACTACTTGTTACCACTTACTCATTTGCTACCTTCACCAATGTTCCCATTTGTTCTCTTGTTTTTGGCAAGCTGTTTACTCTCATCCAAAACTCCTTTTTTTCCTTGAAGCTTGCTGATACTTGCCCACCTCAACTCTCATTTGCACTCTATTTCACCCCTGTACCTTCTTGACCCGTGCTGCTTTCTCTTGTCTCTCCTAGTCTTGCACTACTTCTCTGTAAGTACCACTCGTTTACCTCTCTTTTCTCTTTCAACAGCAACTTATTTCATCCCACCTCTCACTTCCCTTTCTGATTTACCCACCTCCCACATGCCACTTGCATCTCTCACACTGGCCAACTCTGTGTCCCCAAATATCTCCCATTCCTTACCCACTCTCTTAGCTTCGATTTTACTCTCACTTTTTGCCATTCTCTACTCAATCTATCCTGGTGTTTTTTCATACAAGTCTCTTTTCCAAGCTCTCTTATTCTCACCACCCTTTTCTCATGCATAATGTTTCCTCTTTTTCAAAAACCTCTACAAATCTTCACCCTTGCATCCTTAAGGTGATAATCAGATACCACATCAGCTGCCCCTCTCAGTACATTCACATCCAAAAGTCTCTTTTGCGTGCTTGTTAATTGGTATGTAATCTGGTAATGCTTTGCTGGCCATCTGCTTCTCACTTGTGTACACTTGTTCATGCCCCTCTTATTATACCATGTACTCACAATCAACAGTCCTTTTTTATGCACACAACTCCACAAGCTGTTCACCATTTCCATTCACTCTACTAAATACCCCATTCCCCCCAGTTACCCTCAATTGCCAGATTACGTACTTTCCTATTTTGATCACCTGTCGCTAATACCTGGTCTCTTGCATCAAAACTGCTGACATGCACACTCAGTTGCTCTCTAAACACTTGCCTCACATGATCTTTTTTTCCAAGGCCAAGTGCTAAGTGCACAGTCACCCTTCTCTTACCATCCACTTTCATTTTTACCCACATCATTCTAGATCTCACATCCTTATGATCTATCACACACTCCCACAACTCCTGCTTCAGCAGTAGTGCTATCCCTTCCCTAGCTCTTGTCTACATACCAACCTCAGACTTAACTCCTAAAACATTTCCACAACATTCTTCCGTTTACCATTGAGCTTTGATTCACTCATAGCCAGAGCATCCAGGTTTCTTTCCTCAGAACATACCACCTGTCTCTCCTTTCAACTCAACTTGGTTACTTCCAGACATGTATTGACAGCCTAGCCTTACTCTTTGAGGAGGACGAGCACTCCCCACAGGCTTCTTCTTCTGTTCCATCTTTTAGAAATTAGAATACAAGAAGGGGAGAGTTTCCAGGCCTTCGTTCCCGCTCCCTTTAGTCGCCTCCTATGACGCGCAAGGAATTCGAAGTTAGAATTCTTTCTCCCTTATACCTATACACTATGTGTATATTTCAAATTTGTTTTAACTCTGGTGTCTTACTAGACCTAAGAGTAATTGGCGACAAAAATAATTGACTTTGACAATAACTATTCTTTCAGTAATACTGTTTTTTTTTCCGGTGTTATATATTTTCATGGATATTTATATTTATCATTTATTTCAGAGGAGGACATTCAAGGTTACCAGTTTAGTGACCGCAGCTAGTCACATGAAGATGGGTGGAGAACCCCAGCCTGAGCTGAAATCTCATGGGAAACTGTGTCAAATCTCAGTGGAAGCTGCTTAATGTTATCAACATAAGTGATGTAGTTAACTGCTTCTTGTTGCTTTTAAGGTGGCCTCCCAAAACTTGATTTTGAAACTGTGTAATTAAGCATTGAAATGAAATTCAAGTAGAGGTAATGATAACAGATGATTTATTCCAATTTTTAATAATATATTTTTTTATGTGCATACCAGTAATTACATAACTGCAGCACCAGTTGATACTACTCACAATTACTATATGATATGATTAATTCAAAGTAAGTTTACCTACCCGTCTTTATTCCCTAAACTGTATTACATTTTAAGGAATATGCTAATGGGAGGATGTCTGTCCTTTGAATAGGAATCAGTTTATGAATTCATCTGAATATGTCTACTGACGTGGAAGATAACATTATTCAGGTTTTACTTGTACCTAGGGGATTAGGTGACCATGGAAGATGACAGAGACATTGAAGATGAAACTTAATGTTTTATCTTTCATCTTTAGAAGTCATCGCAAGGGTCATTCAAGAATAGTTTGAAGGGGAAGTGGATGTCATAAGTGATATTAAAAAAATTTGGACCCCATCTGGCAGTTATGTATCAAAACTCTTTGTCATTTCTATTGAAAATAAAGAAAATGGAATGGAGAGGAAAATATGTGGGAATTTACAGCATACAATTTTAAGTAGTATGCCTTTGGTACCCCCAAAAAGAAATAAGTTAATGAAGGATGCAAACATCGATATTTAAGATGTGAATTGAACTTGACCATATAATGACCTGTTTACTCCTGCCCACTATGAAAAAAAAAGGACTTATCATGAGGAGATTCCAGGCGTCTAAAAGTGCAAAACATTGAAAGTGGATTTTCATAATTTTAAAGTGACTTCCAGGCTTTGTATTTCTGCAGATTCATATGCAATAATTTCATTCATTCAGTAATTTGAATAGTGGAGTTTCAAGATATAGGTAATTGCGAATATTTTATGCAACTTTGTAAGAGAATTGTGTTATGACATGTACAGTGAATATGACTGACTGTGGTCATTTCTTTATTCTTCTGTGTGGAGTCATCTTGTGATAAATAAAGGCTCCCTCAGTTCAACAGTAAGTTCAGAGTATGGATTGGAAATGAACTCGTGAAAACTGGAATAATGAAAACCTGCTGGTTTATTTCTTATTTTCATTCAGAAGAACAGCATCATAAGGGTCTATGAGCTTTCTTTAGTTAGCAGAAAATTTTACCATGTAATGTGCACAGGAGGGGACATGACTGCAGGTATCATGATTGTCATTATGTTTTGTTAGTTGCAGCTATCTTAATTATAATAAAAGATGTGTATTTTGTCATTTTTAATCCCATTTCAAAATGCAGTTAATCCTCAAAGTATAATCAAATGTATTAAGACAGGTAATATTGTTTATAGCCTCACAAAAACTTGTATGTAACTGTGATGAGAGCAAGTGTACTTGACAAGACATACTGAAAAAACTTGTAACTGTGATGAGAGCAAGTGTACTTGACAAGACATACTGAAGAACATACTGATGAAGATTATGAAGGTTACAGTATTTAATGAAATTTCTGTGAAACTTTTTGTAGCTCCTATGAAAATGAAGAATGCTGATTTTTTTATAATTGAAGAATAGCAGTAAATGTACCAAAAGAGAAAGAAAGAAAATAGTACATTACACTAAAAGTAAAGGAGTGAAGAAGTATGTCTTATGATGGTCGTGACTAACTGATTAATGCTCATAAAATTTTTATTTATTTCTATTGATGGCATTTACAGATTCTGAGTATGTCAATGTTATTATCTATTTTAATTTTTATTTTACCATTCTTTTTATTATGTTCTAAAGAAACAAAGTAAAACATTTTTAATAAGATTGCAGAAAAAAATCCTGCCCAACAACTAAACTGTATACTTGTAAGCTGTGTCAGTGTTAGATTATCACAATTGAATATTAAGGGTTTTAATGATTTTTATTACAGTACTGAAGTCACAATGCATGAGACCTGAGTTTCATCCCAGGGCTAGAAATAGTTGGCAGCTATTCAATGTGATATGCTTAGAGCCAGTCTCTGTCATGTGCATAGTGTTGATCACTCATGTGCAGAGCTAGTCACATTGTCATTTGTGGGGCTGGTCACACTGTTATATGCTTAGATGTGTTTACTAACATATGCATAGAGCCAGTTACAATACTCTGTTTGGTGCAGAGTTGGTCAGTCTGTTATATATGTAGGGATGGTCACTGTCATGTGCATAGAACCTGTTATCAGTTATGTGCATTGGGTGAGTTACTTTGTTGTGTTAAGGTCCAGGATTAAGCTAAAGCTAAACCTTCTCACCATGGCAGTTGGTATCCTGTGACTGTGGAGAATTGCATAAAACAGACCATCTGTTACTTTTAAAGTGTCTTAAGTAACAGCAACAGTGTTGTCACACAAGGGGCAGCTTAGACAATGAGATCAGTACTGTGTATGTGGCTCATTTCCTTTGGGGAAGTGTATGATAAATTGGCCCTTATACTTCTGAATTATTACTCATCACAAACATTTATGGTTCATGAGTTCCTAATTTTTTTATATAGAATTCTGGCAGAGATCATCACCTGGCAATATACAGATGTAGCACAAACTTGTTATAAGAAGCTGTATGTTGTTTTTTTATTGTTTCTTATTGTGTTAAAAATTGAAAAAATGGAAATTCATATATTTCATTTAAATTTTGTTAGTATCAGTGGTAGTTCTTAAGAAGTGGAATATTGTACATTGTTTTAGCATCAGCTTTTATTTCATTTTACATTCAGGGGCTGGAAGTCACCATATCGTACTGTACATATACACTCTAGTTTTACAGAGTACCGTCGTGTCTTCGCTTACAGCCTGTGATGCAACTGTTCAAACTATATGAGTTTTTCTCTGTTATAGTTTGAGTATTTTGTCTCTGCCATTTTATTGTGATTTTTGTCTTGTTCCTTTATATTTTGTAATCTGTATTTATGTATATAAAAAAGTATAGGAGAATGATCTCCTTTACTACGGAATGGCATCTGCATATCTGTTAATGTAATATACTGTAAGCTTGACAGTTATAGTATTGACTTCAATACATTTATGCAGTCTTGGTTAAAATATCCCTTCTGGTGAATGTTTTTATAAAGAAAAGGGAGATGTTGATACCATAACATGCAATGGTTTTGGTGGGCTGGCAGTGGATAAGCCAAGGTCAATATTCAAGTGGTACCAGTGTGTTCTTTTTTATTACATACTCTTGCTTCTTCAGGGATACTCATTAATGCTCTTCAGTATGTGCTGCATAATTCATCTCATAGGGCAATCATGAATTTGAATACAGAGGTTGAAAAATTGCTTTGCTGGTACAGGTATATTATGTACTTTTCATGCAGGAATCAACATTATTGTGTTCAGTGAGCATTGATCTAAGCAAATCTCCATTCTTCTGTTGTGCTTCATTGATGATAATGGATTTGTACTCAGTGGGATCCATTCTGGTTCTTATTATTGTAAGTCATAGAGGTCAAATATACTAATTGAACATGCCAGTTGATTTTGGGATTTTACCTTAATACAATAGATACACTTTTCTCGTGTTACTGTCTTATGAAAGTTTTATTGTGTTTAGAAGTGAATGAAAGTTACACTTAAAAGAAATAAGGATAATGTAAATAAAGTGCATGAAGGAAGGATTGACTTGCAATGAATTATAATGTTTGTGGAGTATGTATTGTATTGTGACATGGAAATGTGTCAGGAATTGGGGAAAAAAGAAAACCTTTTAAAGAATACTGTTAGGTATTTGGAAAAATTATATATTGATTATAGAGTATTTATATAAAGTTTGTTATTGTCAAGAGTTATAAGAAACACAGCTCTGAACCTATTTCATGGAAATACCAGTTTGTACTGTATGGGGAGAGAGTTTTATACACTTGTGGAGCACCATCTCTTGAACATTCTCTGCTGTCATACAACTTTTTGACTTTATGTCTGCTGTCTGCAAGAAACAAGATTAAAATTAAAAGCAGCTTTTGATTATAAGTTTGAAAAATATACTCATGCAACAAACCATTACTTATTGTCAAAATAAGGAATTTTTTCATGGATATGGAAGTTTCCATATTATTTTAGCTTTTTCAGTTTAAGGAGGTTTCATTATTTGTTTATTGATATGTGAAAATTTCTGAGAAATAGTTTTTTCAGTTAATGAAAGTTTTATTAAACAGAAATGTAGTTGTGATGAAAAGTGCTAAAAGGGTTTACCACAATATAAACTTCATAATTGATGTTACAGAATTCATATTTATGATTACTCTCTGAAAGTATTAGTTACACTGTGAGTGGAAAGCCACCTTCAACAAGGTTGTATCATTGTCAATTGATGAAAAGGAGTACAATCTTGTTCAGTAATATTTTATTCCAAAGGAGTCTCTTAATTACCAGCTACTGGTTTTAGTGTGACCTTGAAGCTGCAGGCCTCATAAAGGGGTCCTGGGGTTACATGCCAACAGGAAATAATTAGAAAGGATTTTTACTGGATCTTTTAGTACTTATAATTCTTGATGGTGATACTTCTAGTCACAGAAGAGAAGAGATAAGGAATTGAAGGATATTATATTGAGGTTAGGTACTTAGAAAGTAGAGTATTAAGTGTACATCTTTTTCCTCCTTTTTACGTTACCTGCTTTTTCCACCTTTGCAAGTTAGCGTCAGAGATGACTGAGCCTTCAAGGAAATATCCTCGCCTGGCTTCCTTCTTTTGTTTCAACCTTCAGAGACTTATGATACACGAAGGGAGGATTTGCAAACCCTTTTAGTTGTCATCTACAACACACAGATGTGTGAGTAGTATTCTTTCTTCCCTGTCCTTAGGGATAAACATGAAAATACTTGATAATAGTAAATAACTATGGTGGATTATAAGGCTCTGTAGCTATACCCGTAAATGTACCTTGGCAGTTTTTGATTTTTTTGATAGCCTGTAGATTTCTTATGACTCTCCCTTCCCTGAGAGACCTTCCTCTTTTTGTATTCACTATACCAACTTTCGTGGTCTTTCTAGTAACCTCTCCTCAGTTGAACATCATCTGTCTAGTACCTCCCCTAATATCTTTCTTCTGTCTGAGACACAGTTGTCTAATGATGTTCTCACTAGTCCCTTTTTCATATCTAACTATAA
>JAYMFT010000022.1:760196-775824 GCA_038088735.1 Panulirus argus | reverse complement strand
ACCCTTACATTACTTACTCGATCAAACCATCTCACACCACATATTTTCCTTAAACATTTCATTTCCAAAACATCCACATATATTAGAAAGTTATGGTAACATCTCACAGCCCTGTCTCACCCCTACATGTATTCCAAAACTTTCGCACAGCTCTCCAACCACTCTTACACATGCATTTGCTCCTCTGTAGAAGGCTTTTCACACCATCCATCAGTTGTACCCCTACATCATATATCCTTAAAACATCCCAGGAAGGGTAGATGTATGGATCAGATGTTTATGGTAAATATTACCGGAAAAGTATTTAGCAAAAATTAAGGTGTGTTAAGCTTTCATGGATCTGGAGAAAGCATAAGAAAAGATTTGAGTGGAATGCTTCATGGGATGTGTAAGGTTATATGGAGGGTAATATGTTGGAGGGAGTGAAAGCCTTCTTATAGAGTAACAAATGCATGTGCAAGAGTGAATGGAGAGTTTTGCAAAAGTTTTGGTATACATATGGGTGTGAGGAAGCACTGTGTGGTCACCATGGCTTTTTAACATATACGTGGATGGAGTGTTAAGAGAGGTGAAAGCAAAACTAAGGAAATGGGGGTGCAGAAATGGAGTGTGTAGGTGAGGTATGGTGGTTATTGACAAGCCTGTTTATGGGTGATATTGTGTTCTTTGATGAAAGTGAAGAGGAGTTGTAGAAGGTTGTAGGTGTCTTTTATGATATTTGTAAGCAAAGGTGATTGAAGGTCAATGTGAGTAAAAGTAAAGTAATGGTGTTTTAAAAGAAACAAAGTGAAGCTATATAAAAAAGTAAAAGTGTACTAACCTGTTATAGGCATGGGGTAGAAAGACTGGAAGAGGTGAGAGAATTTAAGTATTTCGTAGCTATCTTGGAGAAGTTTGGTGATATAGAAGGAAATATAAGGGAGAAAGCAGTACAGGGTAGAAGAGTCACTGGGACCCTTAACAGAATAATGAAAGGCAGAGGTGTAAGTATGGAAGTGAAGAAGGGATTAAAGGACAGCATTGCTCTCCTAAACCTGACCTCTTCAGTCAAAGAATGGAAATGGAATGAGTTACAGAGGTCAAGAATCCAGGCTGTGAAAATGAGCTGTTTGAAAGGAGCACATGGTTTGAACATTATAAAGATGCTCACCTCCCACCTTTCACATGCCACAGATAGAATGAAGAAAGAAATGAAGGGTGTATGAAAGACGTAATATGGCAGGGAATGAATTGTGGAGTGTTAGAGTGGGTGAAGCATAATACTTTGAGGTGGTTTTAGCAGGTGGAAAGAATGCAAGATAGGGAGTCTACAAAGTGAGTGTATGATAGTACGATTAAAGGGGTTGGTGTGAGAGTAAGACAGCCTGTGACCTGGGGAAATAGAGTGGAAGAGCACTAAAAGGAGAGAAATGGTGGAAGAATGTGTGGAATGGTTGTCTGTGAGGGATGCATATAAGGACAGGGATAAGGGGAGACACTTTTGCTATGGCCACCCTCTTAATGGAAGTTCCCAAAGGGAATGGGCATCAGAGTTGTAGATAGATAGATAGTTGCTGTATAATTCTGGCCAATCATAATGATGACAATCATACTTTCTTTGACAATTTATTGGGTGAACGTGATGCATGTTATTTTTTCCAGCTGTGTTGCTAAAGTTGTTAGTGATGTCTGTGGAAAAGATGGTATCATGCACTAGCTGGGGATTTTAAACATTGCTGCTGAAGTACTTCACTGTCACTCTACTGGCATGTCTCAGCCTGTTGAGTTGATCACTATTATGGCACATAGCATTCTAAGGATTAAAATTGATATTAGCCAAGTTATGAATTTTTTAGGATTTCATTAATACATTGGTTTGATAACCATTTTGTTTTTACTTTAGAAAAAAATAAATTGCCCGTAAATGAAAAGTGGCACCCTGTGGATTTTCATATGGAAAAACTTATGAACAAGCAACGAAAAAAAAAGGTATACCCTTCATTATTCGTGTACCTTCTGCCTTACTATAGGCATGGGTATGAGAGGGATATACAAAGAATAAGGTTCAATGTGAAGTGAGAATCAGTAGCTTAGGAACTGGATAATAAAAATTCTACTTGCATTAGCTTGTTCTAATTACTTTCTTCATGCCTTAGGAATTCCTTCTGTCCTTATGAGCCTCCTGGCCACTTCCACTGGTAGGAACCATATCTCATAAAGTATTGTGATGCTGTGTACAAGTATGTCTATGTACAGAGATACCAGGGCAGTTGAGTAGTTAGTGTTCAGTGTCTTCTTTAGGATAATTTCATCCTGGACATGAAGGGTCTTGAGATATGGAGCATACATGAGAGAATGTAACTCCTGCTTGTCCAAGGAATGTGATTTCTGATGTATGGATGTCTGGTGAGTTGGAATTTAAGATAAAGCTAGGAGGTGAGTGGAATTTAAGACTGAGCTGGGAAGTCGGCTGTTATTTCAGTGTATATGTGTTTTGCCATTTGTTATATTTGTGGGGGCTGAGGGTGATCTGTAAGTAGAGGTTACTTAAGTGTAAGGCAGGGGTAAGCTTTTTCTGCTTTGGGGGGTTGGTGGTTAGTTGTAGAGTGGTTTGGGGTGAGAGTGTGTTTAGTGCTTTTGCAAAGAATTGGGTGCTCTTGTTAAAGTGGGTCTGTATGGGGAGGTCTTGCGGGAAAAGATCAAAGAACATTGTTGAAAGAACGTGGAATTTCATTGTAGAGTTTTAGTGTTTTAGATGTAAAGCCATTGTGAGTGACTCTGGTATGGCAGCCAGCTATGATTTTGGCCAACCACTCCTTCATTGTTGTGGAGGTACTAATTACTGGAAAAGGTATACATGCTATAGGCAAATTAGATGTAAGCAAGCCTGCAAATTATGTAGAATGGAATGATCAAGTGGTGAATACCAGTGAGAGAAAGGAGGAATGCGAGTGAACTTGTGGAGAGGAACAATTTGCTCGTGTGGAGATTCTACATGGGTGACTGTTATTATATGAGACGGCAAACTGAAGGCAGATTTCTTCAAAATTATACTTTAAGGAAATTTAATATTTTATGTTCTAGAACTGTAATTAACATCTACATAATGAATGAGCAGTTAGTATATACAACAACAAACTTTAAACTTTTAAGAATGTCACAGTTCTTTGTTATAAACAGAATTTCTTTAAAAAGTGATTCAAAGGATTATTGAACACCAGGTAAATACAACAAATTTTATTGATTCTATATTTACAAAAAGAAAACAACAATCCAACAGCCTTGGCATATAACCATAGAGGGTGCAGCCAGTCATGTCTATGGAATATAATATGGCATCAGTGGAAATTGACAAACAACAACATAGTTGGTCTCTGGTTTATTTCTGTGAAAAATAAAGGAAATAATGATTTTTAATTATGAAATAACATTTTAACACAGCCAAGGTACTTCAGTTAAGCTGCCACAGTCTTTAAGTCACAGAGGCATCAGGATCAATATCCATTGCTCACAAAGGCTGAAGATATGCAAAAGATAGTGCATTTGATCAGCAATTCATTTACAGTACAACAAGAGATAAAAACCTGAAACAGGCATCAGCAAAAATAGGTGAACTTCAGTTCCATTGTATATAAGCTATAACAAACAACAACTCAAACTCTGTGTCATACAAGAACACCCATTTCTTACAATTCGTTGTTAACAATCATCATGCACATTCTTTTCTACTTCATATGAGAATATAAGTTGCAGCACTACCCTTTAAATCATAACCATAATAGATGAAGTGACATGCATAGTCTTGAACTATAGGTGTGTACTAAGCAAATGAACTTTATGCAGCAATGGGTCTCCGTCGACATCCAACAGTTGCAACAAAGGAGGCATCTAGAGTGATGTGGAGAGCTGTAGTCAGTCTCAACATACAGCTGTGTCAACAAAAGAGTAGGATGCTAGGTGTTTGGGCTTTGGAAATGCACAGTTTCATAATTTAAATACAGTACTTATGTGCACATACACAGCAGAGAATTATGAGATTACTAAATACTACAATTTAGTTATGTGTGTTTAACTGATGGAATACTAGCACAAAGTGACTGAAACTCCTTTTTGTCAATTAATCACTGCTCATCTGTGTTTTCCAATCCTTTGCACCTTCATGAGGCACCGGGCCTACCTACACCTACGCTTATCTCAGCAGCCAAAAACGCTACCTACCATCAACACTACCCAAATGACATAAATGCACAAGGGTATAACATCTCTACATTAACGACTAAAACATCACATGTCTAAAAATAAATAACAGCTATCTATAGGGTTCACTATGCCTATCACAATGACATTGCATGAGAATGAAGCGATTCTGGGTGATGTGACTTTGTTGAACTCACACCCACAAACCTGAGAGGGAGGCCACCCACTATCTGGCAGCAGCAGCATTTACACCTCCTGGAGGTGCAACTGGTTGTAGGGGTATGGGCAGCAACCCTTCCAGGCCTGCAGACTCCAAGTGCAGTGCAACCCATGTGAGGTCATGTGGGTTTTTGGCTCCAATGACCATAGCACCAAAAGCACGTTTCTTGCGTGACTCAAGGACACTATCCTACAGCAACCTTGCACTGACTCACTACTCATGTTATGTCCAACGTACACACATTGCACTGACTTTTTTTATTCAGTCAAGTATTCCTACAATTAACAGGTGAGCATGTGACCCAATGGATCACAGTCCACAGCAGTTTAAGCGTTGTACCCTTAGTGTCTGGGCAGTTCCCCACCCAGAAGTCTCTCCCTGTAAGGCACGAGCGGGCGGGGGCAGGGGGAGATGCCCCCTTTGCCTGCCTTCCACGCCACAGGGTTAACAAGATGGAGCAAAACCTACATTATGCAGTGCAGATTGCTCACATAACAGCACAGCACACTGTCCTGCAGGGTACTGGACCCTCTCCAGCAGATAAATTTTTCAGAGGATGTGACTGAAGGGGAGGTTTGCCAATGAGATGGTGTGCTGGAGAAACTGCAGGTGTAGAGGCAAGTGATGATCCAACACCACTACTGCTTACAATGCTTCGTGCCTCTGTTTCATCACTACTTTCCTCTGACTGTACTCCACTATCACCCACTTCACCTTGTGATGAAGCACCATAATGCTTCAGATAAATATCTGGGTTGCCAAAGCATTCCTCAGCATATGCCAGATCCTTTTGGGGCCCTACAATGTGTGCCATGTTATTCAAGACTTTCTCAGCTTTAAGTATTTCAGTGGCAATGGACATGGGAGAAGTACCAGTATGTTGGTAAACCACATCATACTTATGTGGAATAGTTTCCACATCTTCAGATCCACACTCACTAACAGTATCCAACTCAGTTTGGACTGTGGGGGTGACCTTAAGTGACTTTTGTTCACCTGGTGGTGGTGAAGCAACGGGTGTCGTTTCATCTAGCTCTATACCTAGCTGGTAATACTTGGTATATGCAGAAGGGTTATAAATATCAGGGTTTTCTGTATATTCATCAACCTCCTCATCATCAAAGCTGTGGTTGATCGAAACTGGATGGCTGGATGATGCTTCTGAATATAAGCGATCAAAACTGAGGTTACTGATGGTACTGGCACCATCATATTCATCCAATATGTCAGGAGTAGTTCTTCGTAACCTATTTATTAAAGCAACCCTTTTGCTGCAGCTTTCCATCCCAAAGCTGGGGACATCACTGGATGCTGCAACGAAAGGGTTGCCTTTCACGTTTTTTGACTGCATAACTGATTTTGAATCTCCTGATATCTCATCTTCAATATATTCATCTTCAGTGTCCATTTCTCTAATGTGATCTTGTTCTAACAAACGAAGCTGAAGCTCTTCTGAGAGAGAAAATGCTTTTTCTGGAGTTACCTCCCTGATCCACCTCTTTACTGCTTCTGTAACTTTTAGGTCTTTTAAATTTCCATGAGCTATATTTTCATCAGTTCCTCCATCATTTAGTGTGTAGTCTCCACTTTGATAGCTATTACTGTCAGCCTTACTGTTTGAAGTGAGAGGGTAGTCTTGGACCTTCACCTCCTCGAGAGAACTCTCAGTGTCAAAAATACTTGCTTCATTACTAGATGGCTCCTGATCTCTGGGAAGTTCATGAGGACTAACACATTCTTTTAATTCCCCAGTTGTTATTTTGTTATGATTTTTTTCTTTCTCATGTGATGGGTTTGTGAATTTGTTTTTTTCTCCAACCACTTCATCAATAAAATAACCTGATTTTGTTTCCAAATACTTTTCTGAAAGAATTATTTCTAATTCTTGAGAACCACTAAGTATTTCATTAACATCATCAGAAATTTTGTCTATATCAGAATCATTTATACTCTTACACTCTCTATTTGTGTTGCTTAAATTAGCTTCAACAGAACTGACTACACTTTCAGAGCCACTGTCATGCAATACTTCTTTTTCAGCATTTTCCTTAACTGCAGCTTGAAAATCTTCCCTGATTTGAGGCTTGAGACTGTATTTTTCTGCTTCTGGGTCATGTTTACAATTCACAGTGTCTGCAACAATAACTGCTATTGTTGTTTTCTGAAAACTCTCAATGCAGCTAACCTCCTCACTGATAACTGTACTTTCACTGATTAAGGTGGGACTATCCCAGTGATCTGTCTGCTGGGATGGCAAGCTACCAGCTTCTTCTGTGTCACTTTCTGGTAACAATTCTTTTTGAATGTCATTGGATTTTATTGCTACTAATGGATTACCATCTGTAATTTGATAGTTAGAATTAGAAAATTCACCCGTAACTTCTTGAAGCTGTATATTTGACTCTGCAACAGTTTCCTCAGAACTGTCTCCCTGAGATGTGTCTGGCACTATCCTTTCTGACTCACTCAATGAAACCTCCTCTTGGCATGGCAGTGTTGTGGAAGAGTTTAATTCTGAAATATGCTCCTGTGCATTGTCACATGTACTTAGATGTGCCTGGGATGTGTGCTGCTTGTGACTTTCCAGTTCATCACAGGAAAGCTCTGTAGTGGCTGCCTCCTCAGACTCTGACACTCCAGAGTCTGAAGATTCAGTGGAATCTGACTTGCCCACCTTCACTCGCTCTTGTAGTATTTCCTGTATCTGCCGCCGCTCTGTGTCCTGGAGGTCACTGAAGACTGTCTTGGAGGTATCATCCTGACTGGTCCTTTCAGACTGCTCTACTTCTACAGAAGGTGGGTTTGTAGCCACTTCTGGGAGGTAAGGTGAGTGCTGGACAGATACAAATCCTTCATCAGGCAATTGCTGAGGGAAGGCTGGAGGTACATACTGGAGGCCATGTACCTGACAGACAGATGCTGCTGCTTCAACTGGCACCACATAGCCACCTGGTGTTGCTACAAATGGTTCACCAGTATAGAGCTGGGGATCCAGATAACTTCCCTGCAATGTATTTAAAAAACATCTGTAAAGAGTAATGTAACTTCATGAACAACATTACAGTCTAAATTGAAAACTATTTATGGTTTTAATGTAAACACCATGAAATTGTTCTGTTTTAACCTTTAATGTTGTACATTTTATTGTATGAAAAACAAATAAATAAGTAAATGAATGAATGGTAGACCTTAAAATGAAGGGCAAATAAAACTACCTTTATGGTGTAAAACTCTGATAAAAGCTTTCGGTATGACCTATATAAAAGAAGTGACATATGTTATCAAGTTTGGTATATCTTGAAATATATCATTACTAATAATGTGCGAAGTATTTGTCTTTGAGAAAAAGAGAAAAAATGTAGAGCACATCCAGTATGCACTAAAATCAAGTATGTAAATTAATCCTCTTATAACACTGTAAATCATAAGAAATTGTATAACCAAGTTTACTTGACATGTTTAATAAGTGACCAAAGCTCCTTACTATGTCTGGAGCATCAGCATGGCGCCGCCGCTGGTACTTTTTCTTTTTCCTTTTGCTATAGCAGTGTTGCTGTGGCGGAGGTGGTGGTTGTTGTTGTTGCTGGCTGGCTACTACCACTGGGTACCCATACAGCACTATAAGAACAGGCAGAGTGTCATTAAATTCTACAGAAACCATTCCAGATATTAGCATTAACTGTTGCATGAGCATCATATAACCAAGCTATAACCAAGCTTTGAAGTGTTAATGTTGCACAGATTTATTTCTCAGATAAAATGTTGTAGGTAACACTGACTATCAGGTGACAAATATCTCTAAGCTTTCTTGTAACTCCAGATCCATTCAGTGGTATTTTACTACAATGGATTATTTTGGGTACAAGTATCCATTTGTGTTTATTAACTTATCCTCTTGAATATCACAACACAGAGATTAGGAATTCCCCAAGAGAGATTTAGATTTTTTCTTTAAAAACACACAAGAGCACAAATCCTTGGAGGTATCATAAAACATCTAGAATTTAAATCACTGTCACATATCTGTACAGAAATCATGATAACAATTAGTATTCATGTGCCTCCATTTTTCCTTGAATCTAGCCTAGGTTTACATAAAACTATTTCTACATTAAACAAAAAGAATGTGCCTGTTGTTAGATTAACATACTATGTCTAATTTTATCCCGTTTATTTCCCTTTAAAATTTTTTAAACATGAAGTCAAAGTTTCCCTGTGCTTAACAATAACACTAACAATAACAATATTAATAACAATAATAATAATGATAATGATAATTATAATAATAATAATAATAATAATAATAATAATAATAATAATAATAATAATATTTTTCTTAGTTCCTTTCATAATGGTTGGTAGTGGTTGGTAGGCAGCCATCGACCAGAGAGGTATATCATCAGTACTACCCGCCTGGGTACTGAGAGGGTTAGTGACAACTGCATAGTGAGCCAGCACTTTTGTGGTTGTCAAGGTGCACTCTTCTGACCTAGGTAGCTATCTTTTTTTCTGCCTCACTAACATGGACTACTGGCATTCAGTCTACAAACATACAATCTCTCCTTGTCATATGTAACACTTGACAATACTTAACTCACACAGCTCATTCTTTGTAACTTTAGATTTTCCTGCAGTGAGCACTACGCACTAGCCCTGCTTTTGGCAAAATGGTAGTGGCAGTAGATAAAAGTAGTAGGTAGGGATATTTAAGCTGGAGCATAAGGTAGAAATATTTGGTAGGCAGCCATTGACCAGGGAGGTATATCATCAGTGCTACCTGCCTGGGTATTGGGAGGGTTAGTGACATCTGCATAGTGAGCCAGCACTTTAGTGGTTGTCAAGTTGCACTCTTCTGACCTAGGTAGCTATCTTTTCTTTCTGCCTCACTAACGTGGACTACTGGCATTCAGGCAACAAACATAAAATCTTTTCTTGTCATATGTAACACTTGACAACACTTAAATCACACAGCTCATTCTTTGTAACTCTAGATTTTCCTGCAGTGAGCACTACGCACTAGCCCTGCCTTTTGGCAAAATGGTAGTGGCAGTAGATAAAAGTAGCAGGTAGGGACATTTAAGATGGAGCATAAGGTAGAAACATTACGTAGAAGTAGTTGGTAGGAGCATAGATAAAAATAGTCATTAGGAATATTAGTTAGGAGCCTCTGCAAACACTGCACTAAAGTTGCCCTCTGCCAGTGGCTTGTTAAGGATGAGGCACTAAGGGCTATGAAGCGGCACTGGAGTCTTTTAATTATGGAGACTCTGTTGCCATGGCTACCCCTTTGAGGGGGTTCCAACGGAACAGGTGTCACAGATATAGATAGATAGACAGATAGATAGTCCTTTCATACTTGTTTGCTGTTCCCGTCATAGCGAGGTAGTGCCAAGAACAGAATGAAAAAAGTCTTTATTTGCTCACATCAATATTCTAGCTTCAATATTCTAGCTGTCATGTGTAATGCACCAAAACTACGGACAATATTCCACAACCAAATCCTATAGACCCTTCTATGGTTTCCTCTGGCATCTTCATATGCCCTGGTTCAGTTCATTAACAGCATGTCGCTCAATGCATACCACACTGCTCCAACTCACTCTCGTATACCCTCCAGCATAATAAGGCCATGAGCACCCAAAATCTTTTTCACTCCATCCCTCCACATCCAATTTGATCTCTCCCTTCTCCTTGTACCCTCAACTACTGGCATATATATCCTCTTTGTCAACCTCTTCTCACTTTTCTCCATAACCATAAAAGTCCTTTGTTAACCTTCCCTTATTAATTTGCTCTTTAAATCCAAATTGTTTCAGGACACTCTCTTCAGCTTTCTCAGCCATACTCATCTTATTGCCACATTTTTCTTTTACCATGTTATTACTTAATCAACCCTTCTCACTCACACACACACACACACACACACACACACACACACACACACATACACAGAGCAAGGAAGAGGTCAAGATAGTTATCCTTGTTTCTTTCGAGATTTTGGAAGATCTGCAGGGGGGAGAAGAATATGAAGGGGCTCCTGGGTGGTATATACATTAGATATTGTTTTAGTGCGCCAAATTTTGTGAGTTTAAATTGGGTTTGGGAGTGAAAGCTTCCCTGGATTATATCAAATAAAGGAATGTTGTCAACTTCAGTGAATCAATATTTTTTGTTTCTTATATTTTTCTCCTTTTAAAGAAACTAAAGTTGTAAGACAGTGAGTGGATAACAAGTACGGTAAGTCGACATACAAAAGTGCAACTTGCCAGAGGGGAATAGTTTTTTTTATGTAACTAAGAGGTAACACTTTGTTAAACAACTCACTTCTAAAATTTCGAAGATAATTTACTTAGTAAGCTTCATTACTGTTACTAGTATTACTTTGAGGGATAATTTAAGACCTCTAGCACTGTCTAAGCCATGAATGGCTAGTATGAACTCAGGTATGGAAATGTAGCAAAACCTGTTAGTCACAATCAGATCTAAAATGAAGAGGCTAGATATGACAGCATTCAAGAGACCAAAAATGAAAACACCAGAAAAAATATGTTTGGGGATATTGTAAGAACTTATTAGGAAGCAAGATCAAAGGGTCAAACAACTAGAGTTAAGGAAACTGAGGAAGCATTTCTTGAGAAAAAAAAAAAAAAAAAAAAAATCAGGGATCATGGAGTTATGAAACTAGAGAGAAAAATACAGTTTTTTGGAGAAAATTCATGAGATACAAAACCACAGGAGAGAAAGTGATTCTAACAAAAAGTGCAGAAAGTCTGATGTTTCTTCTCTGGATGTATTAGAGGCTTTGCAGTCAGAGAAAGGACTAACACAAACATAAAATCTATTGAAAGTATTGGGCAAGAAATTGCAGAAGCATTCCCAACACCCATTCTGATAGAGGAGAGGACAAAGACACATACAGAATCTAAGTCAATACTGACAGATGATCAGGTACAGAAAAAGACTAACAAATACAACTGCCTGACCATAAGAGAGGGCAGGGAAGTTTAGAGGGAGCAATTTTAGCCGCAGATCAAGACAGCATGAAGTGTTATGGAAAGAAACATAGCGCAACACAAACAAGTATACAAGAAATTAAGTGAAGTATTAAGTGAAGTAGATGAAATAATGACATGCACTGCTAGAGATGAGGCAATCTAGGAAAAATATGGAATAGCTGAAAGAAAGTCTGGAAAAATACAGGCATACAAGACCAGTGATTGCTAGCCACAAGAGGATTACAGAAAAAGTTAAAGACACTTTCACACTGAGGGATCTCAATGAAAAGTTGGTGACACCAAAACTAGAAATATTAGTAAAGCAAGAAGGTGACAGATTTTTAGCTTGGAAGATCATACATGAAATAGGAAGAAAGGGGGAAATGCATATTTAAAGACTGCTGGATGTCATGGGATTGCCAAATGTGATTTCCATGATAAAGGAAAGTAGGAGAATTGGTGATTATAACCGACATACAGAAGAAACCATTTATGTACATTCAACTTGGAGTCATCAAGCTACAAATTATTAGAAAATTTAAGAATCTTAAGGGAGTGGTAGAATTCAATGGGATATTTGCTGAATGTGACAAATCAAAGGAAGAGATGGAGAAGATTTACGAGTACAGTCAGAAGACAAATAACTTTAGATGGTAAGAGGATGGAGCAGCTCTGCTATAACTGCAGAGAAGGTAGGTGTGTTAGGAGATGGTAATGTTAAACTGAAAGTAATGTATTCAAATGCTGATGGATTAACAGTGGTAAGGAACTGGAATTCAAGGATCGTATAAGGGGAAGTACATCTGATGTTACTGAAGCCATGGAAACTATGCTTACCAAAGATAAGCTCTCACCAGTTCTGCCCAGAAGGGTACATGATAGCAAGAAAGGAAAGATAAGGTAAAGGAGGAGGAGGATTAGCCTTCTTAATAAAAGAGCATGACTCAGTGGAAGATGGGCTATTCAGACAATATATAATGGGAATAGTAACTGTGTGGAAGAAGAGCATAGTGGTGTTATTTCTATCTAATCCTTCAAAGAACTGCAACGATCTTGAACTAATAAACAATGATAACAATGAAGGAGCAGTCAGGTTGCTATATTAAGCAGTGTAATACTCGCTTTTAGAGATGGTAAAGTACTAATAAAGGGGGATGTCAATTATAATGAGACAGACTGTGGGAATTCGAATTCTAATGGTGATAGGGAGTCACGGAGACAACTTTTCAGACTGCTATCTGTCTATCTATATACCTGATGACCTTTCCCTTCGGGAGCCTCCACTTTTTAGAGTACATACAAGAAAATTTCCTATATCAATAGAACATACTAGGATGAGAAGGACTGATACACCCTTTCATGTCTCCCAATGACTGTAATGTGGCACATTTTAAAAGACAGGTTTTTCACTTCCTCCAAAATTCATAAATACTTTCCCTTGTCTCTTCTTTTTCCCTCTTATAATCCTTTCTATTATTCAATTAAGGACCAGCCTTGATGTGGACTTTTGTTCATGACTGGGGCCTCCAACATAAAAAAAAATCATTGCTGGATCTTATCTTCGTATATACTAGCATGGATACTGAGAAAATTTTATATGATACACAAGCTGGAGGAAATGTTCATGTAATGCTCAAGTCTGAATATGTAGCAAAAGAGGAAGTTAAGAGAGCAGAGGTGAGACAGGGGGGAACAAGATGTGATCATGGAAACTATATTAACCTCAATAATTTCTTTGGAAACACAGACTACAAAATGGAGTTAAGCAGCCAGGAACTAGGGCTTTGTGGTGGGAAGTTCTGTGAAATTTACAATGAAGGAACAGAAGGAATGGTAAGAAAGAGGGAGGAATGTAAAAATAAATGATGTTGTAAAGCAAAGGAGCTTCTAGCTGTGCAGTGGCAACGACATAGCTGGAACTCCAGTCACCCAGCATTTGGAAAGTATGAGAGAGCACAGAACAAGTATAGCAAGATAGGAAAGGAGGAACAAAGAAACTTTTAAAAGAATAATGTTGACAAGGCAGGTGAAAATTCAAAACTTTTCCATAAATTCATCGGGAGTCAGTTGTCAGTTTTGACACATCTAATCAGGCTAAGGTTGTCAGGGGAAAAAATTGTTGAGAATGATATAAGGATACATGAGGAACTGAGTAACAAGTTCAAAAATGTTTTCACACTGGAAGAAACTACAGCCCCAACACTGGTGAGATGGAATAGGAAGTAGGTTTTGGAAATTACTGAATGTTGAAACAGATATGAACAGATGACTCACCCATACAAGGCTCATGGCCCTGATGAATTTCACCATATGTGCTAAAGATGTTTGTAGACATGCTAAAATTACAGACCATTCTCTCCAACAAGTGTGGTGAGTAAGGGTCTAGAATACATTTGGATGACTTTCTATGGAGGAGCATTTCCTAAGTGAGAGACAGCATGCTTTCAGGGAAAGAAGGTCTTGCTTAACTCACCTCTCAGGGTTCTATGAGTGTGCTCAGTCCTGGACAAAATGGAAGGCTAGGTGGACTGTCCGAATCTGGACTGCCACAAAACATTTGACAAGGTGCCACATGGGGGGAATACTAACAGCTGGATCACTTAGCAAGAATACAGAAGAAACTCCTTCCAATGGATAGAAGATTATCTCAGTTGAAGGGAACAAAGAATGCATGTTAGAAGAGCCTTTTCCAAATTGGTTGAGATGATCAATGGAGTGCTACAAGGTTCAGTTGTGGGACTATTACCCCTTTTGATGTATATCAATGACTTGTTTGAAGGTATGGAATCATACCTAAATATGTTTGCAGATGATGCAAAGGTCTTAAGGAAAATAAAAACAAGGAGAATTACAACAGTTTACAAGGGGACCTAAATGGAATCCAAAGTTCGTTTGAAATGTGGTTGATGAAATTCAAGCTGAACAAATGTATGGTAATAAGGATGGGACTAAGCGAAAGACATCTTCAGTATGGTTATTACCTAGCAGGAAGTAAACTTCAGAATTCTGTGAGTGAAAAGGACGTGGGATTCAACATCGTCCCTAATGGGTTGCCAATCCCATATTAGTGGAATAGTTTGGGAGACAAACTGGCTGCTGGCAAATATTGGTGCAGCTTTCATGTAATTGGATACGGAAACATTTAGCAAGCTATTCATATACTATATAAGGCCAAAAGTAGAATATGCTTCTAAACTTTAGTCACCACATCTAAAGAAGCACAAAAGAGCTCATACAGAAGGTCCAGAGGAGGGCATCAAAGACAGGACCAGAATTAAGAGAGCTAAGTTACTTGGATGCTTTGAATTTACACACCTTGGAAGAGAGGAGTGAAGAGTGACATGATCACACCATTAAGTTTTTAAAAAGATAAAGACGATGTGGACAGTGACCAGATTTTCGAGGGGTGTAGGGATAGAGGAAAGAGGGGGACATAACATGAAATTAAATAAGAAACTTCATAATGACGGAAGACGTAAAGAAATACTGTTAGAGTATAAAAGTGATGGATGAAAGGATCAGAATGACAGAACATGTTTAATGCTGACAGCATTATACAAATTTAAGAGGTTGTATGAGAGTAAAGAATGTTCAAGAGACGGGGCTCCACTAGTGTAAAACTTCCTCTTCATACAGTACATATAGGTAATTAAGCCACACTATCCTCAAACATTCCATGCCTCGCATTCATGCGATGGACTACTATACCATCAAATACCAATTTTCGCTATTGGAGATAGCGAACTTTCCACACACACCTTATTGAAAAAAAAAAAATCGGAATAGCTTGTTATTCCTCACTTTCACCCACTTGTAAAATCGTACTTTTGTAGTTGAAACAAACAAAAAAAAATCAATGCTAAAAAGACATGGACGCTTGCCTATTTCTATGTATAAACTAAGTAGTCGGCTAGTAATGTAGGCACTTCACTGATGTCCAACAAAACGCAACTCACTCCCCAACAAGTGATTCTACATAACAATGTTTCTTACATGTTAACATATAATCATTTTACTAGATATTTCAAAAACAAGACCAACGGAGTTAACAGCGTTCTAACCATCCGGATGAGAAACACAACTCAAGGGAATGTAACCTAATCGCAAAGGGAAACGGGCACTACCCACCTAATTCAAATATCATTCACTTATAACATTTAATGCTCCGCAAATACCACACTTTACACTTCATATCCACCACGTTATGAGAGTCTATATATATATATATATATATATA
>JAYMFT010000022.1:734897-760096 GCA_038088735.1 Panulirus argus | reverse complement strand
GGGAAGTATTCTTTCTCCCCTATCCCCTGGGATATATATATATATATATATATATATATATATATATATATATATATATATACTACATTCCATCCTACATAACTATTCATCATATGTTTTCCCTTCTTTAAAGTGTAACATACGCTTTAAAGTCTCGTATGAACGCTTGCTTGGTGTACCTTCCATCTTCATGATCTTTCACGGAAAAATAAGCTGAAATATAACCTCAAAGCGTCTTGAGCAGTTTTAACATCAGCGAAACGCTGCATGTCGAGCCGTCCTCCTGTTACCACCCTAGAGTAAGATGAATCCCTCACAGTGGCTAACGAAGCCATCGGAACGATAACAAGATCACATCTTGATAAGCAAAAAAAAAAATGTACATCCATATAGTGCAGAACCCTCGCCCCAAGCGTCCAGCACACACACCCTCGCCCCACCTCCGTGTGTTGGACTTGCCCGTGTGGGTGGTATTCATTGCTGTTCCGTCGGGCACGCACACCAAGTGGACGCTGCTGGTCAGTTGATTACTGCAGAACAATGGTCTAAGGTTGCTAACTATTTTCTTTTCCCACTGAATGTGACGACATAAGATTTTGCCTTGTAGACACACTCTCCTCCCGGCCTTGAGAGCGACACCCACGCAAGCACACATAACTCATCCTCTCCCCCAGAGGCAAGGATAAACACAGGTCGATTGCAATATCCTCTCCCCTCCCCTAAGGGAGAGTGGTTAATTACGATTTTCGCCATTAACAGCCATGGCCGAGACCCGTAATCTCCCAATTAAACCATAATACCACAATACCACATCTAATACAACTGACGGTACAACGTTTTGTAATCACGAGACACTGAATGTGTTCGGAGAGAGTCAAAAAGTTCCTCTGTCTTATCTTGGAACACTATCATCACTCGTTCACGCAGACGATGAGCTCATTAACACTCCAGCGTCCTAAACACCTGTAGTATCTCGATGAAGCCTTGGCTCTTAACGCTTGCTTTATCGTCTCTCGTCCCAGTGAGGTATTTTTCATGAATTTTCGAAAGTCCTGCTCCTGTTGGGTAACTGCGCGGTGTGGTAAAAGATCTCTACCTGCAGCGAGAAAATATAGACATCCGTCGTGCATGGTGTTGCATGAAATAGGTTTGCACATGCTGTGACCATAATCCGTCCACTGATATTGTTAATCTGCGTAAACACGCGCGAGATCGACCTTACTCAAGAAGGACATCCCTGACCAGCAACACCCGGCGAGGAGGATACGGATCCTACAGGATCCACAAAAACAACACACACACACACACACACACACACACGGTCTGTCAGCATCAGCTCACTGCTGGCACGCCGTTTTTCCTCAGGTTATTCCCCGTTATGGCGAGAGGCGGCCTCGAGGGATGAACGCCAGCCAATTGCAAAATATCTTTATCTGGGTGCGACATTAATAGTTGCTAGTTGATTCCATAACCAGTTTAATGACCAATGGTTCCTGTGCCAACAACAGCGTCCAGTTGTGGGGAGAGAAATACGACCAATTTTCGAGAGGGTTCTGGGGTGTAGGATGATGGGGGAAAAAAAAAAAAGAGGTAATACTGGTTTCCTAAATGCTTTTCTAATTAGCTGTAGATTGTATCACACGCACCTCCACATTTCTCACTTCTTTTATCTTTTCATTAGAGACTCGGAGAGTAAAAAGAGCACCTGCTTACTCCTTCGGACTCCAATAATTGCTTGTATCGCCCAGAGACGCCAAGTGTTGCCAAGGGATGCACGGCCTTATCTACCGTTCCCGTCCATTTCAGTGGCCTGGACGTCCCTTTCTGCGTCTGAGGCTATGGATAACGCTGCCTACGTTTGAGAAGACGAATATGACGTGGAAGAATTTACTACATGGGGCAGAAGTTGCCTGGGATAGAGGAAATAATGATTTTTGGAGGCGTGCCGAGATGTTGTGGCAACGGTGAAGATAAGTGTCGAGGCGAGCGAGATGAGAAACTCAGGCGGTGATTGGTCGACCCGCGGCACGCGACCCACACACTCCCAGCTACAAGGCCCTATCGACCACACGCCTTCCACACATGCTACCTTTATTGCGGAATTAACTCCAGTGCAAGTAACATATAATGGATGTAAGAGCTCGGAGCTAGAAAAGTCAGACAGATAGAGAGGCTACTGGTATGTTTATGGTAGTGCTATATATATGGCCAGGACGCTTCTCTTGACACTGAAATCCTCGTTACTTATATGCCCTTGTCAGACGCAGGTGTGTGTGTGTCCTGCTTCCTTGGGAATTTATTACCATCTTGAAGGATTTATGATGATAGTTATTAAGTTGTTCATTTGCAGCTTAATTGGCTATCAAGCCTTTGATAGGCGTGTCTGTCAGAGATTATTTATCATATAATTACTACATCTCATAAAGCATGCAATTCTGTCCCCCCACTCAACCATGGAATTGCCTAATTATAAACTCGAGGAGCGCCCAGCTTTTTGAGATTATGAGTGGCTGAGCAACGCCGCTGGATTATTGCAACGCCCTTAATTTTTGACCAACTTTCTGTAGGCTCCAGAAAATTGTCCGGTTGTCGTGTTTCTCATCTTCAAAATTTTGGTTCTTTTTTTTTCCGTCGACCACAGGAGGAATGCTAGATATACACCAGGAAAATCGAATGTAATTGGTTGACCTGCGTTGCTTCTTACAAGAATATAATTACGCTGTATTCGAAAACGTAAATTTCACTGAATTTCATCATATTTTTGAACGAGGATAAGCCAGAAAATGAAGCCTGGCCATAATGAGAGAGGGAACATTTTATTTATCTTTTTCCACCGCAGAATATAACAACGCCATTGATGACGTCACCTCATTAGCATGCGGCACGCATGGACATTGTGGGTATATAGCTGAGATTTGCATGATTGTATTCCGCCTCGGAGACAACTCGCCTGGTTCATTCAAGTCCCTTGACACGCTAAAGGACTTCGACACTCTGAGGTCTCTGGCTCCACTTCATTACCTAAACTCACTCTAGACCCTCAGTACTCTAAAGTACTTTGACACGCTCAAGTCTCTGGACCTACTTTAATTCCCTTAACTCACTCAAATCCCTTCGATGTACTCATGGCCCTAAATACACGCAAATTTCCTAAAAGCACTCAAGATTTTCAACAACCGTGGAGTCCCTCGATACCCTATAGTTTCATAACACACTCATGGTTTTAAGTACATCCTGGAGACTTGCGATACATTTATATCCCTCAGTCAACGCACTTACATTCTTTACTCAGTCTAACATCTTCAGATCCCATGATACATTTAAACCTGTTAGCATACTGATATCCTTCAGCACCTTCTCAAGTCCCTTGACACACACAACACAACGCACTCTTATCTAAGGACATTCGAGACTTAAAGCCCCCAACAGACCTGAAAATTTATACACACTTAAGACATTTGACATACTTAAGTCCTTTGGTGCACTCGAGTTCCTTAAGACACTGAAAGCCCTTGAGACACCAAATTTATTCAGCGCCCAGGACACTAAATTCACATATGATGCTTAGCACATTAGGTTCCTCAATAGACTCGAGGTCTCTGACACTCAGGACACTTAGCGCACATAAGACCCTTATCGTACTCAAGATAGTAGACGCTCAAACGATAAACCAAACTGAGATCCTCTATTGGTCGGTCCTGGTGGCAACCAGACCCAGTCTTAGTGAGGCGAAGGTCCTGCTGCAGAAGACCTGGTGAGACTCAGGTCCTACTCCAGAAGAACCTGGTGAGACGAAGGTCCTACTGCAGAAGACCTGGCGAGACGCAGGTCCTACTGCAGAAGACCTGGTGAGACGAAGGTCCTACTGCAGAAGACCTGGTGAGACGAAGGTCCTACTGCAGAGACCTGATGAGACGCAGGTCTTGCTGCAGAAGACCTGGTGAGACGCAGGTCCTACTGCAGAAGACCTGGTGAGACGCAGGTCTTGCTGCAGAAGATCTGATGTGTCTGACTCGAAGTCTCACGGTACCCTTCTCTCCACCAACGGTCCTCCCTCACACCAGACACGTTTTTCTTGCATACCTACCCCTCCACACCTCTGCTGTACAACTGTCCCTTCCCATTTGCACTTTACTCCTGTCGTGCTCATATACCCTTACGGATTTACCTTTCATGTTTGAACATCATACCGACCAGCTTTCTATACGCCTTGCCATATCCGTACCACATATCCGTCATTTACATGTTCCTGATATACCTGCTCCGATATATATTCACTAGACACCTGTCTACTGTGTATGCCCCCTCCTCCCCATCACCACACCTTTTCCTGGTTACTTCCTTCTAAGAATATACTTCATCACACCCGGTCCTATCGTCTCGCCCCTTCTCCCTCCCACACACACACACACTCTTGCCACAAGACAGTCATGCCTATCTGTCCTGTGCACTTGCCCACTTTTGCCTCTTCTACAAACGTAGTTCCACAGACCTGTCTCTTCATACTCATTGCACACACTTTGCCATAGACACATAGACACATATCTTCACTTTCAAACTTGTTTCTGCACACTTGTCCTAACTCCCTAATAAAACTTCCCTGCATCTACATGCCCACCCGACGCACCTGCTCTTACACATCTGTTTCCACACACCTGTCCTACAAACATAACCTTCAAATCTTAATACTTGACTTTTAACAGGAATAGATGAACTCCCATGATACGCCGAGCAATTACGTAAAAAAACAAAAGGTGTGAAGGAGTAGAATGCCCAGCCGAAGGGACATTCACCATCCCGCACTGCCTCCCCGTACCATTCAAGTAGACATTCACAGACCAGCTTGAATAGGGCCTATGTGTGCTCTCGCTAAGGTCCTCTTAACACTCTTTGTCGGTACTTTAGATGTAATGCTGAGCTGTTGTTTACATTTTCCTTGTTGAGATTATACATGGTTTATACTCTGGTAGGTAATGCTGTTTTATTTTGTGTATATATGGTCCTTGGATATAGGGAAGAAAGAATACAACTCACGTATATCCTTCGTGTCGTAGAAGGCTACTAAAAAGGACATGAGATGGAGGCTGGAAATTCTCCCCTCCTTTATAATTACTTTCCATACGAAGGAATACATGAAGATAGCCGCCAGGTGAGGAGCTTCCACTTAAGGACCAGCTGTCTGGGAAACAGCAGACAAACACGAATGAAAGATCCTCATTCATCACATGTTGGTCGGGGTGATAGTGTCTCTGAACGAACGAACTTCGGGTTTGTCTCGAAACAGAGGCTTCGTGAGTGCTTCAGGTCACGCGTGCAGGTCGCTGAGTGCCTGCATGTTAGTTGTATTCTGAGTGGAACAATCGGATGGAGATATGACTGATGTGTGTTCCTGATCGTTAGCGTTGCCTTGGTCACTTATGCTACCCCTTCAACACTTGCCCAGAAATGAAAGCGCCTTGGTTTGAGGGGGTGGGGGGTAAGTAACAACTGGACAACAATAGATATTGCATTATCTATCGGCTGCCCTTTGTTAAAAAGTCATATCACTTAAGTGAGAAAACTTGTAGCCTCCTCCAATTGAGTTTAGTGGTGCAGTAGTCATTTTCTTAAAAGCCTTACCAGCCATTGGCAAATACTCTGTGTCTAGTTTCAATTGCACTGATAAAAACAACCACGAGTTTCCTTTACACTGAGATACTGACGGCTTGATTCCCTTCCTCCCTCCACTCGTGCTTTGCTTGCTGGTGAGTGCCCTTGACATGGTGTTAGTGCCACGGTGTTACAGCTTCGGTGTCACTTCCACGGTGTCTGTGCCACGGTGTCATAGCCTTGGTGTCAGTGAACAATATAATCCGTCTGTTTATAAACACTATCTTTCAGATTTCTTATCTTTTCGTTCTTTAAACCATCATCTTCACTATCACTAAGACAACTAGAATGCAGCCAATACAAAGGTAGCGGTTGATAATAGTCAGGCAACTGATGAAGTGACGCAAGGAGAAGAGTCGTGTTGTGGCCATCGGCGACTCATCAAAGTCTCTGGTTCCACATATGTCAAGAGGCATTCATCTGAGAAGCTTGATTGAGCACGGCGGTATGACCCTTGAGCACAGCGGTATGAACCCTGAGCACGGTGGCATTGCCCCTTGAGCACGGGGATATGACCTTTGAGCACGACGGTTTGGCCTTTGAGCACGACGGTATGGCCTTTGAGCATGCTGGTGCGGCCCTTGGGTATGATTGGCTTGGCGTCTGACCCAACCCTAAAGGGTCAGATCAAAGGCCAGGTCATCTTACACAAGAGTCGTACCGTCGTGCTCAAGGCTCGTACTCTCGTGTCCTAGAATCACACCTCAGTGCTCAAGAGGTTAGGTTACGTATGAGGATGTGGAGGAGGCAAAAGTACATTGGCGTCTAGAGAACAGCCAGGCTGCTGGCCTACCTGAACGGGGCGAGGACCCGCGGTTGAGTCAACTATGGAGCTGTTGGCCGTCCTCTTCAGGATGACTGATTCCAATGCATCTCATGGTTGGCTGCACCACTTCAGAAAACGTCTCGGTTCATAACATAAGAAGGCATCTGGGGGGAGCAGTAAGTTGTGACTCAAAGACTGTGGACTCTAGCAGGGAGAGACTGAGGACGATCATTGTCTGACGAGTCTACCAACTTTCAACTCTACTACAGTGTCGACAAAACAGGATATTGGATTGGCACACATTACCCTGTGGAAGACCAACCACTGAGCGTGAGGTACGCCTTTCTGTTGAAGGTTATCAAAGGGCTAATTCAGCCTCTTGTGTTTTTCATTGCTGTCATACATCGCATTCTAGTTCTTCTCTCAGTTACTGATAAGAATATCACCATCGAATTGTATAATGCGAGTAAGTAAATGGTGAGATCTGTGCTAATAGTCTTCAATTGAAAACGTTTTCTTGCCCAGGCAGTATCTGAACTTGGTCAATGCCCACCTCTCCTCACCCACCAGGCCTCCATGTCTGGAATACAGAGAGTGTTATAGTAACCTCGAACAAGTAATTAACTCCACACGTCACCATCTTATCGCCATAGTA
Source organism: Panulirus argus (assembly GCA_038088735.1). Classification (NCBI taxonomy): domain Eukaryota; kingdom Metazoa; phylum Arthropoda; class Malacostraca; order Decapoda; family Palinuridae; genus Panulirus; species Panulirus argus. The sequence continues at coordinate 753,026 of JAYMFT010000022.1, read as the reverse complement.
ACCCACATATCATGAGCCTGCTTCTATAGTAAATCGCACGTCACCAGCCTACCCACATGGTTACCCACACGTCACCAGCCTGCCCTCACTGCAACCCACACGTCAACAGTCTGACTTCACTGCAACCCACACGTCTCAACAGTCTGCCCTCGCAACAGTTACCAATTACAGCAACGGTTTGGGTTGCCAGACCACCTCCTCACTATTACCCTACCTCCCAACCTACTCACTAGTCTTCTAACACACCTGAGGAAACTTACTTACTTACACAACGACTTACCAATGTACCCGTATACAGCTTGTCTGAACAGCAACTGAGTGTTAGGCAAACATATCCGTTTACTAGTGTACATCTACCCTTATTCTCTTGTACACCAAGATGAATGAAATCACGTAAGTAGCTCCATAGCCGTGCACGCAGACAAAGCATTACTGACGGTCGTCAACCTCTGACCCCGGTGACACAACCCGTGGGTTGGTTTCCCCAGCGAGAGACGCCACATAATGTGTTGTATCTGCCACGCAAAGACCAGGTAAAACTAACATCAAAAGAGGCATCATTGGTGCATTAGGTCCATTGTGGTGAATGTAAATCTGTTTACTGTACAGAATACGTCGAGGGTGGAGGAAGCGAAGGGGAGAGGCATTGATGCCCTCCCTCCCTCCCTCCAACACAAACGAACAGACGAGAGGGGGAGGGGCAGGTAAAGGGAGAAGGGTGAGTGGAGGGTGAAGGGAGGGACTAATGAAGGGGGAGATGAGGGGATAGGATGATAAATGGAGAAAAGAGGAAGTAAGAGAATGAGTAAAAAAAAAAAATTCTTATTTTAGAAAGCGGTGTTGCAGTATACCTCGAAAAATCATGCTTATATTACCAAAAGTATGCATTACGTCATTTACATATAGACATATATGTAAACTATTCATATGAAAAAAAATAAGAGAACATAAAGACTACAGATATGTTTGGCGTTGAAAGGCCAAAAAAATTTCAGAAACAAGCCAAGAAAGGGATACTGTTGCCTTGGAAATTGATTTGCATTCGAAGTCCAGCCCGAAGTCTTTTCACCAGTCTTAGACTCATGGCATTCACACGTTGAATTCATAATCTTTATAAATAGCTATCTTCGTGTGAATGTTACAAAGCACTTGAATGATAAAGGCAACCGCTTTTTCATATCTTGATACTAAAATCTGATTAGTTAAACACCTACGTAAACCTAGCAGTCACGTACAACTTTTTTTCACTAATCTTTGCTGCTAATTTATAGTTCCTGTTCTCAAAGTTGATCCATTTACAGGGATACACTAGCATGCCTTAGTAATGTAATGACTGAGGAATACTGATTTACGACTAAAACCTGGATGCAAAGTATGAAAAGGTTTGTAGTAAGCCTGGACTTATAAAGTGATTTTATTCTAGCAACTGCACCCTTCTTCTGATTATTCATAACAGGAACTGTGAAAGTTACAAAACATTGTTACATCATGGGTAGCCAGATTCGTGGGAATTAGTACTACGTAACTTTTTTTTTTTTTTCCATCATGGAGCAACGAAAGTCGTGAGACTTAGTGAGCACGTACGGTAAATCACCCACCGAATTAAGTGGAACTGTTTGTTTTGTGGCAGTGTTGGACTATTTTGAACAAACTGATAGTACAGAGTGAAGCTAAGAGTTTCACGATTCTGTTGGGTGTGATGACATGAAGTACGTATCGTAATGGTTTGTAGGATTTTCCTCTTATTATGTACATGCATGCGAAGTAACAAAATGGCCCTTGATGATAAACGTGTGTGTGAGTGTGGGTGGCTATGTTATTTCAAAACGCCTTACTAAATTACTTTAAATTCTAGATTATTTAATAGTTAATGTATACTGCGCTTCTACTTGCAAAATTAAAGTAATTTGTAGTTGCTCTATGATGAAAGACGATTTCAACCTTAAGTTGTACGCTCAAATGAAGAATAGTAAGGAGTTTTAAATATCTATACAGTTTTGTTGTACTCTTCACTTCTATCCTTCCAGCCGTTTTTATTGCTTGCCTGACGTATGAGTTTGATGATTATGGATGAGGATTTCCTGAAGTCTAGCTGTCAGTCGCAGTTTATATTTTTCTTTCTTTCCTTTTTTTTAGTAGTGGGGTGATGGACGTGTGCTAATACACACCATCCCTTAATAGATTGCTGTCTTCTTTATTTTCATTCATTTATACATTTATTCATCATTACCCAGGGACCAGTTTCTATGAAAGAGTTTTGGTGTTACCTGGTGAAGTCCATGGCCGCGCTATTTCCAGTATCAGGGAAATGTTGGCCCCTTTGGAGTTAGAAGTTCTTTGAAAGAGTGTACTTCCAATGATGTAGCCTCGCCAAAGTGACTTTTCACTCGTGGCGTAACCTCTTGCAGGTTAGGCCCGGTAAAACCCCTTTGTATATATATATATGAAAACTGAAACCTTGGTCATGCTTACTTTTCATTCATAGGGTTAAGCATTTCAAAAACCATCATAATAAGAGGCCAGAACATGTATAGCAGAATTAGACGTCATCCGCACGTGGACGCTTACCACGAGAACACTGCTGCCCGTCTTATCCGGTAACTAAAGCTGCGCCCTCTCCTGCCCTTCTCCACTATCCCTTCAGTTGTACTTCATCGTGCCTTTTCACGCCCGTTTGCATCGGCTGCATTTGGCGCTGCCCGTTAACCTCTGTCACCACGCATGTCACTGGTCGTGTCGTGAGTGGTCTGACTTGCCTTCGTCACCAGAAACCACCGTCACTCGCCTTTTGTAGTGGTGTTGTCCTGGTGCCCCATCCAGCGGCATTCGAGTCTTTGCCTAGCGAAGCATGTCCCGTGGAATTCTGTTGGGTCGACCGTCATGCTCATAGCGAACGGAACTGATTCACGGCAGTTTAGTTCGTTGTTTGCATAAAATCAGCCATATGTTTGGGAGGAAATTTGCATACGACAGTGTATAGCATACGTTCAGGGCAGACCCTATGAGCCGAGGGTTGCTAGCGACGTCCTATTGATGTCATGGCTAACCTTTTTCCTTTCCTTTTTTTTTCGCCTTCCTGTCGCGGGATCATTGTTGAAGCCGTCATTTGTTGTGGAAATGTATCAGTGTATGCTCGGCCTCCAGCTGCCTGACGACGGCCGCCCATTACGGCCTCAGGTCTTCTGCGCCCTTTTGTACGACATAACAAACAGCATGGTTCTGGAGATGGTCTGGACTCTTCTGACTCCTCTTCTACTGATTTATCAGTATAGCTGTCGCGTGTACTCGGATAGGCATATCACTGTAGAATGTTTGGAATTTTGCTCATATCTATCCATAAGTTTCTTTTATCTCTGTCTCCCCCTCTTCTGTCGTCGGCCCCTTCCGTCCTTTATCACCTGCTGGGCTGCCGTGCAAGACTCCTTTACCTTCTGTCGTTTCCATCTCCCATTACCACGTCCTCGACGTCCCTTACACAGGGTCGTCAGTGAGAAAAGTTTGCCATTCTGTCTTTCTGTGAGTTTCCTCATTATGTGTATGCTGGTTTGCTAAGAAGGTTAGCAAGTAAACTATCAAAATATCATTTATAGTTCCATGCTCAGAGAGTACTTTGCCTATCAGATCAATAATGGATTAGCATTTAGCAAAATTAATCATATAAAGACTGTCAGCATGAGTGAAGGGTAGGTTGAGATTATTAGCATGTTTATAATCCGTCCGTAAAGATGAATGCGAGACGTCAGTGTTGTACACTGGCAATATTACATGTACCGTTGTTTTTAAAGCCTTCGGAAGAGCTTAAATCAAGTGCAGTATATGTATGAAGCTGGTCATCAAGACTACATGCTCCTCTGTCTCATGGAATCTCAGAGCACATCTGGAAACATGGGGTAACAAGATATCTTTGAGTTCATCACTGGAGTCGAGCTAATGGCTGGAAAGTGCTACACACGGTTGAGCATTTTCTTTGATAATGAAAGTGTGTTGTAGCCTTTGAAGTTGGTGAGATAGCACAAACATACCGAAATCGCTCTTTACCTAACCAAACTTGAATTGGAATAACTTGATATAAAAAAATACGTAACTTAACCTTTATCTAGTGGAAATGAACCATATAATATAAGGGAGAATGGTGACCATGACCGACAGAAAACTGACTTGGTTGACCAATGTTAGTCTCTACGACAGTGGGTGAGTCAATGAGACCACAAGCTATTCATTAACTCACCCACTCGGTAGATAGAAAAGACTGTCAATCCTTTTGTCTAGCCTCGAAGTCCATCCATCAAGAGATGATCAGGAGGCGAGGGCGCTCCTCGGAACGCCTGAAGCAGACCCTTCTTTTTTTTCCTATTCCTAGGAGAAAAAAGTTCGTAAAAAAATCCGTTACCCCAGACAATGAAGATCCCAGAACAATTTGATAATAAGGTTCGATGGATGAAAGAGAGCGCGAGTGGGGTATTTCTAGATATCTAAGAAAGTAGGGATTACAAATGTTCTTTGTTGCTGAAAGTCATTATAACAACGCTAATTAACAGTTTCATAAATTCTGTGAGTAATCTTGTTGCTAGAATCCATCCTAAAGAACAAAAGGAAGGGAGCGTTGCAAGTCATCCCATTAACTTGAACTTGGATACGCGGAGAACAACTGAGTAATCCCCTCGGTCGGTTAATAAGCAAACAACTTGTTGGAATAAACCATACTTTACCCTCCCTTTAATGTGGAAAAGAATGGCTGAGCGTTCTCAGGGAGGGTGGTCGTACTCAGGGAGGATGGTCATGTTCAGGGAGACTGACTTTACTCAGGGAGGCTGACCGCGCTCAGGAAGGGTGGCTGCGCTCAGCAGCCGAGACTTAGCAGGACGGTTTGATTACTTATCATCGTAAAGAGTCTGGGAACAATAGTTGCTTTTCGATCCTGAGTCGGATTAATTAGACTCCCGTGCGTGAACTACCTCCAGAAAAATGAGCTTTCTAACTGCTCGTACATTGTTTAATCCGTTTCGTTTCTGGTTTCTTTACAGTGCGTCGTTAAAAATGGGTCGTGTGTTTACTAGGCGATCGCGCTCCAAGTTGCCACCGACATTTACGGAACTGCTAAAGAGTTTCTAAGAGGAATTTCTTCAAGGATATGCAGACTCCACTTGTCTTTTGATATGAGTAATCAGCCATCACCTCGTACGCTTCTACTTTGTAAAGTCAGTCGGTACGAATTCCAGATCATTTTGACTGTAGATGGTAATGTCACTGTAGGCGTTACCGGACACCTTCTGCGAGATGTTACACCTACATTTCCCTGCTACTGGAAGTTGTGCAGCCTTGGGCCTTGTTGTTGTTTTTTCTTATAGAGAATTTTCCTTGGGTATTTTGTAAATGAACAAAATTGTCACTGTACATGAAGGGAGGTCAGTTGTATTTTCCTCTCAGTCCTTATTCTCTGTCTGTTCACATCTGGTACCCGTGTATTAGTTCAGTAGTTGGGTTTGACCCGCTAATATCTCTGCGCTCCTATTAACCCCTTCTTTTTGGTTAGACAGGTACTGTTTCCCTTTTCATGTGTCCTCGAACAGAGTGAGCAAAACTATAATTCGTGCGTCATTTAGATCCGTTCCTAATTTTCATAGGGAGGATGAGGTACATACAGCCTCAGGAATGATAGAATGGATTTGATGATACCTTGAAAACAACAGGTGCCACCCAAGCAAGAAATGACTGTTACGGTCATGAATATAAGTCAAAAGTTCAAGGACACATTAAAATAAGAATACGCGGAATTGTTGATTCTATCGTTGGCGTATGTTTACTTCTCATTTTCATCACACATTTGTTTGTAAAATCGATCTAAGGAATGACCTATTCGTTGGGAGGGTGAAACTGTCCTAGTTGCCTCACTTTCCACAAGCGTGTCTCGCTCTCATTACCTCTACGTATTGGTAACGCTTGTTTACCAGTGGAGGATTGCTTCGTCCCTTCCTTTATGTCAGCTGACTTCTCTAAGTCTTCCATCCCATTCTTGTACCTGACGATGTGATCATTATACTATGGTGCACTTGGGAACTTAGCGTGTCTCATTTTCCTCGTGGTTATCAGCATATACTAGATCAAGGGCACCATTGTGGCCCCTTGCAGTATATATATATATATATATATATATATATATATATATATATATATTGTGTGTGTGTCGTTAACTCATTTATCTATTCGTTTATGACTACACATTTAGAGAACATTCAGATGATTCAAACCCAACTGGTAAAAACTAGCCTGATATCTTTTCTTCAACGAGGTGGAGCAGTGGATCAGCACACCTGCTGTTTCGTTGCTTGTGGGTCTTGTTCAAACAACTCCCTTGATCGCCAGCCAATACCGTGTGTAAGCATTAATTATATGACCCTTATATGTGGATTAGGAGCAATCATAAATTAGACTCCCTAAGACGTAAAACCGTTCGAGTGATTTTTCATGTAATGTCGAAGAATCAAGTTAAGCCATGATAAGGACGAGGTTACTAAAAGTCAGTTACTCTCATTTAAGCCTGTGTCGATCACGACTACTGGGTGTGATTCTTATCCTACGCTTGCTTCGTCGTAGGATCATGAAAAATGCATAGTTTACCGCTGGAATCTTGCAAGGAACTCTTACATCCTCAAAGGAAACTACTCATTCCTTTCGCTATTGATGGTTGTCGGTTTGTTTATTTCAGGAAATATGTGTGTAATGCGACTTCATCTCCTTCAATCTTAGTGATGTTTCAGTATGAAAAATCAGATTTCGATGTGATTTCTTGGAGGCTCTTAATTGATTCTACGTTTATGGAATATACATCAGTAGCCATAAACTCATCAACTTTACAGACGGGACCAGGGACGGTGGTACTTGGCTGTCCACACTCTACACGGCGTCGTTGCTGCAGTAGTCACTGGTCAGTGTGCTGTTCTCTTGTTGTACAACCATTGGTAGTAGTTAGACCTGAATGCTTACGCTGGTTATCTGTAAGACATGGAAACATTATACGGGCTTCCGTTGACTCGACCGCAGAAGGCGTGTGTTGTGTGGTTGGCTACAAGACACACATTCATTGGGATGAGGAAATACCCTTTTGACTCCCCTTAGGGAAAAAAATTAAAATATTAGGGTGTATCTAGAGGTGTGATTAGGAGGGCCAGGAAGGTTTATCAGCTTTGCTGACCATGGAGCAGTTACAGGGCAAACATTGGACAAAAACAGGCATTTATGTAGAATGGTTTGTGAACACCTACATTACAAGAGGAGGAGGAGGAGGAGGCGGGTTCCGGTCGGCTGGAAGCTACGTACCTTAAATACGTTCATTTCCATAACTGAAACATCATCTCATCCTTTTCGGGCAGTAGTATTTAACTTTTTTTTTGGAACTTTTACCCCTTGAGGTAGCTAAGTAGGCAAGTATGAGAAAGGGAAATTGGGAAAGAACAACAAGATATTACAGTCCATTGGGTGAGAAAAACAGAAAAAAGACGATGATGTATTTGTCTAGTTTAAACCTCTGTTTTGGTATCCATCACTATTCTTATACAGACACGCGCGGTAAAGAGCAGTGAAGCCATCACGGAGTGGCTATCAATTACTGCAGGAACTTGTTGCAAGTGCGTTACTAATTATTCAACATAGAAATACTGTTCATTGTAGATGTGAATACGAATGGGTTATGTTTTGCGGTGTACACTATATTAGTTTACTGTTACACTGATTAATTTGTGACACTTTATATTTCACCTTAATTAAATTCTGACAAACGCATATGATTACAACAACTTGGTCAGATAGCAAGGCGTACATTACTCTTCCTAGTTACATTAAAGAGGAATGAAAAAAATGGTTTAGAAATCAACAGTAACAGAAGCCTTAACAGCTGGATGAATTTGAGACGGTATTATTAGGTACGAGAGATAATTCACGGCAACGATGTATTGAAGTTATTGATTCTAAATTAACAAGATCTGAGCTGTGGGGAGAAATACGAAAGATGAAAGGAGGGAAAAATAAGACATGGTCACATTTTAAAGTTGCTGGTCAACAAGCTGACAAAACTGACAAATGGGAACATGAAAGTAATGTTATCTCCCTCCCAGATGAAATTGAAAATGGAAAAAACTCTTTGGGAAGCAGGTTGGTAGAGAACGATTGAAGTGTCTTTACAAAATAGGTTGGACGAATCTTCTGAGGTATGTGTGAGGGATTTAAGAGAAGTCATTACAAAAATCCAAGAATACAGACCAAGGATCTAATTTCTTAATTAGTATCAAGGAAGACCCTTTAAGATTGCGTTAAAATATGTCACTAAAGACAGGAAAGTAATTGTCTCTGTCTAAGAAGACAGCAGTAGTCATGCCTATAACGAAGGCAAAACGAAAGGAGATATAATCCTAACAGTCTCGTTTCTTGTTTGTGTAAGGTGTTAGAGAGGATACTTTTGAACAGGTTGTTGGATAAGTTGGGTGGGTTTCATAAGAATAGGAATGGTTTCATGTGGGAGATAGGCACCCATAGTACCATTGCCAACAGTATAGTAAATGATACAAACAGATTCTCTATTTTCTTTGAATTTAAGGGAGTATTTGATGAAAGCTTATTGGCTGGTAATCTTGGGAGAGCTAATTTAGAAGAATGTACGATGCTTATTTACGAGGACATGGTGTAAAATTAGGAACCCTACAGTAAGAGTAGTACTTCCTGTTCATTATTATACTATTATGAAAAATCTTGCAGAAAAGGAGCTACCTCAGTACTATATAGTTAAGATGTACTGGTGATATTGTTGTCATAGGGATATCTCTAAGTGATATTTGGAAAACGCTGGAGGTCATATAATCCAGAAATGCAAGTGGGTGGGAATGGTGATATCCAGTGATATAACTAAAGCAATGCGTAACGGGAGAAAGTTACCATAAGTTAAGAACTGGAGATTTGGAATACAGTGGGTAAAGAAACTTAAGATATTATTGGTAAAAGATTATATATTGAAAGGAAAATGTCTAATGTAAGTACCTGCATAAGGAAAAGTAAGAGAAAAGACAGTATTCTAAAATCTTTAACTTATAAATCTACAGGTGGCTACGACAGAGTTATATAAAGGATCTATATACTGTGTGGATTAAATCATCAGACGGATGTGCTTCTCAGGGATTAGCTACAGTTACGAAGATCAGGATAAGAATTATAAAAGTAATCCAGAACAGTGCCTTAAGATTAATTCATCTGTCCACTCAGATGGACGAACTATAATAATTCAAGGAAAGAAGGTGGGTTTAAGAAATTTGGGATTATGGTTAAACAAGATAATGTAGTATTAGGATAAAGGACTAATTAATGCGCTTGAAAGAGTCATATCCTAGACTAGAATGGATCATGACAGTCTAATGCCTTATATGAGAATGTGTTACTGAAGAAGAGATAGCCAGAAATAATGAGTGTGATGAAGAACCACCGTCAGTGATTCTTAATATCGATTATGCAGATATTGGCAGATATGAAAGTGAATGTTAACTGCGAGCAGGCAAAGGCCCCTGGACCTGAAAAGATCCATGCAATTAAAAGAGGTAATGATGTTGTTTGTTATACAGATGGAAGTGTCCAAGATGATAAGAGGAATGGAATGGGATTTGTGACAAGGAGAAATGGGTCTTGGAGTAAGAAACGTTGTAGACCGAGAGATGGAGTTTCCTCAACACAAGCAGAACTAGTTGCTATTAATGAGGTTCTAGAAAGATGAGAGAGAGGTGGACTCTGTAAAAGATGCATTGATAATTAATTCTAAACATGCTGTTGACAAACTGAAAAGAGAGGATGTTGAAAATAGATTTTTTTTTTCTTGGAAGTAAGATATGATTTAGGATTTATAATATAGGGGAAGAAATGTTGCATGTCTGTGCATAACTGCTCATGTTGAATTGGTTTGGAGTGATTTAGTTGATACTATGGCATGAGATGAATGAAGGAGTAGTGAGGTAGATTTTGATGTATCGGACAGTTATAGAATATTGTCAGAAGGAAATTTTGAGAGAAGGAACAAACTGAAAGAGGATACGCTAAAACAAATAGTAGCACTAAAAAGTGGCATGATCCAACATGTAGAGGTGTAGAATCCCGAACGTGTGGAAAGAATAGGCGTAATGATATTGTTCTGACCATAGTAACATAGAATATAAAAGTTGATGGTGATGTGGACTAAGTTGTGAGGACGATGATAAAAGATGTAAGGTGTGTTTGCAGTGAGATAGGGTACACGAACATTTTGTATAAGAATATGAGATACTGTTTAGGTTTAGAATAAGAAATGATAAGATAAATAATGCTATTCAGTCAGCTGAAGATATTAATGAGGCTAAACTTCAGAAATAATGGAAACGTCAAATTAATACGTAGTGCCTGACTGTGCCGAAGCCAGCGGATATGACATATTTCAAAGCATGGAGCTCACCGTACTGTGGGTGTCCCTTTTCTCCTGAAAATGAAATATCGTCCACCGAACTTTATATATATATATATATATATATATATATATATATATATATATATATATTAGTACTTGGGGTAAGAGAAGGGCTGACATTCAGATCACTATGGTAAGAACAGGCGCCAGTAAAGTCTTTTCCCCTTCCTTGCAAAAATATCTGACAACGAACACGAAGTCAACATGACTCCGAACCGGTGGTATGAATGCAAGAGCAAAGGCCGCGCAACGTCGTACGCTGCCAGGCCTCGCCAGGCCTGCCAACTATTCCGACTGTGTCCGTGATGACCGTTGCTTTCGAGGTCTCCAGTTAAATGATGTATTGAAAAAGGGAACCAATGATAGCATCACTGTATACTAAAGAACGTTTGAGTTGATTTTACATTGCCATCAAGCTGATAATCATGTTGTCAGTTACCATTACAGACAGAAAATGATGTTCCTGAGAGTTTACTTTTAAGTAAGAATATCATTGATGTTTCGAAGGAAGGTTATCAGAAGTTAACATAACTATTCAGTATTCTGATTTGTTTGTATACGTAATGGTTTTAAAAAAGATGATAGAATTTCGCGAGGAAATCTTGAAAAAAAGTTTTCTAGTACTAGAATATGAGAATGTAGCATTCTATGTGCTCCCTCCTGCAGTATTTTTAAGATAGGAAATTTCCCAGGCTATATCTACCTCCTCTCTTTCGGAACGACAGGCAATTTCTCTTGACTGTTCCCGGAACTATGATTAAGGAATCATCTGTTGACTTTAAATACATTTCTGTGTCTCATCCTGTGATTGAATTGGCAATAGACGAGTTGTTGTTGTTGGTTTACAGTTGCAGGGTCGTTCTTAAATGAGACAGCGGTACATTATAATTCATATACGTATTCCGACTTGAATCATATTGTTAATGATTATACGTACAGTATAACTTCCATGTTTCTTAAGTAAAAGTAATTCTATCTTACCGTTTTTGCAGAGCGCAAAACTTGCCATGCCATTACTTATTTCATAATTTTTTCATCTGGGCATGATTATGGTATCATTATAATTTGAAGTAATTGATTTTGAAGGAAAAAAGTGAACACTGATAAGATAAAAGTCATGAGAGAAAACAAATATTTGCCAGCCCGCTGCATGTAACACATAAAAGCAATTACATTTCTGGCGGTATGTGGTAGTGTTCAGTAACGTCAAGTAGGAAACTCGAGACTCGTTTCGAGCTTCTGGTGGTTTGTTGTCCATCTTAATTGATGTTTTATCTTATGAGACATCATGACATGGCTATTCGTGGAGCCTGTAAACACAGTGCGACAATTTTCCCCCGTGTTGCGTTATTTGGGCGGAAGAATCTTGTTTTGGAGTTTTTCCTTGTGTGTGTGATAGCGGTGTAACATTTGCGAAGTTAAAGTGTGTTGTAACTAACTGGTACGCCTTACAAGCGACTGCAGTATGAGTGCACAGCGCCTTTAGCTTATTTGAAAATTAACAGTATATCCTGTTGATGTGCTTCTCTGGCGTCTAGCATTGAAAAATAAGGTTACTGCAACAGCCTGAAATGTATCATTCGTATGCACAACTTCAAGCTGTACTGGAGTTACAGGTGAAAATCATACGGGGATTGCACAGGGTAAACTGATATCTGTTCACAGTAGAACATAATAACATCACCGAAAGAACTTAATAACATAGTCTGTTAAAATTATATACCGTTGTTTGGTGGTGATGATAATGAATTGCTTCCACAGTAAATTCAAGCTGGAACAGAGTTATTTCTGATGAGGCTGAGGTGAGAAGAGATAATTACTCCTGACAGGTATATATCATATACTTTATTGGATGATAGAATTTGCCCTGTGAATGCAGCGTACTTGATATCCAGTTGCTTGTTTCGGTTGTAGTTGGTAGGCAGTTTATGGCAAGATTTGCCTCATAAGACAAAAGCGGGGAGGGTACTGAAGTAGAGGGTAAATCTTGGGCCTAGAATTAGAGACACTAGCGGGAAATCTTACGAAGAGTAGTTCGGGATAGGATTTAATGCGTAAGAGCTGTTGCTCCCTAACTCATCCTTCCCTAAAGACCTAACCTATCTTTAAGTTAAACTGTGTCCTGTTCAGTTGGTCCATACCTAGTTTTATATCCTTAAGGTCGCAATGCTTGAAGACGTAAAATATGCAAACATTTTAGACAAGTATAATATCTTTTTAGGAAAAATCATGAATAATTTAGGATTGATGCCACGAAATATCGGTCAGTGACAATGAATCAAATAAAGGAATTACATCTAAACCGCTAACTTTGTTCTTCTTTTGATATTTATGTGTTTAATTTTTTTTTCCCCAATCTAAAATACTTTACCATATTCCTATTGTAGGTAAAAATCAGCGGCCAAACATCCATCTTTTCGATTCGTTAGAGAATTTCAGAAAAAGGAAATGCAAACTGTTAGTGGGATCCTTCATGTCTTCAATTGAATTTTCCAAGCGGAGAAAATGGTAGGATATGTTCCCGATTACTCGGAGGCTCGAAAAACGGCACAACTGAATCCGCGCGAGGTCTCACGATTTTGTCATACTTTATTCCATCTCTCGATGGAGGGAATTCGTCGATAGAAATTTTTTTTTTTCTAACCCAAACTAAAAACTGTAAGCTTAACCTAATTTTTGCATCTAACTTTAACATGCGGCCTTCGTATTAACTCAGCTCTGCCGACCCCGGAGTTTGCAGAAATCGGGAACCGGTTACCGGTTCCGCAGACACTTCCAAATCGTTATTAAGACAAAACCATTCCTATCAGAAGAACAGATTATCGAACAGTGCAATATAATCACAGTAAAAATTGGAATCCTATTCTAGAAGGCTCGTGTATATCTTGTAAGTGAATACTTCATGCACATGTACCATAAAATGAAGCGAATACGTTTATCTGGAACAGACGAATCGTTAGAACAAAGAAGCATACACACGGAGTGGGATATTTGATTAATTTTTGTTTTATTATTGTTTACGATAGAGTTAAGGTCTGCTTCCGTTGGGATTCTGAAATCTCTCGTACTTAAAGATTTTGGAATGATTATTAAAAAACTTATCTGTCAAGGAGTTAATTTAAAGGAAACTAATAATTCTTAATTGTCAAGATTGGTATACTCTTACAGTAATGGTGATAGAATTAGAATGGACTCCAAGTTATAGGTACAATACTTTACAGTCTGTTTAGGGCACATAAAGGATAGCAATAACGTGACTGACATCATGAAGCTATTACTTACTGTTTACTCAGTAGTTGTTGCGGAAATTTCCGTCGGTTAGGGGAAGAAACCCAAAAGGAAGGAAAAGATAAATTCTAGAAAATTACCATGTAGTATATTCAAGTAGGAAAAAGAGTAAAGAGAATGTTTAGCTTTCTGCTTCGAAAATTGTAATTGATGTTGGTGGAACAATGGCAAGATATAGAAACAAGAATCGATAATCGCAGTATTAGGCTGCCACCTCTAGGAGTGAAAATTTGTGAGAGTTTTCGGAAAAGTGGAGACATTAACGGTGAGAAGAGTGGTGAGAGTAACTGAACTTGGAAAAAATGAATTGTATGAAGAAATACGAGAGAGACTGAATGTAGAATCGCAAAAAAATGAGAGTAAACAAAGCGAGGGAAGTAGGTGTGGAGTGGTAGGTGTTTAGGGAAGCAGTGATGGCACGTGCGGAAGATGCATGTCGCATGCGAAAGGTGGGAGGTGGGCAGATTAGAACCGGTAAGGAGTGGTGGGATGAAAAAGTAAAGTTTCTAGTGAAAAAGAGAGGCGTTTGGACGATACTTACAAGGAAGGAGTGCAAATGATTGGGAGATGTATAAGAGAAAGAGGCAAGAGATCTAGAGGAAGGTGCAGGGCTTGAAAAAGAGGACGAAAAAGACTTTTGGATGAGGGAGTATTAGTAAAATTTAGGGAGAATAAGATGTTTTGGAAGGAGGTTATTAATCTACGAAAACAAGAGAACAAATAAAAACATCGATGAATGGTGCAAAACATAAAGAAAATACATGGTCAAGTGGAAAAACACTCACGTGGAAGCGTACACATGGACACAGACGTGTGCGCAGAAACAGACATGCGCGGATCCATACGCGACATGAAAAGACATGCAGGAAATGGTAACAGGCAGTGATGTAGTGAGGAGGAGATGGAGTGTGTATTTTGAAGGATTATTAAATGTGTTTGATGATAGGGTGGCATATGTAGGGGGTGGTATGTGGTCGTGAAGAGTGGTTTGGTGAAGAGAGAAGAGGTGGTGAAAGCCTTACGAAAGATGAAATGTGGCAAAGCGGGTGAAGTGGATCGTGTTGCAGTTGATTTTTTTGAGGAAGAGGGTGACAGTGTTGTTGATTGGTTTGTTAGGATTGTCATTGTATGCATGTATAGTGCCATTGTATAAAGGCAAGGGAGATAAAGGTGAGTGTTCAGACTGCAGAGGTATAGGTTTGTTGATTGTACCTGGCAAGTTGTATGGAAAGTAGTGATTGAGAGGATTAAGGTACGTACAGAGCATAAGACTGGCAGTGTGGTTTCCTAAGTAGAAGAGGATGTATAGATCAGGTGTTTGCTTTAAAGAATTCTAAGGGAAATAGATGGATTTTTATGTGACATTTATGGATCTGGAGAAAGCATGTGATAGGGTTGATAAAGACGCTTTGTGAAAGGTCTTAGGATTATACAGTATGGAAAAAAGATGCTAGAAGCAATGAAAAGATTTTTGAAGGGTGTAAGGCATGTGTGGGAGTAGGAAGAGAAGGGAGTGACCGTTCCACGTGAAGGTTGGTCTGCGGCAGGGGTGTGTGATGTCACGATGGTTGTTCAATTTGTTTATGGATGGGACGGTGAGGGAGGTAAATGCGAGAGTCTTAGTGAGAGGGGCGAGTATGCTGTATGTATGGGATGAGGGAGCCTGAGAAATGAGTCAGTTATTGTTTGCTAATGATACAGCAGTGGTGGCAGATTCGAGTGAAAAACTGCAGAAATTGGTAAATGTGTTTGAAAGAATGTGTGAAAGAAGGGAGATGAGAGTAAATGTAAATAAAAGTAAGGTTATTGGGTTTAACAGGGTTGAGACGTGTTAGTTGGGAGGTGAGTTTGAATGGAAGAAAATTTGGAGGAAGTGAAGCGTTTTAGATACCTGGAAGTGGACACGGCAGCGAATAGAAGCATGGAGGCGTAAGTGAGTCATAGGGAGTGTAAGGGGAGGAAGGTTCTGGGAGAGCTGAAGAATGTGTCGGGAGATTATGAGGGAGGGCAAAAAGGGTATGTTTGAAGGTACAGTAGTCCCAATAATAGTATATTGATGCGAGGCATAGGATATAGATAAAACTGTGATGAGGGGGGTTGGATGTGCTGGAAATGAAATGTTTGGTGACAGTGTGTGATGTAAAGTGGTTTGATCGAATAAGTAATGAAAGGGTAATAGAGAGAAGTGGTAGTAAAAAGAGTGTAGGTGAGAGACCTGAAGACGGTGTTGAAATGGTGTTGACATATGGAGAGAATGAATATGGAAATATTTACAAAGAGGACAGATGTGTAAGAAAAGGAAGGATCAAGGAGAACGGGGAGACTAAGTTGGAGATGGAAGGATGGAGTGAAAAAGATTACAAGCGACTGGGGGCCTGAACATACAGGTAGGTGACAGGTATGCACGAGATAGAGTGAATTGAAATATGTGGTATACAAGAGTCGGCGTGCTGTTAGTGGACTGAACCAGGGCATGTGAAGCGTCCGGGATATACTATGTAGTCTCCGTGAACATGCTGATTTATTGATAAGGTACTGATAATCTTGCACTGACGACATCTGTCCGTAGTTCAGTTTTTAAACTCTACATCTTAAAAGCTTTTCCCACATTTCTATTTACATCTCTCTTTTCATTTCATATCGTTGGTTTCGGCTCTTAAATGTCTAACTAATATGAGGAAACTAGTGTGTGTTATTTCTTCGAAATGATTCTGTATTTTTGTAACCTTCTGTTAGGGTTCTAAGGGATCTTTGTGTATTTCCTATAAAGAAGAATATTTTAGTTTTCAGTCTTATATAAAAAAGAATATTTTAGTTTTCAGTCTTTCTTCATAAACCTTATTTCTCAGGGATGAAATTAATCAAGATGCTCATCTCTGTATTCATTCTAGTTTCTCTTCGTCTCTGATCAAGTTTAGTGATCAGAACTCCCTTTGTATTCTTTTGTAGAGGTAAACTGCATATTCCAAGTAATGTTTGACCATGGTGTGTAAAGTGTATGAAAAACTTAGAAAAAGGGAAAGTTACAATGTATAGTTTATATTTGCATCTTTGAAATATAATATTCTGTTTTATCTGTCATAAGCGGCTTAGCATTGCCTTGTGTATTTTAGGCCATAAATGATTATCATTCCAAAGTCTTCTTTCTTCTTTTTTCTGTAGTAATGTCTTATCGAGTATTTCATATGCGTAATTGATATTTTTCTCGCCAAAATGAATTATTTTGAAGTTTGCATCTGTCAAATTTGTAATCCTTATGCTACATTCTGATCACCTCATCAAATTGTCAGAATCTCACTGAATCGTAAAGCAGTCGATATTTTATTAGGCGTTTTTTCCCCTAATTCCGGTATTCTGCTGGTAATCTTGTCTCCAGATCATTTATATAACGACCAGTTTGGGTCCGAGTACCAAATGGTGCCCCATTTGCCACGCTGAGCAAGTTGGATGATTCTTGTTGTATACATAAACATTCACAAATCTAGCTTTCAAAAAAGGAAATATATGATGAAAGAGATTCAGATTTTGATTCTCCTCAACAGAAGAGTTAAAAAAAAAAAAAGAGAATGATATCAAGACACCATTTCATTTAAGAAGTGGTTATTTAGTAATCGTTAATAAAGAAGCGTTTAAAACTATTAATGATAAATAGACTGAAGCTAGTAATGCAGGTGTTTCTGTGACAGAAGCCAACATTCTTTACTCAGCAGTATTTATTTATAGATCCTCTTTCGTCACAGAACAGTTATAAGGCAGTAAGTGAAGTCATCTTTTCTGATACTATTGTCAGCTGTATTTAGTGTCATTATAGATTGTTGTCATCAGGATCTGGTAATGAAACTGAAAGGAAGAATCTCTTGTTTAAAGATTCTAGGACTGTATATAGATTCCATATGTATAGCGTGCCTTGTTCGGCATTCCTGGTAATGGAAGAGCCAATACATTAGCGGTTGAAAAGGAAGAGGCTGTGTTTTCTTTCGATAAATTAACTAGGCGAATTAAGGCTATTATTGATTGTTTTTCTTGTACTGAATGTAAGAAAATATCTAAAAATGGAAATAGTGTGCTGTTAATTGTTATGATCATGTTGTACTAAATCTTGAGGCACAGTGAAGATTAGGCGGGAACAGGTGTGAAGAATTTGCTATTGCCAGAATAAAACTACGATACCTGTACTCTTGACAGGTCGAATCTGTTGTTGATAATGTAAAGGAATATGGGAAGTGAATGGCAAGAACTTTTCCTATAAGTCACGATACATCAAAAATTTTCTGTTAAACGTTCCATGGACCTCCGTGGTGTAGCGGTTAGCGTCCCTAACCGTGACGCATTCACGGGCCGCCCGGGGTCGAGCGCATAGGTTCGAATCC
>JAYMFT010000022.1:706915-719324 GCA_038088735.1 Panulirus argus | reverse complement strand
ATATATATATATATATATATAATCCTCCCACTTCCCCCCATGCTTCTAGTGGCGGCAGATACTTCCAAACTGAGAGAGATGGCTGGATCCCTCCAGAGAATTTGCGTGCAAGAAGGTAGAGGACTTTGGCTAATGGAGAAGTCATTTTCCAGAGGGACACGGTGCTGAGGGAGAAGAAGAAAAAAAAATAAGCAACTTAGCCCAGTCTTCTTCCTGTGTTCCTCTCCTCTCGATGCTCTCCTCTTTACTCTTAATACACCTTCTGGTTACACTCCCGGGGTCTTCCTGGCCCCAACCCAGGAGGATCTGGAGGGAGTTGGGGCTTGAGATCCACAAGGAAATACAAGTCTGGTAGCTTCCTTATTGTGATTGTTGGCTTCTTGCCGCCTCTGATGCGTTATACACTGCGTTATTTCCGAGTTTATTTATTTAAACTGCATGAAACGAGATGGAAAGAGGGAAAAGGCGTTATAATTTTTTCCCCTGTAGTAAGTGTGGATCGAATATATATATATATATATATCCTTTTTTTCTTCTTTCTTTTTCAATTAAGTCGTTCACTGGTGTCCAGTGCTGGCCTTAACAGACGGAGTGACCGGGCAGTTAGAGTACGACACGACAATTACAGCTCGTAAGCAGCCAATATATCACTGAGGTCGCGACGGCAACACGATGCGCACTGTGGTCAAGACTCCGAGCGCCGTTATTTCCACGGCTTCTCTGTTGTGTAGCGTTTGTCCTTTGTCTGCACTTATCAATATCTATCTGTCTATCTATCTATCTATATATCTATATATATATATATATATATATATATATATATATATATTTATATATTCTTGTCTACGGAACTACCCGTTCATCACTTGTCTGTGATTTAGTTTTATGGATCTGCATTTAAGTATTTCGCCATTTTATTAGACAGAGAAGATGGGAAGCCCGGGCCTTCCTCCCTTATTACCCAGGCGAGCTGGAGGGCATCCAATCTCTTCCTTAAACTGTTGGGTCGGAAAATATGTCTCCCCTCCGGTACTAATATTAGGTTTTGGAATGGTGTATGTGATGGGAATGATGCCGCCGCCCCAGATATGAAAACTTTAAATTATGGTGAGCTGAGGTGTTTTATTGGACGCCTGAGTTACGGCTACACGTCGCACAGGCGTTTTATTAGTTTAGCAATAACTTATAGCTGCGCCGCATTATCTTACCCTGACGTAAAAGAGGGCAACGTCTACTGAAGGATATTACGTGGAGTTGGGGAAGGGGAACTGCTCGCGAGCCTTCCAGCACGGCTTCCAGGGAGAAGCCTTCACACACACACACACACACACACACACACACGTAGAGTTCCTGCACAAGGGAATAGGAGAGTGTAAACACAGAAGGTTGTTCAGTTGTTGCGTTCCACGCAGAAACTGGAACCAATCAGAGCATCTGCAAGTCTGTGACTCCAAACTCCACCCCCCCCTCACGTTCCCCAGGTCATGACCGGTTGTGGTTATGACGAGTGAGATGATCGTAGGGAGATTTGTAGTTACGTAAATGATGTTTAAGAGAATTGCTATAGTGTTCAGCTTGATGTCGTGCATCGGAGATGTTCATAAAGTCATAGTGCTTTGAAATTCTCAGTATTTGTTAGAAAATGTATGATACGCATTACATGTGTAACTTAGCATATTTACCTTAGGGTTGAAACTGAATGTTTTTTCATTATCATATATGATTTACTACATGCATTCAAAAGCGCTTAGTAACTCTCCTAAGAATAGCTAAGAAATTTTGAGAAATTTAATTAGGATTTAGAGTGTAGAGAGGTTCCAAGTATGCAAACTTTCATTAAAGAAAATCTTACCAAGTACTTATGTCCGGATGTTTTTAAATCTTTAGATTTTTTCTTTATTTCCGACATTAAGGGTTCCTGAGATACAGTATGAGAACGTATGTAGATATGGGAGAGTTGGTTATAACTTCCCATTTTCTTTAACTCAGTAAATGTAACTTCCCATTTTCCTTAACTGGGTACCTACTACGGTGGAGAAAGCCAGTATCATTCACGCGTTATTCTCTTCTGTTGGTTCATGATTGTGTCCACGGGTCATGACCCCTGGAGCAAGACGGTACAACCCATGGGTACGATGGAGCGACTTTTGACCTGACCATTCTGAGTCAGGTTAATGGACAAGGCCTTCATCATGCCCGAGGGTCGTAACCACGTGCTCATCATGGGGTCACAGCGTCGTTCTCAAGGGGCTGACAAAAATCAGAAAATCATGATTTTCAAACAATGGGAAAATTCCCCCCTCGTTGTAATCTTTACGACCTGATAAGAGAAGCCTTAACCATAACGAGTTGTAGAACAAAGAACGTGGATGTGTTGTTATATTTACTCGAACAATCGTATGTGTGTAAGACGTCTGATTTTGCCTGTCTGTCTGTCTATCTGTCAGTCATGCGGTTACTTTAGAAATACTCTTGTCAAGATCACAGCTCATAATCTGATTTACCTTGTTGTTCGGTACATTTTGAAATGCTTTTCAGGTCGAGGGGCATTACAGGCTCACTGACTTACAGTATATAGCGTGAGTAAGCACCTCGATCGTCCTTAGGGGCGTACTGCTCTTCTCATTACTTTGTGACGTTATTAAGAACATGGCCAATGTTTACATTACTTGTGTAAGCCTGTCATCCGTCGCATATTGTTTACAGTCTATATATTACCTTCAAAAGTTCTTTGTTTTTTTTTTCTAAGTCTGTTTTTTTTTTTCTAAGTCTGTTTAAGCTTTGTTTATAGAAAATTGAGAACACTCTGTAGGAAGAACACAGATTCTTAATGCTGAGAAAGGGTGATCTCAGCTCTAGAGGTCTTTGGACCCTCGACTGTATGATCATCTATCATTTCTCCAAAACTTGTTTCTCCAATTTCTCAGTCTGTAATTGTAGACCTCGTAAAACTTTCAGATTTGGGCAAAGGCTGATACGTCTGGCTGTATTGTTTTGTTGGATATGAAGAGCTTGAAAATTGAATGCAAACACGCAAACTTTTTTTTTTCTAAAGTGAAACTTAAAGGAGAAAGAATATATATATCAGAAGTAGACACATAGTGTTTAGGACAAAGTTATGTGCAGCCACATTGACAAAGATACACAAATATTCACGTGATAATATTCGAATGATATTATGATGTAGGTATGTGATATATGAAAGATTACTTTCGAATCTCCTTTATGAATGATTAACGAATGCGAATGAGAAGTATCTTAAGAAAGAAAATGGCGTTTATGGTAGCGTAGGCAGATGATAGTAAATGCAACACAGAAAAATCTCCCTTGAATATATCACTGTTGTCGTTTAATCATGAACAAAGATTATTTACCATAGCACCACTAGCAGGACGGGCAACAATATGTTGCCAGGGAACACAGGCAGATACTGAATGAAACTCAATAATTACCAAGCTGTATATAGGTGATGCACGGTGCGTATGCGTGGAATGCGAAAATTGGTTTGCATCCTGGGTTACCTCTCTAACACTTCAGAGTACGTTTATCTTTTACGCGTCTGCAATATGTACGTATGGTTACGTTCTCTGACTATACACGTAAGAATATACGCATGTGCGGAACACTAATGCATTTCAGTCCCTTGAACACAAAGGTACTAACTACCCTTGAGTTTTAGTGGCCTGGCTCCCTTTTTTAGAACCTGACACTTAAGAGTCAGGTTTATGAACCAGGACATCATACCGAAGGGTCGTAGCGTCGTGCTCGAGGATCGTACCATCGTGTACAGGGGTCTCACCGTCGAGCTCGGGGGGTTTTAAGCAGCAACTTGAACTATTCCGCGACCAGAGTCAGGCCAAATGATGTCGTCCTATTTACAAGACCTTCCCTCAAATATCGAAGTGGCGCACCTCGATAATAACTTGGTCGGGGCTCCCGACCTGCCGCCCATAACTTTAGTCCATCATCCCCCTTATTGGCAGCCTCTCCGCCCTTGTATTATTGCTCCCACGCCGTGTAATAAGACATTGGCTTCCAGACCCGCACAACACGCAAGTTTGGCGGTTTCCAGGCCCCTTGCACCACCCTGTACGGTGGCTTCTATAGAGCCATCTAGTACGCGAAAAAGGTGGTGTTCAGGCCCTTGCATCACTTGGCACAATGGTTTTTAGAAGTCCTCCAGCACGAAGTGGGGTAATTTCCAGGTCCGTGCAGCACCAGCTGGCGCTGTGTCTTGTCCACACGATCAATTGGAGCAATGGCTTTTAGAACCATCCAGTACGTGGGTATCCAGTCCTTTGCACCAGCCATCTCGGTGGAATTTAGAACCATCCAACACTTTCAACACACACATACACACACGTCTGCAGGTACCGTGGCTTCCAGACCCTCACACTCTTGATGATAGAATTTTCTGTTATACCCTTACGCCCACTATACAGTGCCTTCCAGAATCGCCTAGCTGCCAGTTTCTTGGCTGTGAGAATGACTTAACTGCTTGTATGATTGCTTCCAAACCCGTTCTCTTCTTCTGATGAGTTCCAGAAGCATTCACCTTCTAGCTTGATGCCGGTCAGTCCTACTGCTGCTCTTATTATGGCTTCCAGATTTATTCAACTTGTATTTCATTCTCTGGCTGACAGACCTATACATTGTCCTCTTACGTGTCTTCCAAATTCATTGCATTTCTAGTTCATTGATTCTTAAACCCACAGACAGGATTATACGATCTTTTTTTTTAGGCTCACACACAAACACATTACTAAAACAATTGCTTCCGAACTAATCTACGAGAAGGCTTCCAGAATCTCACATCTTATTGCGTAATGATTTTCAGACTTAAACAATCTGTAATGTTATACCTTCTAAACCCTCATTTTCTTTTTTGATATGAACTCATACAATCTCTAGCAAAATGCCTTCCAGATCCTGCACACCATATCGTTTGCTAGCGTCCGGATTTACGCGTAGTAGATGTTCACAGCGGATTTCAGGTCTGTGTACCAGCTAGTACGATCATAAATAGCAAGTCGGGACTGAAAGGAAGTTAACGGATTTTTGACCTGAAAGATTACGTTCTAGGTCTGATTTTTTTCTTCTTAATTCCAACTGATGCTTTTAACTATTCTGGTTGGAGTGATCTAGAATCTAAATTTCAGATTCTGATGTTTCCAGCACCGTTGGTAGCAGATCCTAATGCCAAAAGGAAAAGTCAATCTTTGGTAACACGCTTGCACTAACGCCACAGCCTAGTACTGCATCCTTGATTCTAAAGACCTTTACTCGCGTCCTGTATATCCCCGAAGAGCCTTACAGCCAAAGGTTTCAATCTATCAAGAATTCCATTAGCGTATCCTTCTCCAAGCCTACGTTCTAGCAATCTAGGGATTTACACACAGTAGGATTATATCAGGGAGGCTTCTGGATTATTAACGTTCGACTATGATTTAATCTTCCTATCCAATCTTACCAATCTAATCCATTTAATTCATCCCTCACATCAACAGCGAAGGAGGTAGCCAATATCCGGCGTGGAGAACCTCAGGGAGCCGACGCAGCCCCAGCACTCATTTATGTTTCACTGGAAGATGCCCAACGGAGGAAGGGGTCTGGAACACGCTCCAGAAATGACGTGGAGAATTATAGCACGCCAGTTAGAGCTGCAAGGCTTGAGGGAGATGGGAGGAAGATGCCAGGCTGATAGGTCACAAATTTAAGAAAAGGGGCGGGATTGTTGATTATAAGTTGGGTACAGCTGTGACTGAAAAGGATGGAGAAATAGGATATTGTTACTACGTTGGCCCTCGAGAATATCGATTGGAATGATGCAAATGTTTACCTGACTTAAGGCGGTAAAAGAAATGGGGTCCATAGTGTGGCGAACAGTAGAAAAACGGCAGATTTTATTGACTGAGAAATGTCTCCACCAGCAGAGTAAATATTGCATAGGTATGCACATGATACGATATAACATTATACAGCCCTGGAAGAAGTTAGGATAATTCTGTGGTGGTGAAGAAGACTTTTAAAAAGTTTCTGTGGGTTTAAGTATCGAGGGAGAGAGAGAAAGCGAGAGAAAGAAAAAGAAATGCAATTCTTAGGGTTAGAAAGATTTTAGACGATTGAGTTCTAGGGCAGATTAGAGGAGAAGTAAATTACATGACGTTAAGGGTGAACTGGTTGTGAAAAGGAATACGAGGGCAGACGTAAGTGGTTCAGATAGATTGAAGAAAGGTATGCGAGAAGGATTACAAGGATTTAGCTAATGGATTGAGTGCCGGAGGGTCTGAACCTTTTAAGTTAAGATGGATAGTAAGGTTAAGACTGTAGAACACCGATGGCAAATAGTTCATGACGAACAATGAGAATGAAATAGAGTAGTAGGAAGGGAAGGAGAAGATGAAATAGTTCTTTTTTTTTTCAACTCAGCTTAGTTGACTCTGGATAGATCACAAGAGGCTTGGGAAGGGTAAGAGTAAACGCGATGGACACTAAGGGATATGGTTATTATTCTTACTGTATGTCGCTTATCATGGTCTGTAACGTTGTTGGGTAACAGACGAGAAGTGGATGGCCAGTTATCATCCTGTGATCTGGGATGATGGTAATGAAACCTGTTACAAGTGTACCCTACCGTATCAGATGTTCTTAAGGAGGAGAGGGCATGGAAGTTGTTGTCCAGTGATTACTGTTGATGAGGAGGGTTCTGTGGCGTACTTTTATGCCGGGCGTACGAAGGTAATGTGTGCTGGAAAGTTGACCCTGACAGTTAGGCAAGGTTTCCTTGGTAAAAAAAATTGTTGTCTCTGGTGAGAATGCTGAGGATATTGCTTCTACAAGGATTTCAGTCGAATGCAAAAGGCAGGATTTTATTAACAAAGTAACGAACAGCGTTTGTATAAACGGCCGTTATGGTAAGCATCAAGAGAAAGTCCCTAAAGTATATATGCCGTTGACATGAGATGTTTAAAGAGTATCTTGAACAGCTTCGGCGTTGGCTGAGAATAGAGAAGAGGCGATAAACAGCGAGACGCGAACGAAAAATCTAGATGTTGTCGGAGGTCTTTCCGAAAAGGGTATGCAATTGCCTGTTGTGTATTGGGACACACAAGAGGCACTTCGGAGACAATATTGGTGAACTAGGATGTCTTGCACAGTATCCCAAGGCATCAGGAATGTCGGTCCATCTTACTACATTTTGAAGGATTCTCGGGAAACGGCAATGTTTATAGACTGTAAAGTAAATTTCCTGCATGTGGTGAGCTTGATCCTAATGTTTGGTATAGATAGATTGGTAACTACGCCATTTGAAGAAACATAAGTGCCATTGGAGCCACATATTGGCTCACACTGTGTTGTTTTCGATTCATTCCTTTGAATACTTTCCAGTAAGTCTATAGAGCACCTCGAGTGAGGAGACCAGACTGTTGCGGCATATTCTAGCTTTTGGGCGAATGTACACTCACTGGAAAATTATCCGACACCCTTGGCTGTGATACGCCCCACAACGATCACTGTGCAGTTGGTACCACTGCCTCTGTGTGTGTGTGAAAGTAATATGATGTTTTCTTCAGCCACATGTCGTATCTAACGGTTAATAAACGGGAATACATAGAGTGTTAGTTTGTAATCCTCTAAACGGTATAGCATTACCCCTCTGTAATATAATAGTTAAACCCACAATCCGTATTAATGTGTGCATGGCAACCACAACGAACGGGGTGCCATTTAGGGAATTCTTACATCATGAGACGAAACGACATTAACCAAAGTATGTTAACGTCCAGTAATATAAGACTAGATGCACAAAGAACACAGAATATATCTGTGTATCGTAAGAGTGCCGAATAACATTTCATTGGGTTTTCCTCTCGTCCGACATAGCCATGATTCAAAATAAAACATTACTATTCCCAGTGTTACCTCCGAAGCTCAACTCAATGCAGGTTGTA
This sequence comes from Panulirus argus, assembly GCA_038088735.1. Taxonomy (NCBI): domain Eukaryota; kingdom Metazoa; phylum Arthropoda; class Malacostraca; order Decapoda; family Palinuridae; genus Panulirus; species Panulirus argus. The sequence goes on along the minus strand of JAYMFT010000022.1, from coordinate 711,372 downwards.
CCAATTCCGTTTCCGCTTCCAACACATTCGATAAATTGTATTCTAATAACAAACCTCCTGTGGTAAGAGTCTACGCTAACGCTAACATTGTTTGTCTCAGATGAATTTCACTACCAATCACACCCTCGACGACCTACCAATTTTATGATGTTTGTCACACTTAAAGAAATATCATACCTCGTTTCATGAGTCCTTCCCTGCTCCATTAATCACGCCAGTACTTTGCTTAATGTAACACCACTATTACGATACACAAATATTCTTTGTTCTTTTTGCATGTGGCCTAATGTTACTTGACGATTACATACTTTCCATCATATACACTTTATAATGACGTTGGTTAATGTCGTTGCATCTCATACTGTAAGAAATTCCCTACGTGGCATCCGATTCGTTAGTTGCCATGCACACGTTAATGCAGATTGTGCACAGGTTTGATTATTACATCACAGAGGGTAATACTATGCCGTTTAGGGGATTTCGTACTAACGCTCTATGTATTCCCGTTTATTAACCGTTAAATACGACATGTGGCTATAGAAAATGTCATTAATTTCGCACACACACACACACACACACACACACACACACAGAGCGAGAGACAGGGGTACCAACCGCAACAGTGATCGTTTGCGGGGCGTATCAGAGCCAAGGGTGCCGAATAATTCTTTATAGTGTGCACGTCTCATATATCTTCCTAAACGTCTTATTGTTTGTGTACTTGAGAGCAGTTTTGACTTTTACCAAGATAATCATCTGCCTCCCTCACGATCCTTTGGACTCGATGTTTTGATAACAGGTCCGGCAGGATGTCATCTCCAAAGTGTATCCACTTTTTGCATCTAGTAGGTAGAACTTACCATATGAAACTATGTAACTATGTAATGCATGTAATATCAACCCATTAGGGTCTGACTAAGACCTATAATCCTTTTGCGTTACCGCTCAGAGGATGAGTATGGGGTGCACAATAAATCTGCCGGGGTTCCCGGCAGGAATCAATCAGTCTGCTTACAACGTTACTCTAGGGCTCGCTAAGCCATTGATGGTCTCGTCTTTGTACTGTCATAGTGTCAGATGCCAAGTGTTGTGCTAACGAGGCAATTAATTCCCAAGTGGTGTACTAACAAGGCAATTCATCCTCATACCTAGCTTACCACTATACTGATGCTCTATTGATAGGAGAGCACACACCTTACTGACCTTACATTATCCTTACGCCATAGTATTTCGATCATTAACCAGCTGAATAAAGCTCAATAGTCCGGGAGAGCACCAAATGACTGGCGTCGCTGCCTGCGTGGCTCCACGCGAGGGGGAGGATTTGCGGGAGGTACCAACCCTTGCGGCTGACCTCCGACCTCTGACATCGGCCAGATGCCGAGCTGTTGCCAACGGCTGGTATTACCCACTCAACACCCTTTACCCTACAACTGCTCCGTCAGTTATCTAAATCTACACTTCCGAGACATTAAACTCCTAACACGATGCTAACCGCTACACATTACTACTACTTTTACTGGCGTTTGAGGCTGGGCAGATGTAACATCACTGGATATCCTCTCTAACGTTCTCATTCGCTTTTGCTTCATTACTTTGTTTCCAGATGTGTCCTTGAGCTGGATCGCCCCGGGGCTCACATACCACCACACACACACACACACACACACACAAGCTCCCCATCCTCTAGCTCGTTACACTCGGCCCTCCTCGCAAATTTTCGCAGTTCCGCTTGTGAAGTCTGTTCAGTCTTCTCTGTTGTATCTTGGTACTGCCTGAGCTTTGCCCACACTTTCCTGCTGACAAGCCCAACCATCGAGGGGGTCCCCAGAACAGCAATTATGTCTACCTACTAGCCGTGCTCTCTCCTGTCCCTAGCCCATGTTAAAGGGATGCCATGATGACAATTGTGCCATACTCATCCAACAATGCGGCGCCTTGCTGCGCTCCATTGCTATTCTACAGCCCAGACCACTCGGGCTGTCGTAGCGGCTCGAACCCACCTAACCCTGCGATGTCACCTATCTTGTGCCTAGCCCATTTATCGAGGAATCTGGACATAATAACAGCCCACTTTTCGAGTTTTCACCGAATGACGCTGTAGTGCCCTACAGCCATGAGTCGTTCTCATCCTGCACCATTACACCCACCTATCCTTCTCTGTCCCATCTCACATCCCCCTTCCATCTCCTGTCCTCTCATTCTCTCTTCATCTTAGCTCCATCGTTCTCCCCTCTCTACACTACCACAACTCTCATCATGGCTCTCCTGGTACCGCTCTCTCCCCGAAATCACAACTGCTCATGGCATCTCTCGTAATATTATCAAAAACGATAATTTGTAGAGTCAGATATGGCCTTTTAAAATTCAGTAATATAATAATGATTTTAATAATATAAATCTCCCAACCTGTCTTCATAAGATTTGCTGCGTATGGATAGAATTAATTCATTTGCTCTTCCTTGCGCTGCTTCTCATTTAAGATAGCCTTACTTAGGAAGGCGGCCCAGAACTGCGATGCATATATGAGGCAGAGTCTAGCTAAACTTGATGGCGGCAATATCACATCCTTCCTTCTGAATGCAATGTCTATTGATAAATCCTAACATCCTATCTGCTTTCTTGGCTGCTTCGTTGTAGAGCCGGGAGAAATTAAAGTTGACGGTGACAGTGACGTCTAAGATTCCTCACACAAGGGGTGTCTTTTATCTGGATGCTCATCAGTTCACGTCCACATTTCTTTATTGAGTTTCGTACTTAAAATGGCTGATATCTATCAACGTTGAATGGCATTTGCCACTGGGTTTAAGTTTGATCTAAAATAGAAAGAAGTGCCGCTTCTTAGTCCGTCTACTTGTAAAGAAATGTTTCTGATAATTCATTGATATCAACGTGTTCAAGTATCTATCAAGTAATGCAGTTCTGACATTTTGCTTCGGATGGATGTCATATGCATATAAAAGCCATCTAACTTCGTGTGATTCTCTTACGAATATATGTTTGTGTTTTGGCAATCACCCATCACCAGACCGAGAAGTCGGTGGTTGGTGTTGACCTGACCTCACTCACCTGACAGTATGATATACTCTAACCTGCCCTCACTCACACGATTTGACCTACAGAGAGAGAGAGAGAGAGAGAGAGAGAGAGAGAGAGAGAGAGAGAGAGAGAGAGGGAGAGAGAGAAAGAGAGTCTGCGACTACAAGAGTAAATCAATTTACTCTGATTTTCTTGTAATTACCAGCCAGTCTGACAGTAAAGCAGCCAAAGTGGTTGCTGGGAAAAAAAAGGGAACAGGGTTGCATGACGAGGGCTGCTTCCCCACAACGCACCGAGGAAAATCATTGCATTTCTCTCGTCTGTTTGCAGGTACCAACTGCTTTTGTTTGCCATTGCCTTGCTTTTTTTGGGTCAATTTTTTTCCTGAGTTTGTGTGTCGGTTTCTTCCCCCTTCTCCCCCCCCTCTCTATCTCTTTCTCTTTCCCTCACAACACTTATTTTGCTTGCTGTTGTGTGCTAATATCATGCAGTAAGTCAAGGGTAAGATTAGTGCTTAGTGTAGAAATTCATTCATATAAAAAGGGCATTAAAGTACCAACTCCAACCAACAGATAATGAAGAAGACAAAACAAAACAGAAAAAAAAGATTCTCAAGTAATATACTGAAAAGAACTTAGTTCAAAAGATTTACGCTTGGATGCATTTATTCGAAAAAAAAGAACAGTAAAAGAGATGAAACTTCATGAGTGAAATTGCTTACCAAATGAAGACTGACAGAACTTTTTTGCGAGCCGCCTTCGGTAATCACTCGTTGGCTGGGGCCGTCATCATCTCTCAGAGGAGTGGTAAGTTAAATTTAAGATATCATTCCATTACTCCCTGCTCTTCAGAAGATTATGACTGTTTCTTGAAGCTATTCATCATTTACATTATGGACGATTTTGGAATCTTTTATCTGTCCGTCCGTTTGTCTGCAACTGCCTTCAGTAATCAAGATTAGAATACTATACAAAAGCTGTCCTCGTCCAGGTAAGCCAGACTGAAATAACTCTCATCACCAAAAGGACTGGTGAGCGTATCACGGTCCCCATAGGCGTATACCAGACTAACATGATTAAACACACTAACTTCCAACTCGAAACGAAGTCTTATACAGTTGCTTTAGGTGGCTGTGTCTACCACATATATGTGAATATTATAGTTTCTCCCATCAACGTGGCGTGAATCAAGGTCATACACACATATTCAACTTCTATGGGAATAACATTTCTACACCCGGGGTCTGCACCCATAGTCCCACATGGTGGCAATGGGCAAGGAATCCCACTTGTTAGACCTAGACTTGCTGCCCTGTCGACTTTGGTGCAATACTTTTTTCTCTTCCTCCTCAAAATAAAAGAGAACACACACACACACACACACACAAATACATATATGCTCAATAAGTTCGGTACCTG
>JAYMFT010000022.1:687189-706815 GCA_038088735.1 Panulirus argus | reverse complement strand
GATAGATAGATAGATAAGTTGCGGTGGTGACGGGTTCTTGGGGTTGACTCTGCTCCCAATGAAGGTCGTGTGTTGCCCAAGATCAAACTAACATTGCCAGGTGATCGTATTCTTGGGTCTTGTTCTTCTTAAATGGTTCTCACTAGTCGAGGTAAATATCCAGGTAGATATTATGCAGTAGTGTCCAGCACTTGGCTATAAGTGATGCTATTTTTAACGGCTTCCCGTACCTGTGTGATTAAGTCCTCAGGCGAACGTTCCTCCGAGAAGAATCTGATTAACTCTTCTGAGAAATACAAATGATATATATGAATATCCCTTTAGAATGGAGAGATTAGTCGACAGTATAGTGAGCTGTTGATTGGATGGTCTTCGAAAACACTCGCCTGTGTCATCTGGCAATTTCACCTCAGCCGATAGATGGCGGAGATGCAAAGCTTCCTTCCTTCCCCGGAGTCTCGTTTCAGCTGAACAAGGGTTCACTTTTTCTCGTAAGGTATTTATACACACAACATATACGGCGGGGAGCATATGATTTACTGTTTAATTTAGTTATATAGGTACTGGAATATCGTAAAAACCCGTTTGATATAAAATCCTCACTGTATTATAACAAAGGACAGTTAATGATACATGAGACGGTCCTTGCTTAGAGGAACTTCGTGAAAATAGCAGTATGTGGTGACCAGGGGAGGATTGCATCTGATGTACGTACGGTGGCGGGATGTTGAGAACGGGCTCGTCGTAACTCTGACCCTTGAAACGACCGCGAGGGGACAAGGTGATAGTTGTGCAGGTTTGTGCTTCAGATGTGTAGTGGCGAGGGTCCGGAGACTTTGATCGTGTTGAGAAACTGTGAGGGACGAGTTAGCAGGTGTTGCAGACAAGTGATGAGTCGAATATGACCATATGAAACGACCATGTAGGACAGGCTGGCTGTGGACCTTTCCTAATGGTGTTTGACAGCTGAGGCGCGATAGAGCCAAAGCCTTCGAAGTCAGATTGCTTACAACTTCCACCTAGACTTCTCTCTCTCTCTCTTGCCTTTTGGCGTGATCTTTGACTCGGATTGCCTCCTCGTAGGACTTAATGTAAAGCTATTGAAGACGATCACCTCGAGAATTCACAGCGCGTCACACACACACACACACACACACACATCCAGCACTCAAAGGCCAGACACCAGACAGACATACGCGACCAAACCATTGTCACAGATCTGGGGAATTTTCGTCAAGTGAGATCCGGGTCGACATAATCCGCTGCTGAATAGTTCTGCTGCACGTGAAGAAGCAAAGCCTCTCGGAACCCACATGACCGGTGAATCACCGAGGCCAGTGTGAGTGAGTGAACAAAGATAAGAATCAATTTAAGGAGCGGATCAGAGGTGGAGGATAACCTTGCGCACCCCCGACACCACCCCACGGCCACGATCTCCTCCTTTGCCACCTTTGTCCGATGGCCGGTAGGAGGAGTCCCCCAACCTCCTCCTCCTCCTCCTCCTCCTCCTCCGTGAAAGGTCTTCATCCGGATAAACTCTGACAATGAGAATTGAAGGAAAGTGAGTAGGAGCGCTGTAAAGGACTATTGCTCCTTTGACCGACTAACCTCACGTAAGGTTTCTTCTGAGGTGGGAGTGAGTTCGGCAGTCGGATATCCAACATACCGACCGTCAGGGGTGGAAATAACAGACCTAGTCGATAAGATTTTATCACTGAATAATGAAAATTTATAGCATTTTTGTATCACCTGTTTAATGGTAACAGCGATTATGATAACGATGATAATGATAAATTAATAATAGTAGTGCAAAACCTTTTTATCATTATTATTAGTTTTGTTACAAATTCTGTTATGATTTTCATTGTTATGATTGATATTACTGGGGAAGCTGTCACATCAGTTTTCAAGGAAGCCACCGCTGGTTCCTTTTAACTTTTTAGAAACCTTTTTAGTTTACCATGTGTAGTAGAAAACGAACGAGTTTCTCCTCAATTCAAAGGTTAAAATTTCTCGTACTTTTGAAGCAAAAGACTTTGTTGGTTTGCCCGGCAAATGTATGAATAGTTACTGGTTAAGTGTAGAGAATAGTATGACCAACTGGTGATCTCTGTGACCAGCTGATGGCCAGTGTGGCCAGCTAGTGGTAAGTGTGACCAGTTGGTGGCCAGTTTGACCAGCTGGTGGCCAGTGTGGCCAGCGTGTGGTCATTGTGGCCAGCTGGTGGTTAGTTTGACTGGTTAGTGGCTAGTGTGACCAGCTGGAGTGAGGACGATATATTTGACGTTGTTATCGGTGAGGGAACCAAACATCCACTGATCCCTGTAAGCGATGTAGGCTTCATAGTGTCGTCTGGTTGCATGTACTGTATCCTGGGACCGGAACCATTATTATCACCGTTCTCGAAAGCCTTCATCACGTATCCATTGTCCGTGGTTGTCGAGCTCATCATACGAAAATCTGCATTCGAATATAGACTTTACAATTTACTTAATTTTTGGTTGATTTTTTTTTGAAGAACTTTACACATTGCTTCGGATTTATACATAAAGATTTTGTATAACACGCCTCTTCAGCTGTCAAGTCTTTCTCGTATCAATTGTTACATGGTTTTAATTCTCTGATGTTTTACGTAACCTCTGTACCTCCAGGACCACTGATATAACATGCACGTGTCAGAAATCACTGCATATATCAGAAAGAGGAAATGAGATGCCGCCCAAAGAGGGCCAGTTACTGTTTAAAAAAAAAAAGAAAACTCATGGAGTAGCTTGTGCCTTATCTCGCGTAATAACACACGCTTTTCCGCTCTCTTTTCATTCCTCGGAAGTGAATAAGGAATCCTCTCTAAAAGGAGTACGTTAAAGCAGCATTATAAGAGACGGGCGTTTGCGAGGAACGGACCAACGGACGGATTTGAAAATCAAGCTATTCAGAAACTTTTTTGTTTTCTTTCGGCAGGCTTACAGATGTGCTTGGTTCCTTAAGAGAATATGAGTCATGGTTCGTCCAGCCTCTTAAGCACGACGGTACGACTCTTCGTCGTGTTCAAGGGTGGGTCGTACCGTCGTGTAGAAAGGGTCGTGTTTATGGTGTTAAGAATATTGATGAGAGAGAGAGAGAGAGAGAGAGGTGCACTGGGTTATTACAGAGGAAACAGGCGGCTGAAAACTGTACCCTCTTGAATGAAAACTCCGTTTCGTCAGTTTCTGGAAATATCAGACGTTACAGAGTCATCGTTTCTCTTGTGTGTGCAGAGCTGGCAAGATCAGGAACGAGAATGGAAATGAACTTTTAAGTGAAGTACAAAGGAAAAGGCAGAAACCTGTTGAGCACACCAACAAAAAGAAAAAAGAGGGGGACGGGTGTTGAAAATTAATTCTTTTTCATGCGATTTTATTTGGTGTGTGGTTATTGAGAGGTCGTTATAATGTTAGAGAGATGACGGGAGAAGCAGCAGACTCTAGCCACATGACCATTAATGGGGAAATACGATATATGATCCATCAACCCCTGGGTGGATTGTCTTGATTAGATAGATAAAAAGAAGATAATGGGAACGAGAAAAAGAAGTGATCATTAGAAAGGGATTTGACGATTAGAGCCCCTTACCAGGTTTGTTGTTAAGGGATTGTGAGATGTCGCTCTTAAAGAGGCAAGTCTTAGAAGTTACGTAGAGCGAACAGGCTCTTATTATAGGACTATAAAAAGAACTACGACTCTATAGCTAGGTCGAGACACACGACCGTACCTCGGGTTATTTTACTTTTTTCAAAGTGGTAATCAACTTTTTGCCCTTTTTTCCGTGTCGGATTCCATGACTTTCGGAGATGACTAAGATAAATGTTCCGCAGGAAATAAGAGTTCTTCTCTGTAGGGTCGCTGAATTTCAGCAGCGACAGGGTTTTTTTAAGAGCTTGTCATTGACTGGGGATTCATTCTAAGGCACATTTCTTCGGATCTGAAGAAGGGAACATTGTCTGCGTCAGAGGTTGTGTTGGGATCAGAGTGTCGGGGTAGCAGACAGAACATTGGAGACACAGATGTTAGGGATGGGTGTTGGAAGATTGGTAGGATTGAGTCGTGGAGAGAGATGATTGCCTGGATCAAGGTCTGGATTTTTTTTCTCACAATTTGGAAACAAGATTTGCCTTTCCTTTTTTTTTTTTTTGTCCTCTGGACGTAGTTACACTGGTGAGTTCAGTGTGAGCGAGTAGTACGAGGAGGTATAGTAAATCAGATTAGAGTATGGAGGTGGCCGTTGCCAAATGGAAGAAGAGCTGTAGAGTAATATAGAGACAGATTAAAACAAATTTGTCGCTGCTGGACCCTCTATAAATGATTTGAATTCTAGAGCTGATGACTTGATTTTTCAGGTCGTACTGATGTTCTGTTTGATGTGAGACGTGAGCTGTGAGTGAGTTCTGGTCAGGAAGACTTTTTTCCCTGTGTTTACATGTGGGTTGCTTCTGTTTTAAGCCCTTGCAAAGCAGAATAAACTTTGGAGGAGGGAGAGAGATTTTTCAGTTCGTTTGTGGATATGTATTTGTATGCATATATATATATATATATATATATATATATATATATATATATGTGTGTGTGTGTGTGTGTGTGTGTGTGTTTGATTACAATTTGTGAACTACGGGGAGTGTTTTACACCTGTGTTGCCTCCTCTCTTAACCTTGGATATATGTACCGTGTTTATATTTCTAATTGCGCATACCTGTAGTAGTGAGTTTGTGTGTGTGTCTGTGTGTGTGTGTGTGAGTGCGATAACACAAGCCCAGCCACGACACGGGACCGCTGCCACCTAAGGACACAGATCCACTACGAACTGAGCCAGTCAGCAGCTGGGGGGGACACGTGACCCCCCTCTCCCTCCCCCTTTCCCCCCAACCACGAGGACACGTACCCCGCGGTGGTTCCATGAGGCGATAAGAAATTCCGGGTAATTAGACTTCAGGAGGAGCGTCTCATTGCTCATCTCGCTGTCCCGCTTGCTGCCATATCGCTTTGGCGGACTCTCATTGAAATCAGAGCGACGGGGCTACAACATTCAATTTCTGAGCTAATATAAGGTTTTCATACACGTATATATACGTGTGTGTGTGTGTGTGAGAGAGAGAGAGAGAAAGAGAGAGAGAGAGAGAATTTAAGGCTGAAATGAGCACAGTGCTTAACGTATACTGTATCATGAGTGTGTGTGTGTGTGTGTGGTGGCTTCAATACAATCATGTTTACGTGTTGGAGTGTACTCGGATCAAAGGACTCGTTTTCACCAGTGACCTCGGGATGTTCCTTGTCTGATCATCGAGTTGCCCCTCTCAAGTGAAGGGCTCAGTAAATTATATATATATATATATATATATATATATATATATATATATACACACAATATTATTCGAGGTTACACCACAAGTGAAAAGCCACCTATGGCCAGGCTGCATCATTGTCTGTTAACGAAACAGTACGGTCTCGTCAGAGGATTTCTAGCTTCAAATGAGTCCATCCTGTCCCTGTTTCTGAGTGTAGCGCAGCCTCGGAACTGTAGGAGCTTCAGGAAAATGGGTCCCCGAAAAATAAATACCAGGTCTGTGGGGCCTGGCTGTGGACATGAGGCTGTGGTCTCGGTGTATCACACATGACAACTAGAGATGTGAGCGTACCAGGCCATTTCTTCGTCTGTGCCTGGCGCTACCTCGCTAACGCGGAAACACAGCTAGCAAGTAGTATAAAAAGATACGACTGATCGACATTGCAAAAACAGAACATGCTCCAAGCATGGCCATTTCAGATGAAAAAGAAAATAGATACGATAAAAATGGAAGAAATTAATCAAAGCTCCTGATATATTTGTAGACATGACTGCTAGAAGTGGAAAAATGATAAGAAGAGAAAATGACAACACGAAGGAAGAGAATTCCACTGCTTTGCTCTCCGAGGAAATGAGGAGGCATCATAACGGTTCAATCCTCGTATAGCCGTTCTCCACACACAAACTATGGGAAGCAGCAGCCAAATGCGTGTCGTGGATCCAGGCCAAGGTAACAGGGACACATGCAGGGAGCCCACGCGAGAAGTGGCCGTAATACTGTCTGTAGAAGACGTAGAGGACAGCACCATTACCTGTGGGATTCCTCGCCTCCCAGGTGGTCAGTTCAGCTTGACTCATTGTGAAGACACGGAAGGCTAATTCTATACCCACTCCGGTGTTGGTGACCCGTTGGTTAACTAGAGCGTCATAGGAAATGATCCACTGTGGTGCATGACGGACACGAGGTCCCAAGTAGCCTGAGTTGGAGGCAACCGGACGATAACTCATCCTCAAACACTCAACGCGAACCACATTATCCAAACACCTTCTCGACATACGGCCAACACGAGGTAAACGCGTTACTAGCACCTCACGTTACCATCACGTAGCCAACCATCAGAACACGGTAACTCCTCTTCAACACGCTGCCGTTCTGTTACTGACACCTTGAGCTGCACAGTGTCGTCTCGATCTGACTAACAGGTTGCAGCATTTGACTCAAGGATGATGTCAACACGACGCTCCTTTCCCTGGCTGCCCGCCTGACTCAGGTGCTCAGCCTCGAGCTTTCGCCATCATCGTTGCCGCCGCCCAAGGTGGCTTGACTCCATTTCCCACGATCATCGAGTTTCATATCTGTATTTCTTTCTCTCCTGGCGAACTCTACAGCTATGTCTCATCAAAACCCGCAAATTGTTGCCTTGTAAGTTTTTCAGCCCTGGCAGGAGAAGCTGTCGCAATTGACTTTTTGAGCAGAATAGGGAAACTGTTTACAGAAGACAGACGACGTTATCCAAGGCTCCAAACATTCACGTCTTTATTTAAGATTTTGTGACTGTATCATAAACAGACATATGCAAGAGACATGTCATGATAGGTGACCCTTTTTACCATGTTTAACTTATAATTCATTTTTTTTTTTTTTCGTGGATATTTTATTTTTCGTAATTGTTATGGTGTCTGGTCGGATTGGAACGTGAGGTAACAATACTCAACATCTAACAGCGTTCATAAGAGTGTAGCATCTATTTTTACAAGAATATTTTATCTCTACAGAATCAGTGAAACCACAGATCTTTGCTGATTAAGAATTCTGGAAAATAAACCTATAACTTAGAGGTGTGGATACAGTCCAGTGTATTTTTGGGAGAGGGGACACTGGATAGTGATAACCCTATTTGCACCCACGACCCATGAGCCCAGGGTTTGGCAGCAGTGGTTAGTTTAGTGTTGCCTGACGTCCCGTTCTCGGGCATTCCTGGTCAGCAGCTATGGGTCCCGGGAGTGAAGGTGCCACCACCTCACACTCTGGCTCTGGTGCCTCTGTCTGCCTCATTCTGTGGTACAGGTGCCTGTTGCTACTTCATGTCGTGGTGCAGGTGTCTGTTGCTGTCTTATGCTATGGTGCAGATGCCTTATCTTGCTTCACACTAATGTCTTGTACTATGTCACTTCGATGTTTGGAACATAACGAAAGCTTCCTCAACTTTAACACACTACAATTCTGTTGCTTTTGACCAATCACACTCTAGGCTTAACCCCCTTCCATTCCTCGGTACTTTTTCCCTTTACCCCATCGTATTATCAGGAGGTTACTTGCAGTAGACAGTAGTTCAAGCGCCGTGCAACAGACTCTGCAGGGGTGTTTCTGAAAGGCCAACACACGGTTTATCACAAATTGTGTGATGATGCATTTAGTATACGTATCTGCTGCAGCGACGGGTGAGTAAAACCTTTCTGTTTATATTAGGCTCAACTACTGATAAGTTAGTTGTCCTGGGGCCTTCGAATAACATTCTGATATTGTCACCGACTGTAATAATGCAAAAACAAAACAAAAAAAAATGACTGTGTTTAGGTTGTAATCATTTTGATATCTAGGTAAATTCCAGTCGACTGGAAGCAACAGATATTGCCGGCTGGACAACAAATGCCTCTGTGAGTGAGAGAGAGAGAGAGAGAGAGAGAGAGAGAGAATACTAGTTTCATGCACTGGGAGCAGTTTAGTGAATAATGGATTTATCTTGGAAACACATATATACTGAGTGGATCATTCTCAGGACGCACCACCTGAGTGAAACATCAACAAATATCGTTTCGTTATGGTTTTTCTAATAACGTTTGAACAGTGATGAGTGTCAGATAGAAGCAAGGCAGCTGGGGAGTGCGCCTAAATTACGGCAGCAAGATGGCTGTGACGGGGCCATCACAGCCAGACACTAACGGCACACGTCCCCACAACGCTAAGTTACAAGGGGGGCAGCGCTCGCTGAAATTTCCCCGCAACGCAAGTTCACAGACACACAATCTGCAGTTTCATAACTTTTATGTTTTTTGGACAATAGTGCAAGAGTTGTTGTAGGGTGGAGTGAGGGGTGGAATGAAGTGGTGGGTGGAAGAGGTGGCGAGTGGGAGGCGTACGTATAATAAAGGGAAGTTGGTGAAGGGGGAGGGAAGGAGGAGGTGTTTGGAGGTACATGGAAGGGTATGTGGGAGAGAGAAAGGGTAGGATTGGAAGGGAAGGGAACGGAAATGGGGAGCTGTTTGGAGGTAGAAAGAAGAGAAGTGTGGAAAGAGAGGGGAGGATGGTGGAAGAGAGAGAGAGAGAGAGAGAGAGGGGGGGGGAGAAAGAAGTATGGGAAGGGAATATGTAGAAGAGAGGGGGAGAAAGTTGTAGGGAGGAAAAGAAAAAATCATGTACGATGGGAGCTGGAGAAAGACCTTGTAGGCTTTCATTGGAAGTGGTAAGCCGTGAGGAAACAGGAGTTAACGTGGTACAGCTTTTCGTCTTCTTGATACAAAAAAATTCTGCTTAATAACTAAACACATCTCACGCTGCTGCTGCTCACCCAGGCTAAACGAGACATATTTTCCCTACACTGCTGCTGCTCCCCAGCCTATTGTAGCAACCTCTTAGACAAGGTTTGTGTCCCACTGTAGTGTAATCATGACAAGGGAGGCCGGCTCCGCACGTACGTACACATGAGCTGAGCACCCGCCCAGCCTTTACAAGAGCTAGTGGTAACACCCTCTGGTGGGTGGGTGAAGTACGTGGAGTCTTAACAAGAACGTCGTCAGTCAGTCAGTCAGTAACGTCCTTTGCATGGCAGTACGACTCAGGAACACGACGTTGAGAACCTTGGGGATGATGGCCTGGCCTTTGACCTGACCCTTAAGGGTTAGATTAATTCCTAGGTCATCATGCCCAAGGGTTGTAACGTCGTGCTCATAGATCGTATACTCTTTGCGCTCAGGAGGTCGTTAAAGTAGAATGCTTAGCGTGTGTGACGCTAGTGGCCCCTACGGCGCTTTTCTCTCGGTTCGTTATGCGGAGGTCTTACTAGGCCCGTGAGCGGTAAGCACCCTGCTGGTCGCAAATAGCGTGGCGTTCTCTACGGGTCCCGTTCCTCTCACGCAGCTGATTTATGGAACGGTCAAGAAGCTCTCGGCTGTCCTGGACCAAGTAATAAGAGCATCCTTTACTGCCATTTTCATTTGTTTATCCTGAAATGTGTTAAAGGACGTTACTTTAAACGTATTGATTAGAGTCTCAGATGTCTCTGGTCAGGTCAGACTACAGGCGGTAGTGGGTAGGGTAAACATCGGACGACAGTGAGTGGGAGTAATTTTGAACGGCAGTGGATGTGGGGGAGCTGTGAACGGCAGTGGTGGGAGGGGAGATCTGAACGGCATTGAGAGAGAGAGAGATCGGTAAACGTGTCCGACCCCCAGACGTCAACAGGGAGACGTCATAAAACGCTGGTGATCACGCGTCGTATTGGCTCACTCATTACCTGCTGACGTTACGGGCGCCTTGTGTCCTGTGTCTCTTAACGCCTCCTCCCTGCCCCTAGATCGACTCCATCCCTCCCTCATCACTTTATCGCTGCTCATCACCCCCATCCTCCTCCCCATCGACTGATCTTCCTATTACCTCAGCACCTACCCCATCGTCTCCACCCTTTACCCAATTAACTACACAGCTCTCACCTCAAGCATCCCTTCATCATAACTTATTATGAGCACTTAACCCTTCGTCGTATCCATTACCCTTCCTCTCCCATCCTGGCCACCCATCACCCCTTGACCCGTCTCCTTCCTCTACCACGCCGTACCTCCCCAGTAGACGTAACCTCGTCCTTGTTCAAACTTTCACTCTCGTTCGATAATGGTTCCATCAGCAATCTATATATGTTGTCACCCTTGCTCATATTTAAAAAAAAATGATCTAAGAGAGTAGTTCTTCTAGAATAACGATGACAAAGAATAATCTAAAGGAACTTGTATGGACACACAACACACACAGAAAAATGTAATTTCTTTCGACACTATTGAACCGTTTGTCGGGTCTTCTGTCGTCGTTTAGACATACGGACACACGTCAGAAGAAGTATCTCTTATAAGGTACAATAGACATGTAACATTTCCTGAAGTATAAGGGAAGCTTTTCCTCTTCCTCACCTCAATGAAAAAAAATATAAAAAAAATCCCAGTTCTTTAGTCCACTGTGTTGTGCAGCGAGACAGAGAGCCGTAAACTTCAGTGTAAGCAGCAGTAACCTCTTGCCCAGGCAGAGGAGCAGCCAGCCCTCTCCTGCCCTCTGCTCGCCCTCGGCCCTGCCCCGCCCCGACCCCCAGCAGGCCAGGCTGCTGCTGCCGCCACCGCCGCCGCTGCTGGTGGTGGCGGTCTTGGTAGTGCCACTGTTGACGTCTTGGCCGGGGCCTCTTCCCCCTGTAGGACCTGGTAAGTACACGCCCGCTCGTTTATGCAGGTCATGCGAAGTCATCAGACGCACATTGTGGCCAGGCTGTGGCTCATAATGGCCGCTGATTTGACGTGAATGTTGCCAATCAGGGGCTCCAATTTAATCAGGTTGCCGCGCCCGCATCACAATCCTCCTGATTAAACTCCGGCCACTTGATTGCTCATCAGCCGATATTGTGCTGGACCGAGAGAGAGAGAGAGAGAGAGAGAGAGAAAGAGAGAGAGAGAGAGAGAGAAGGGGGGAGGAGGGGGGTGTGAGGGAAGAGAGTGAGTGTGGGAGGAAAGGAAATGGAGGTGGTAAGAGTTCAGGAAAGGGGAGTGAGAGGCGCGGAAAGTGAAGGAGACAGTGAGCGAATTGCAGATGAGATGGTCACTAGGAAAAAAAAAAAAGAGAGAGCCGATTGGCGCGGCGAGTGTGGGAGAGACGGGAAGAAGGAAAGGAAGAGGTTGAGGAGAAAGTGAGGGAAGAAGGAGACAGTAGAGCCTCGTAGAGAAGGGAAGGGTATGAGAGATGGAATAGAGTGGGAAGGGCAAACGGGTAGATTTATTAATAAATGCAGAAATAAAAGGAAGATCTGACGGGATGAAGGAGTGTAAGAGAGAGAGAGAGAGAGAGAGAGAGAGGTGGAGGGAAATACAGGGAAACTGGATTAGGATGATCCGTGTAGTGGGGTGAAGGAGATAAAGATTTGGATCATGTTAAGATGGACGCCTAGCATGAGTGTGTGTGTGTGTGTGTATGAGGAGATCAGCTGATAGCTGTCGGACCGAGGCTGTTTTCTTATGTTGACGAACACACACACACATATCCAGCGTCTGGAACTGGTTGACCTCACACGCTGGCTCACACAAGCGATGGTAACTTGACGAAAATTGTGCTGGAGCTGTGGAGAGAGAGAGAGAGAGAGAGAGAGAGAGGACTGTAATATGAAGGTGGTGATGGAGATATTGCTGGGGATATTGGGTGTTGGAGGAGGTGCTGAAGACACTGACTGATGAAGTAAAGACTTCACTGAGTTGGGTAATGGTGGGGAAATTGAGGAAGGTGTAATGGAGAGGGCAGACGAGGAGGAGGTGGTGGCTTGGGAGGATCATCTTCATGACGACGTGACGCCAGTCATGAGGAGAGAGAGTTTTCCATCTCTTGGATTGAAAGGAGCGGCGAGGTCGCCATCCGTTGGAGTGAGAAGAATGGCGAGGTTTCCAACGGCTGGAGTGAGAGTAGGGGGGTGAGGTTTCTATCTGTCGGGGTGAGAGGAGTAGTGAGGTTTCCATCTGTTGGAGCGAGAGGAGTGGTGAGGTTTCTATCTGTCAGAGTGAGAGGAGTAGTGGGGTTTCCAACTATTTGAGTGAGAGTAGTGGTGAGGTTTCTATCTGCTGAAGTGAGAAGAGTTGTGCGGGGTTCCATCTGTTGTTGGCTTTGGGGTGCTTGAGTGTGTGTGTGTGTGTGTGTGTGTTTAGGTTTACGTGTGTGTTTAATTCTCATGTGTTCGTGTTTGTCTGTGTATATTTATGTCTATGTGTGTGTTTAGTGTAATGTAATTACCTATTTGTACTGTACGGGGAGAGAGTTTTACAGTCGTGGGGTCCTATCTCTTTTGCGTATGTGTGTGTATTTTATAGAAATGATATTAATAAATAATTATGATAATATAATGATATAGATAGTAGTAGTGAGAATAATGACAATGATAGTAAGACGCAAAAAAGAAGAAATGACATTAACAGTTCACTAATGAAATGTATCCAAATGCTAAAAATACAAAATGAAAACGAGTCAAATATAATGACGAGTTATGGTCGGTGCTCGTTCTCCTGCAAAGCATATTGAAGTCGGTAATGCAAGATACCACGACACAGTAAATGGTTGTCGTATTGGTTTTAACGACTAGGAAAGAAGCGGTCCTTGTGTGGGGTGGGATTTGGTGCGATGTTGCAGTGATGGTGGACTGACTCCTGACAGACTCGCTTGCTTGCTTGCTGGAGCCGAAGAATGTCGTATGTCGGAAGGCCAGAGGTGTTCTTCAGTAGTCTCCTCCCACACTGGCGAAGAAGGTGGTCCATATGACAGTCGAGGGGGAATGGAGAGGTTTGAGGAGGTGAAGAATACATTAGCAGCTGATGCAGGAGTAATAGCTGTGACAAACTTAATTTCTCATTTTTTTTCTAAATTTCCTTTGACTCGTACTTTTGTTTATGGTTATTTTAGATATCGAGAGAGGGAAGAGTTTATGCACCTGAGGTAAAGAAGAGGAAGTGCTTGGCTTGTTGTGTTAGAGATTAATTAGAGGAAGAACTTGTTATCTTAAGGGTAAAAGAAAGGGAGGACTTACCAATTTGCCTTAGTGATGAAGAAGAGGAAGTCAAGGCAAGGGATATGTCTGATGATATAGGAGCGATGAGCAAGTGCATACTAAGATATTTCTCTGCTCTGAGTCTGTTTTGTCATGGGTGTCTAGTTATAGGTGACATTATCGAGACTCCTGTTCATATAAGATGTATTAGAGATCTGTGTTGTAAAACTCATATCGTTAGCTTTTATATTCGATCGATTTACGATGGACAGACCTAAGCGACTTAAGTTACCCTGACGTGACCCGACGAACTCCATTGCTTATGTAGTTCGACGATCTGGATGTAGTAGCGTAGCTTGGACCTTCGTCTGTATATAATAATCTATGATTGAATCGTCCAGATCAGTAGTACCTGGAGCGCCAGGTTTCTGGAGTCATGCCAGCTCCTTCATGGCTTCTCATCTTGCCAAATACAGCCGCCAAGCTCCTCGTCTCACAGCAGATTATTTGGCAAAGCGTTCCTCTGGAACTAAATGTTAATAAATCATTCATTAAAAGATGTCAAGCTTGTATTCCAGCGTTTTGTAATGAGAATGAATCTGAGTTAATTTCTGCTGTAATGTGACGAATCTTTGCAGGTGATTAACATAAACTGTATCAATAAGGACTATAATGTGATCCATTGGTGATTAATCCCTTTTGGTACGACCCTTAAACGGAACGGTACGACCCTTGAGTGTGATCGGCATTATATGCCTAAGGGCCGTGCCGCCGTGCATAAGGGTCCCACCATATTGCTTAGAGTTTGCACCGTCGTGCTTGTCAAGAGATTAACCTCTGGTTTCCTACATTTCAGACTCCGGTGCACCCGCCACGAATCTCCTCGGGCACGGTAAGTGCTGGCGCAAGTCTCGTTCATTCATCCCTCTCCCCCACCACTCTTCTTGCTAACTATAACATGGGTGTTGGTAGATACCACAGCTCTCTAGCTGTGGTATCCTTTTATAAGGTAAGTCCAGTCTTAGGACACCGATAGTGATTTCCCCCTCATACCATCATCATCATCAACATCATAACCATACGACCAGAAATATTCTGCTCTCAAACTCACGTTTACAAGTAAGGGAAATAGTTGATCATACCTGTAGTGCAGAATACAGAGGATGTAAGTACCTTAGAGACTCTCGGTATATGGTGAGGAAGCTGGAAGGCGACTGTTCCAGCAATTGTGTCTCCTTTTAGGTCGTAACGTCTCTCCTCCTCAGATTTCTCAAGGTATTTCATCTTCACCATCTAAGAGAATGATGAGTATCTTGAAAGTAAGAGTAGATAAAAGTAGTTTTTTTATATATATGAAGAAAACATTGCACCACACATTATTAATCTTGCCAATATCTTTTTTTCTTTTTTCGTCTTTTACCTTTTTTATTTCCTCTGTCGGTCCTTGTCCCACGTGTTCATATGCAGAGATCCAAGGTGGTTTTAACCAGAACTGATGATCGTTTTACTTCGTTTTAGAAATCGGTGAAATATGTGTCGCTTATTGGCGGTTAAAAGATTTGTCTTGTCATGGAGTACTGAAGTTGTTCTCATTTTCTTTTGAGTCTTTTTTTCATTCCTTTCCTTGAGACTTCTAAGCTGCTTTGTGGACCCACTTTTTAAACGCAATATACGCACGTCTACGTATTATTTTTAGTATTCGTTTTACTTAATTATATTTTCATATGCTTATTTGTTTTTTTATTTTAGTTTCCATTATTTCCATTATATCTGAATTCACTTTCAAGATAGTTAATCACACTCAAGTAATTCGGTGAAAGTCTTATTTGCTGTTTGACTATCTAGTCAAACGAGTATGACTTACAAAAGTATTTGGTTGCTCAATTAATGAAATTACAATACTTGCCTAGTACTTGGTGTGGGAAAGTACAGTTAATGTAACATAACATCTGCTGAGTTACAGCCACAGCTTATAACGTCGTACCTGACAAATATTTGGTATGTGCTTATTCTCCGAGAAACGTATTAAACTTGCATTTTTGTATTATTGTATGAGAAGAGGACGTAATAACAAGTAAGGCTCATAGATTTTGCTTGCTGAATTAATGTAATTAATGTATTTGCACTGCGAGAAATGCATCCAGAAAATGAAAGTGGTACATTTTGATCGTGATAATGAGATTTCTGCGCCTGGACATGTGGCATTGTGACGGCCATAGCACATCGCATGTCCTCTTCCACTTGCACCGTATTGCAAGCCTTGGTCTTGATTGCAAAGTAACGTTGAAAATCCACTTTCACACAAAGATGTTGAAGGAAATGGAAGACTGTTGTGCAGAGCTAGTTTGCCGGCTTTTGGGTAGCTTTCAAGCATCGTAAACCAGAACTGAGAAAAAGATACTTGTGTCTGGACGTAAACATAACCAACTTGCCTCAAGATGTCTCTCGACTATCGTAATCCTGAATCTAGATTGTCGCGGATCAGGACTAACACTTTCATTGGCTAAGTGTGGAGTTGCATCAGAATATAAGCTTACGCTCTCATGTAGGAGTGCAGATGAACCTAACCTGGACAGGTTTATTCTGTCGAGGGTGCTAGCCTCCACGCTGGTGGGAGTACAGACACTTCTGCCTGGCCTGTCCGACTTTACTAGTCTTGCTTCCCACGCCTGCTGGCATCAAACATATATCATTGCCTTCAGGTATACAGGAACAAGAGACCTATGAGAATCAATTTCTTTAGAAACTACTACATTCATTTCAAATTTATGCAGTATTAAACAGGATTGTTCGAGAATTAAACGAAACCTGAATTTTGCTAAAGATTTGAAAAGAAAAATCTAATATCTTCAGATCATGTATATCCGGTAAACAATGCCGTTAGAGGTTACCATGCCATGGTAGCTTTTCGTTTATGAACACCCCGTAAAAACCCCGGTGGATTACTGGGGGTCCGTAGACGCCCGCTTGAGAACCACAGGAGTAGTGTCTCATGTGACAAGTACTTAGGTGTCTCAGGAGCATGTTTTCTCTCACATAGCCTATATACCCAACCATAACAGTCTGTAAAAGATTTTATGTACTTCAGGAACATGCTCTCTCGCGAACAGTCTCTGTAGGATCCTGTTTACAATCTCTCAGCGAGCTTGTTTACTGTCTCCTGCTGGAGACGTGGCCCTCCGAACACCTGTCCACTCCGTCTTGCCCAAGGTTGTCTCATGGACAACCTGTTGATTCGCTCTTGTGTTGCTTATCCTTCTGATGACTATCCTGCAGGAGGTTCCTTCGTGGTCATACCCTTATGACTCGTTTGGGGCTCGCAGGAAAAAAAGTGGAATGCATTAGAGTCGTTGTAGACTTCCATTCCGCTGTAGTACCTCGCCTCGTAATATGCTGTAGTTCCCCCTATACTGCGGAGAACTGTAGCGCCTCCCACCTGCACTGGTGTAATGTTCTGTAGTACCCCTCCCCCACCGTCCATGGCGCTGTGAACTCTTTATCAGTGCTCCACACTTACACATCTGGCCGTAAGACGTACAGAGATGACCACAGGGCAGTGAGAGTGTGCTGGTGTAGTGCCCTATTGTCCTATTGACCTACCCTTTTTTAGGGAGGTTTGGCGGGGTTACCACATTAGCAAACACACACACGAAACCGTAGCGAATTCAAACGAACCCGGACAGCCCGCCACAGGAACAGCCCCATCCCAACCACTGTGAACATCATTAAGAATCGGTGCATCATATACGTACATATACACACAGAAGCTCCCATGCACACACACAGTTACCCACTAACTTGATGTGTATGTGCGTGCTAGTGTTTGTATGTATGTGTATTTTCAGATGATGCTGGCAGGCACTACAGTAAAAACTAAAACTAGATGAGTCAGTCTGCAGACCTTATCTAGGAATATGCACAAACCCTCATCCTCTTTTCCTCCTTGTACACATTCCCTCTCACCCCTCTCCTCTCTTCCATGCCAACACCTCTCTCTCTCCATCCCTCCTCCGCTCTTACTTCTCACCGTTTCCAGGCTCTCCACCAACCACTCCTTGCCTTTTCTCAAGCCACTCTCCATCACTCCTCGGTTCCCCCTACCCCGCTACACACACACACACACATACACACACACACGCACACACACCAGACATAAAAACTACCACTGATACCCTACTGAGAGTGTGATGAAGCCACGGGACACAGGAGCAAGGGCCGCTCGCTGGACGCAACACACAACAAACTTAATTTACGTGGCGGCAGGAGGAGGAGGGGTAGCCACCGCGGCCCTCACGCTGCGCCTCTGTGTTGCGGCCCGAGCCAGGCCAGACCCGGCTCAGGAGGGGAGGCAGGAGGAACGCTGGGTTATTTGGGGGCTGGGACGAGGTGTTGGGCTTGGCACGGGTGTGTGAGAAATGAGGGCGGGGGCCCTGGTGAGGAAGGCCACAGGTGGATAGGAGGGTGAGTTGATAAGACGAGATGAAGCCGAGGGAAGTGGGGTTAAGTTGAGTAGACGGGGGAGAGAAGTAGATAGATAAGGGCTGAGCTTAGAGAGAGAGAGAGATGAATAGTTTGTGAGAGGGTCAAAACGAGGGATGATGAGGTGTAGAGAGGGTAGAAATCAGTTAGATAGATGGAGAAGAGAAAAGGAAAGTAATTGAATAGATTGAGAAAAGGAGGAGTTGGATAGAATGAAATGAATTGATAAAATGAGCACATAGCAGGTGAAGGACAGTTACATACACGAGTCTGCAGGTTAACGAATACTGTTGGTGTTGGTGAATTGAGACACAAAAGCTTTCCTGTGGGAATGAAGTAACTAAGAAGTGAGAGAGTGAAGTTAGAAGGATGGATATGGTCTTCGTGGAGATGTGGAGGGGTAGAAGCGATTGTATGGGTTAGGTAGAGGGAGCAGAGGCTGATGGGTGTGTATTAGAGTGTTAGTGGTTGAAGCAAAGCAGGTTAGTAGGTATGGAGGTGAGTAGGGAGGCTAGCTCGGCTGTATTGACTCGTGAAGAAGTGGTGTCAATCAGGAGATGGATGGTAGAAATAATTTGGCGATTATACGAACGTGGGATGATCGATAGATGAGGGTGAGCAGGTGCTTTATGGGTTTGACAGGTGAATAAATTGTAGTGATTGAAATGGGTGTGTGGTGAATGATGGTCTGGTGTGGGGATGGGACCATGGGTAGGTAGATCCTCACACACGTTACCCATGAGGACCAAATGAAGAAAATACGCGATTCCTGTAGCTACTACACCTCTGCAGTTTCTCAAAGCATGTGTTGTATTTCACAGTTACCAAAGAAAAATTAATATGAAGTACAGTTTCCACACTTTTTGTCAATGAACTATATTTCAGAGTCCAAGTATATTTTGCTCATAAGAGGAATTTGTTATCTTGTAGACCTATAGGAAGAAAAAAAAGATAAAACGCTGAATTTGTGACAGTGTCTCGACCACGTTCCGGCCAGGTTAAGATACTGTGACAGTTACTTTGTAAGGCCTAAGGAGCTGCCGGCCACCATTCTCAGTCCTCTGCTCCGGGAGGGTATTGTAACTAGCATTTCCTTGGCACGATCTGTCCAACTTACCCCTGATATATGACAATCATTAATACATCAGTGGAACTGTATATTCTAAGAGCAATGCTTTGTCAAAGCCCTGTGCTGTAGCACATCTTGACATAGGAGGCGCCAATACTTGGACGCCAGAGGCCGCCGGTAATGCCATTTACCGATTGCGAAACGATCTGCTTAGCTCTGAATTGTAAACTAGTCAAGGAGAAACCACGAAAGCAACTAAACTCTTGTAGGAATCCAGGTGCAATCACCATGTACGTAGAGAAAAGGAGTCTTATCATTTACTCTCTTCCAGCAGAATGAGAGTATAGCTGCTTCATCGCAAGCTTGCGCATCACTGCCATTGAACGACGGAACGTTTTCTTCATAACAGCCTGATCACAAAGGCTCTTATCTTGAACACGGCGAGAAATACTCATGGTTCTCTTGTTCAGGACGTTCGGTCGCTGAAAACACTGTCCTTCTGTCTGTCCACCAACAAGCCGGAAATAGTGTACAGGTGTCATTCAGCAGTCAGGAATATTATCTATCGTCCGTCAGCAGTCGGGAGGTGCTGTTGTGATCCCTGGCGAGCGACAGTCGGCGTCTTTAGGTGAGAGTCTTCACGTCCAGACGTAACTCTTGAGGTCATACGCCTGACTGCTTAGGCTGGTGCTGTAATTCTCTTCCAGGATGATGGATACGGGGAGTCTCACCCCCATCACTATCCCTCCCGTCTCACGCCCTCCGTGTTACCCTGGTTCCCTCCACTCCCTGTCTCCCCTTACTGACGGCTCCCTCCACCTCCTCCTGTCTACCCCGGTTCCCATCCCCTACCCTATCATCCCGTCCACTGTCCATCTCCTCCCTACCCACCTCTCACTACCTCCACTCCATCAGGTACCCTGGCCTCCTCCCTACACTCTTATTCCCTCTCCCCCCCCCCCCCTCTAATGTCCTACCGAACA
>JAYMFT010000022.1:644435-662682 GCA_038088735.1 Panulirus argus | reverse complement strand
TTTCTTCGTCTGTTTCCTGGCGCTACCTCGCTGACGCGGGAAACAGAGATCAAGTATAATAAATAAATAAACAAATATATATATATATATATATATATATATATATATATATATTAATGGAATGTAATTATAGTGGAAACTATAGTAAAGAGAGCATTGACACCTCGGCCACTGGCCAGACAGAGTGAGGGGCTTATGTGGTCTTCAGATTAACACCTGAAGGAGGCGTTGAGATACCTTTTTTCTTTTCTTTTTTGCTCGGTTGTAATACCCGAAGGCGTTATCCTTTTTCTTTTTTTCTTTTTTTTTGACTCTGTGTAATAACATGACACCCCAGACGGCCTTGGACGGGGTCTATGAAAAGCCCTGACGTCTGAAGACCAAGAGAAATAACAGACAGACCTCCCCTGACGGAGGCGAAGCAGAGGAACAGACAGACCTCCCCCGAGGGAGGCGAAGCAGAGGAACAGACAGACCTCCCCCGACGGAGGCGAAGCAGAGGAACAGACAGACCTCCCCTGACGGAGGCGAAGCAGAGGAGAACCTCCCCCCTCACCCCACACCCCCTACCTTCAGTAGGAGGAGGAAGGAGGAGGAGGAGGGAAGGAAGGAGTCCAACGTACCTCGCAACGGGCGGGATGAGGGAGAGCTGGTCGGGCGACACGACCGCCCCCCGGATCGTCAGGTTCTGCCCGTCGGTGCTCCCGACGTCGATGCTGACGCCCGAGTTGACCGTCAGCTGGGTGGCCGAGTGCACCGTCAGCTGGTCCTGCTGGTCGCCGTCATCCGGGAGGGGCGGGAGCCCTCCGCCCCCGCCGCCCCACTGCTGACTGAAGACCTGCCGCAGCGTCAGGTTCGGGTCGGTCCTCGGGTTGGGCAGCGTCGCCACGCGGGGCAGCCCGACGCCCCCCGCCGCCCTGGGCATTCCCCTGAGCATGGCGGCGCCCCCTCTGGGCGGCGGGGACGTCGAGGTGGACTGGGCGGCGGCGTCGGCGTCGTCCCCCCCTCCTCCTGCCGCCGCCCCGTACTCCGGGCGGGGGAAGAGGCAGGTCGACCCGCCGATTCCGTACTCACGCCTGGAGAACGCGGCCACCCGGAACAAGCCGCTCTCCAGGCGGTGGTACGAGCAAGGGTTTATGCCTGTTATGGTATGGTACGGGTTATACTGGCGGGACCCGTGCCCCAGGGGCCCCGTCACCGTCTGGTAGGGGCTGTACGCTGCAGCGGCGCCGGCAGGAGGAGGGCCACCAGCACCAGCAGCACGCCGCCCCAGGAAACACCCCCTCACCGTGTTGTAGTGGGAGTAAGGGGAGGGGAGGGTGGGCAGGGGCAGGGGCGGCACCACCGCCGCCGTGGCGCCGCTGCCGCCGCTACTGCCGGTGGCGACGACGGAGGCGCTGACGGAGGAGGAGGAGGAGGGACGGGGGAGCAGCGGTTCGCTTTCATCCGGTTCCTCGTCTATCTTGCCCCCGTGCAGCTCCGTGCTGTCCACGGGCACGACGGTGAACACGTGCCGCGCCCCGTGCAGCCTGACCCCCACCCTCGGCCCCGCCGTCGGGGTAGAGGTCGCCTGCTGGGCACGGTACGGGGCGGCGGGGGCGGCGGCGGCATCCGTGCCTCCTGCTGGGGGAGGAGAGGGCGGCACCGCCGCCACACACGCCCCCGGACTCGGGCATTCACTGTAGCCGACTTCGCCCGAGGCCTCTTCGTCTGCCTCGCCGTCGGTAGGCAGGTAAAACCTGTGGTTCGGCCGGGTCGCTGGCGTTCCGCAAGTCGGGTCACTGCCGTGTCCCTCGGTGGGGCCTGCCGCGGGAAGGCGGGGAAGCGGGTGTCCCAGGTGGCGCCCTCCATTAGCACTGACGGGAGCCGCCGACAGCGGGCAGCCGTTGCCGCCGCCGCCACTGCCCCCCACCCCTTGGGCGGCGACACTGCCGTTCACATGGTCACTGCCGGGCTCACGGGCGCCCGAGGGAGTCCGCTCCTTACAGCGAACGGTCGCGCTGCAGGCGGCGGCAGCGTCCTGGAGAGAGAGCAGCGGTTTCTGTTCCTCTACGAAGGGCAGGAGGCCCCCGCCCCCCGCTTCTCTCTCCCCGCACTGGGGCTGGAAGTCGACTCTGGCGTCCTTGTCTCGCATTACGGCGCTCTTATCTCTCCCTCTCTCTCACAGACGTGCGGACGGTGGGAGATAATAATGGGAAAAATTGAGAGACAGACACACACACACATACACACACACACACGGGCAAAAATAGTCCCCCTGGACGGCACTGTCGCTCGGTGTTTACTACCCACCGTCCACCACAACACTGGCGTGCTGCCCTCTCGCGGCGCCCGCCCGAACCTCGCCGTCCGTCCCCCCTCCCCTACCGCCGATAGACAATTAAAAATCTCCCAAACGTTAATAAAAAACGCACATCGCAAAATACGGATCTTATCTACACCGTTGTACGATACCACAGGCGTTATTATTACAAGAAAAGTGGTTTGATGAGGGCGTCTTTTAAGGGTGGGAAGAAATGGGCGTCGGGAGTATCTGGCAATCCCGCCGTGCCCTCCGAGGGTTGACACATGACGCAATGCCGCCGGTAGCCAACTCGCCATTTACCGCTACATATTATCGCCATATTATCCGGACATATACACTTACAACTCACACATGTATCAAAAAATACCCATCCTATAATCCTCACGAAGGATCCTGCCGAATTACAAACTCTGCCATTCCGAAACAACCCTAGAAAGAAAATATATAAATAAGGTAAAATGTCGCGCCGACATCACCACCACCACCCTGGCACAACATGTCTCTCTCATCGTAACTTATCAACCATAGGAATTTCGTGGATTGGGTAGTTATACACCTAATTGGGCCGCCTCTCGTTACCAATCAGTGTATTGACTGGCGTCTCAACTGCCCAATCGCTCTCGAAACGCAGTATTCCTCTAGATTTTCCGTGCGATTAGCGTAAAAATCGAGCCAAAACAATAGACGACTCACTCTCGCGCCCAATCTGATAGAGCAAATCTCCCTGGTCGTTTGGCCGTCATCGTTCCTCGACCAGCCGACCCGCCACTGGGCACCCGACCAGACTACCTCCCAGGTAGTTGTTGTCGTCTGCTTCTGGGCGGCAGCTGCCCTGCCTGACCCAATCATCGTAACAGCTCGTTACATCAAGCGTTAACTACCTGTTCAGACCCTAATCTTGGCTACGATTGGTTATCTGTCGAACCTAATCACCTGAAGTTAATTAACATTAACATATGACCCCTTAACTTACAGCCATCCTCCTCCCCTAGGGAGCTTCTGTTGTTTCCAAACTGCGCTACGATCAGTAGCAGGGAACGGATGGACCCCCTTGGAAATTGGAAACTCTGGGACGTTAACACAGCAACCTTGACACAAGCTCTGTAACGATCATGTAACGTGTTACCGGCAGAGGGTCATGCCTGTTGCGTGTCAACTGCGGATTGACAGCCCTATGACTGCCTACATTCAGTAACCCGTAATTATTATTATTATTATTATTATTATTATTATTATTATTATTATTATTATTTTTATTTTTATCCTTATTATTATTATTATTATTATTATTATTATTATTATTATTATTAAAATTTTTATTATTATTATTATTATTATTATTATTATTATTATTATTATTATTATTATTATTATTATTATTAATATTATTATTATTATTATTAATATTATTATTATTATTAGTATTATTATAATTATTATTATTATTATTATTATTATTGTTATTATTATTATTATCTTTATATCTTTATCCATAAATAAAGATGTCGAAAGGTAGGAAATAAACCGCCGTCACAATATGAAATGACAGTAAATATGTATATTTTTTTTTTTAGGTGGAATACCACTTACCTCCTGATTGGCATATCTGATTGTATCCCTCGACTTCCCTTATCGTCATTCATTGCTTTCATCTGCGAGACAGTTCCTAATGCACCACCGAGGCAGACACTGTGATATGGTACATTTGCTGGCGCCTTTTCGTGATCTGTTCAGATCCTCATACGTTCCGGTTGTCTTATACGTCATATACACTCCCAGCTAGAATTTCATTCTTAACAAAGACGTACTCATTGGATATGCGGTCGTATGACACTGTGTTATACCGTTTGGTTTGCATGATCAATCTGGGGTGGTGGTGGGAGGGACAGGAGAGAGAGAGAAAGAGACTTAGTTATAACCCTATTCATTGCTAATCACCACAAGACCACCGTGATAAGATTGTCATGGGTTGGAGAGGAAATTAGCCTTCCTCCACCACAACCCCCACCTCCCAGTGCTTCAGAGACGGGCCAGTGCCTCAGCTGAACACACACAGACAGACATTCACATCCTATTCTTTACTATCTTTTTATCCACCTCTAAGAAGTATCACTATTTTAGGTGACTCTTCGTCATGGATCTGCGACAGACTTACCATCATCATCCCTACAACTGAAGTAGTAGTATTCTCTTTCTATCTCCCATCACGTCTATTTTCTTTTTCCCCTGTTACTTTCCCTCTCTCTCTCTCTCTCTCTCTCTCTCTCTCTCTCACTCTCTCTCTCTCTCTCCTACCCCCCTGACCACGTCATTATGAGCCACTTCCTTCTTATCTGATCCAATTTCCTGGGTTGAGAGCGGCGGTGGTGCTCCCCCGACCTCTCCGCTCAGCTGTCCTCCACCTTTTCGCTCACTCGTTCCTCCACACACACACACACACACACACACACACACACACACACACACCAAAACCCACCAATTTCCTCCCATGTTTCTCACCATCGGACCGCTGAACATACCCGACCACAATATAACTACAGATAACTTAAATGTTAAAAAAAAAAAGGTTTTCTGAATGGTGTAGTCTGACGTCTGCGATACAAATGTCTACTTTTTTCATAAGGTCACACACAAGAAACTGAATGATGTTGGAGAGGACATTAGTGTAGTGTTGGACAACCCCTCTCTCCCCCACAAAGGGCTGTTGTTGTCCTAATGATGTAGAGATACAAACGGGGGGAGTGGGTGTTGGCCTCACCCTCTTCACAACCCTCTAGTGTACGTGGGTCATGTAGGGCAGTGGATAGGTTGTATGACGCAGGTGTACTGGTGTGTAGGACAGGTAGTGGGTGGTGGTGTTGGGGTTGGGGGGAGAAGGGCAATTAGTAGGTGGAGTGAGGCAGGTGGGAAGTAGTGTAGGTTATAATGATAATAATCCACGGTTTATTTACCAAGAAGGTTACATGCAATATGGTATATTGCAGAACATAATGTCTTGGTTTACAATATTCTTACCTTTAACATAAATGATTTTCAGTCTGAGTAATTAAAAATGTTCATTGATATTAAACAATAAAAGGTTAAAAGAGAAATGAAATAAAAAGGTCATGTGGTCCCAGGGGCAGTTGGTAGGTAGTTCCTGTACTGACGATGGTTGGTATGGAGGAAGGTTAGCGGGTGCTGTTGTGTGGTGGATTATAGTTGGTTGACGCTACAGAGCAGTTGGTAAGTGGTATGCAGCATAGGCGTTAGGGTATGTGCTATGGCGTTGGTTGCAGTTTTGCATAGAAGATTTAGTACTAAATGTAAAAGGGGTCGAGGGATGGCGGCGAGAACCTCTTTAGAGGGAAGCAGGAGCCATTAAGAATATAGAGAAGATGAAGAAGACTTGCAAAAAGAAGCATATTCCGACAGTTTTTCTGCAAAGTCCCTCTATAGCCGTACATCATGACGGTCAGGAGCTTGTGCACCAGTAGGAGGCAAGTGGTTGTGCACAAGAGGACTTTCAAGGTTTACTGCTTGTCTTCTCCCTGCGTCCTTCCCCCGTCACCTCACCATCATGTCCTCTTTCCTAATCTTTGCACTTCTTAATTTGTCAGCACGGTCATCCTCTCCCTGCTCCTCCTTTCCATTCCTTTCCTCTTTTCATCCCGTTCCTCCAAGTCACTTGTGCTCTTCCACACCGGATTGCATCCCCTTTTCCTTTCCGTATGCTCCTCCCCTTCTTTATCCTCTTTCAATTTCATTTTTATAGCTCCTGTCTCCGCTCCCTTGCCTCCAGTCCTTTCCCATCCTCGCCGAGGGTCAGTATAACTGTGACTTGAACACCAGCGACTCTGTTGGGGTCTCCATCGGCATCGAGAACCACTCCATCACCCAGGAAGCCAACGCGAGACCAGCCTCTGGAATTCCAATTATTATTTGGAAGTTTGTACCTCTCTTGTGTCCTAGCCATTGTCAGTGATAGAAATATTGTAGTATTTGTATGGACAAGGAAGGTTTTAGTCCCCGGATGTTACGAAAAGTCTGTAGCCCATGAATATTCTGGGAAATTCGTAGCCCCGTCTCTCCTGGAAAGTCTGTTAGCCCTTGAATATTCTGGAAAGTTTTTGAACCCGACTCTTCTGGAAAGCCTGTAGTCTTTGAATATTCTGGAAAGTCTGCAGCCCCGTCACTCCTGTGCAGCATGTAGTTCCGTCTCTCCTGGAAAGTTTGTGGCCCTCGAATATTCTGGAAAGTCTGTAGCCGTCTTTCGCACGAGTAAAATTTTATCCCAGCGTGTCCGGGCGTTTGCCTGTCCTAGGAAGACTGTAGATGCTCTTCTCTTCAGCACCGACAGTATACCCCGTACGTCTCGGTAAGTAAGTGGCCCTCGCCTGTCTCACAGAGTTTGTGGGCCTCGTCTGTATTGGAAAGTTTGTTCACCTCATTTATCCAGGAGAACTTATGACTCTTCCGTCTATCCTGGGAAGTTTCCAGCCCCTGTCTGTCCAAGGGAGACTGAAGCTCTGTCTGTTTTGACATTTTTTTTATTTCTTTCTATCCCTCTGGAAAGACTGCAACTTTCTGTTCTCCTCGACAGTTTGTAACCTTAGTCTGTTCTGTAAACTTTGTGCCCTTATACTACCTTGGAAAGTGTTATACTTTACGGTTCTCTAGGAGAGATTTTGAGTATCATCTGCCTTGGAAAAGTCTTGTTGGGGAGGACTGTCTGAAGGCAAGAACTCGTGCTAGGCTTAGGCTTGGCGAATCTCTTAACAACATGTCCTAGAAAGATTGTGGCTGTAGAATCTGCGACAATGTTTCCAGCCTTGCACTGTCCTTGGAAGTTTTCTTCAACTCTATCTTTTCTTAGTAAGCAGATTGCTCTCGTCTGTCATGGAAAGTTTCAGGCCCTAAACTACCAAAGAAAACCTCTGCAATAGATATAACCAGTGATCCGCGACGTTCTAAACGCAGGGTTTTTGAAATGTATCTTGTCACAGTCTTCGTTCAGATCGTCGGAGAAAAAATTAGAGGAAGAATGATCTATGTGCCCAGATCTCCCAGATCTCCCACAGCTGAAAACACTGAAGACAGGAAGAGGAAAAGAAAAATAAGAGATAAAGGAATGAAGAGAGAAGGAGAGAAAGAGAGAGATGGTAGAAAAGGAGAGAATAGGGTACAAGTGATGGAGGCAGAAATGAGAAGGAAAAGAGAATGGAGGATAGGAGGAGAACGAGAGAGGAGGATGAAGAGGAGACAAAAAACAAATGGTTGATAAAGATAGATGGAGGTTAGAGAGGGAGGGAGGAGAGACGGAGGGCGAGTAGATAATGGAAGAAGAAAGGGGGAAGGAAGTGATTAAAAGTAAAACAGAGGGGAAAGGGGCATTGAAGAAGAAGGAAAAAAAGTCCAAAAAGATAAGAGTGATGGCTTCATGCCAACTTACAAAGTCTCTCAATATTAAGTAAAACTAAGAGATCAGGAATAAAAGAATAAGAGAAAAATGGAAAAAGTGAGAAAAATGGGTAGAGAGAGAACCGTAGGATATCCAGAACGGGCAGTAAACTTCAACGGAAGTGAGGTTCAGAAAAACAAAAACAAATTAGTGTGCGCGACGACACGTGTAACGTACGTGGATGACGGGGAGGCAACATGACGGTCCCACCCTTGAGCACGATAGTCTGTTCTTGAGCACGACTGTGCGACTCTTGAGTACGACAGTACTGCCCTCAAGAACGACGATGCGACCTCTGAGTGCGACAGTAATACCCTTGAGCACGACGGTAATGACGACTGTTAAGCACGACAGTATTATCCTCGACAAGACGATGGTGTGTTTGGGACGTTAAAGTATGCGGAGCGAGTGAGTCATTGCGAATGATTTGGTGAAACGAGAAGAGGTGGTGAAAGCCATGTGTAAGATGAAGTGTGGTAAAGCAGCTTTGGTATCTGGGATTGCAGTTGAATTTCGCAAAAAAGGGGGTGACAATGTTGTTGATTGGTTAGTAAGGATTTTCAACATGTGTATGGCTCAAGGTGAGTTTCCTGAGGACTGGCAAAATGCCATTATAATGCCATAAAAGAAAGGACGGGAGGACAAAGGTGAATTCTCGAATTTCGGAGGTGGAAGTCTGGTAAGTTGTATGGGAAAGAGGTGACTGAGAGGACGTTGACATGTACAGAGCATGATAGCTGGGAGAACCACTGTGGCTTCAGGAGTAGTAAAGGTGTTGTGAATCAGGTATTTCGCTTTGATGAATTTGTATAAGAAATACTTAGAGAAAGAGAAGGATTTGTATGTACCTTTTATGAATCTGGAGAAAACATATAGTAGGGTTGAGAGAGATTGTTTGTAGAAGGTGCTATGAGTACAGGGTTTGGAATGAGGAGTTTTCATCGAGAGCGTAAGGCGTATATGCGAGTTGGAAGAGAGGAGGGCATGTGGTTCCAGGTGAAGGAGGGTCTGCTTTAAGTAAGGATGTCACCATAGCTGTTTGATTTTTTCATGGATAGGGTGGCGGGGAGGTAAATGTGAGGATCTTCTGAAGAGGACAGATGTGCATTCTGTCAGGGATGGGCGTTTTTTGGGGATGAGTTAGTTGCTATATGCGGATGACACTGCTCTGGTAGCTTACTCGAGTGAAAATTTGTTCGAGCTGGTGTCTGAGTTTGGGTGATTGTGTGAAAGGAGGAAAATGCAACTGCGAATAGGAGTCAGGTTATGAGGTTTAGCAGGGGAGAGAGACACGTTGCTTTAAGTGCGATTTTTTGATGCAGGGAACTTGAAGGAAGTGGAGAGACTTAGATACCTGGGAGAGGACATGGCAATAGATGTAACTGTGGGAGTGTAAGTGAACCATAGGGTGGGATAAAGGGGACAATGATCGTAAGTGTATTGAAGAATGTATGGAAAGAGAAGTCACATTCTTTGAGTAAAATTATGGATATGTTTGATGGTAAGGTAGTTCCGAAAGCTCAATCTCCAGACTTATGCGAGTTTCTCTTGATTGTCTACTCTTTGGACATCACTCATTTCTGCAGCATTACAAACACTAGTTCAGCATATCTCAAGGCCT
Organism: Panulirus argus; assembly: GCA_038088735.1. Classification (NCBI taxonomy): domain Eukaryota; kingdom Metazoa; phylum Arthropoda; class Malacostraca; order Decapoda; family Palinuridae; genus Panulirus; species Panulirus argus. Next base: position 653,316 of record JAYMFT010000022.1, on the reverse strand, counting down.
CTCATGCCCAAGATGAAACTTCCATAGTGAAGACACTGATCACTTACTCGTATGTTGTCCTGCACTTACCTCACACAGACATATACACAGAATCACTATACTGTTTGACCGATGGTCCCACTGCAGGAGTTCCATTGAAGAGATCCCGTATATATATATATATATATATATATATATATATATATATATATATATATATATATATATTCATAATGCAGCAGAAGAGGAAACGAAATATGATATTTATGCCGTACCAAGTTCATTAATGATTTTGGATGCCATGGGATCATAGTAATACTAAAAGCAATAATCTCTTCAAAGGGAGACTGAAATTCAGACCATGAACTGTTCGTCACAAAAGATATACGAAAAGCTGCGCATGAGCACCGTTGTGACCTCTCTGTTGTGGCTGTCGATTTCATAAATGGATAACGACTGAAAACAAATTGTTCGAGAGAATCGGTTCATCCGCGCGGAAATCACTTTCGAGATATCAGCATTGCACAGAACTGGTCCATATGTATTTTTTATATCAATATGCTAAACGCTGCAAATGATCCGGTTTACATGATTACTTTGGCCAAACTTGGACAGAGCAGATGGAAGCTGCCTGTCAAGGCTAGCACGCTGTCAAAGCGTTAATCATTGATTTTTTTCTTTTTTACTTTGTGTAGTAACTTGATTTGCCAAGCGAGAAGAAAGTCTTCATTCAAAAGGCCCACCATCTCGGGTGTCACACTCACAGATGCGTAGCCCAGTGGTGAGGAGGCCTCTTCCTCAAACAAGACTCGCCGTCTGATCCTCATTCATGAATAACCCCGTGGTGAAGTGGCGAAGGCCCTGTCCACCGAGCAGTGAGGCACGTTAGCGCACTCACCAGCATTCTTATAGATAAGGCCGAATAGTTTTTCCATGGGCGTCATGTCCGGGAACTGATGAGACAAAAACTCGGAATCCATTCTTGGTTCCCGCTCTGCCAGTTTGTCCACAGTCACTACAGCAGTGTCCCCACTGTGACAACAGCAGTCCCTCCACAGTAATAGCAGTGTCCCCACAGTGACGCAACAGTCCCTCCCCAGTGACGCTAGGAGTGTCCCCACAACTTTCCCTTTTTCAAGCGGCAAAAGGCTTAAAATTTGCTTCATAAACTGGCTAAAAAGATACCCTGCTGTCATGCTTAACACCAGCGGAAAATGTTGCACTCCAGATCGGCAGAGGGAACCCGAAATTTCAATCCAGTAACTTCCCACTTACAACAAAAACAAGGACAATGACCTCTTATCACATACAACGTTTAGTGCGAAGAAAATAACCCATTTGTATTAAAGGGATAAATAAAGTCGATCTTGTCTTATCTTGGCCAGGGAGGTAACTAGTGGTCGCCGGAGCCAAACACGCAGTGATATAACTTTCTCCGCTACACTCACGGCCGCTTTACATGATAATCCGAGACTAAAGCCATTGAGTGTAGAGACTTATCGCAGCTTCCTCCGCTTATCGCGAGCATGAGAAGGAGGGACAGGAAATGATAAGAAATTATAATTAGGGAAGAATACCAAGTGATAAGAACTGTGATTCTGAAAGATAGGCCAACCGCTCGTGTACACGAAGGTACAATCGTTGACCAACATGCCCAAGGATCGTAACGTCGTGTTCTAGGATTGTGCTTTTTCCATGGGCAAGGATTGTACTGTGGCTCTGCAGGATCTCTTAGCTTCGTGCTCAAGGACTGTACCGTCGTGGTCAATCGTGCAATCTTGTTCAAGGACTGTACCGTCGTGGTCAAGAATCGTACCGTCGTGTTCAAGTGTCATACCTAATGCCCAAGGCGTTAACGTAAGGAGGCTTGGGAAGCAAGACGGGAAAGGTGTTGGAACCTTATATAAGGTTTAACCTAAACAAGACGTAAGATCCCGTTGCTAAGTCTCAATTCTCGAGGTCAGAGGTCGACTCGGGGAGTGAGCTTTATTGATGTTGTATTACAGGGAAGAAAACACCCGTTTCCAGTGAGTTTAGTGCTAATTTATGGGCTCGTTATCCCCAGCGCCATCTACCTCGAAAGAAAATTGAAGTCCAGGATCAAACGGTCCCCTCCTTAGACGAGGACAATTTGATTTCCAACAGAATTAGGTGTAATGACTGTGATACATACCAATCTTAGCACTCTCTTCCGATTTATATACGAATTAAGGCACTCGCTCCCAATTTATACCGATTAGGACTCTTACACGCGACAAGGGTCGGTGCTGGGATGGGGGGAAATCGCTGAGCGTGGGTGAGAACCTAATTACATAACCCGGGTTTAAGTGGAAGGGGAAATTGGCTACCCAGGATATTTACACTAGTTAGACCTGATAATTAAGACAAGTGGAAGAAAACGGAAGAGCCTCAGGCTTTTATGTGCGACTTATTTTCTGATCAGTATTTCCTCTAAGTCCCCTTTCTCTTCCGTTTTATCTATCTTCTTACATCTATTTCCTTTTTTATTCCTTTATTTCTAAAACTTTGATTTCATTTCCTCTTCCACCTCATAGACTTTGACTCTTTTCCATCTTCTCCTGTTTCCCTTCCTTCCGTTTTCTTATACCCCATCTAGTGTCATTAAGCATCTTAAGGGTAGGGTCTATGACTAGCTGATCACACGATCAGCAAGACTGACTTTATAACCATCATACGCTACATCATATTATTTACGAACCTTAGTGATATGTACGGGACTCAAGGCTGGAAATAAACAGACATCAGCTGACGGGCTTTTTGTATGTATTGTGTGCTTTACCGGCAAGGTAAGGTATGCTCTTGAGGCTGCATGGCCGACTGGGTCACGATCGTAATACTGTTCTTGTTAAGAAATTGAAAATGCTTTGGGGGAGACACTCGATCCCTTCATGATAGTAATAATGATATTGATTATGATTCTAATAAGAATAATGATAGTAATAATGATGATGATGATGATAATGATAATTTGTTAGTCAAATCTGAAAGAATACAGAAAATACAGATAATAAAATCAGTGGGGCCGATAAGAAAATAGAATGGGTTGGTGGGACATGTAGTCTTGACACAATACCGAGGCATCAGTCTGCTGACTATTGGTGATGCATGTAATGGATGGCTTGGGGCTGTTCATGTACCACCGATGTGTTCGAATTCTGTAGGGGTCAGTGTAGTTGTGGTGTCGAACTGCAGCTCGGGAACGAGGGATCTTTAGTAGCAGGAGGTGACGGTGGTGAGTCGAGATTTGTGATTTTGTGTAGTGTTGCTCTATTTACATTTCTGAAAGGGAAAAATGAAAGATTGTGGATGAGAAAGAAGAAAAAGTTACAGAAACTAACAGTAATATGGGAACGCGAGAGGAGATGATAACAGAGTCTGGAGTGAAAAAAAAAAATTTTGGACACCGAAGAACATTAATAATTACAGAGAGGATAAACTGCTTTGGACGATGGAAGAAAAGTTCATGCACATTGAAAACAGTGGAGTTAATGGGATGTGAAGAAGACGGAGGAGAAAAACATAATGGGGACGGAGGAAGAGTCGAGTTAATGGGACGTGAGGGAGTCGGAGAGAGACGCAATGGGGACAGACAAAGCGACTGTGAGACACGAGAAATTCCAAGGAGGGACAAGATCATGGTGAGAACATGAAAACGCTGGATGATCTGCCCTCTGACTCTCTTTGCTGATTTGAAGATTCAGCATTTGACATCGCCTCTGGGTTATCTCTATCTCTATCTCTCTTACTCGAGTAATTCAAAAGCATTCTTTCTTTTTTTTTTTACCTCCATCTTCTCACAGTAATAGATTTCCTAGATAAAAAAAGAAACAAGGAAAAAAAGGCTTTTCAGTTCCTAAAACCGATTTAGTTTTAGATTTACATTTGCATGTAAACTCAGCAGCCAGTCTGGTCTTGTCTTTGAAGCTGCTGTTCTCTGGATCGTAAGACTAGAAAGACGACCAGAAATTATCGATTCTGAGAATCTGAATCTTTACTTTTCCCTCCGCATTAAGCAAGACTCTCTTAGGTAAATATGTGGACAAATTATGTAAGGAAAGATAAACTTAAACTGTAATAGATTAAGACTTAAAATATTATGCTGAAAATGAAGTGATCTCTATAAGAGTTTGTACTGAAGTCTTTGCTCTTCTGTGTTTCCGTGGGGGTAAAGAATGATATTGATGGTTAATATTTCTTATTCGGAAGAACGTCCTGGGAAAAATGTTGTAAGATTTAAAGTCGAAGTTTGTTTCCACATTCTGAGGAGCAGCGGAAGGCGCGGTGGTCCATGGCTGGGCAGTGCTTCCCAAGGGGGTTTCGAAGCAGGACACGAACCAGGAGCGTCCACTCTCTCTACCTGCGGGACCTGGCACGGAGCCTCACTTGAAACCTGAAGCAAAACCGAAGTGTAAAATGAAGCTTCGTTTTCAGCTGTTCAGACTGCTGTATTCTTCGGACTGATGCTTTATCATTCTTAAACCGCTCGAACACAACAGTACCCACCTTGATCACAAAAGTGCATACCCAAGGAACGTTGGCCTGACCTTTTACCTGACCCTTAATAAGGATCAGGTCAAAGGCCAATGTATCCCACGGTTTAATCATCGTGCTCACGAGTCGTACTGTCGCGTTCAGGGGTGCTAAAAACTCAAACCTTGTCTTTCTCAAGGATTAGAATAATGCCTTTCTTTTTTTGGCGATACAGTGTTACCGAGAGACGAGACAGAAGATTCTCTCACAAAGACAGGGCTTTGTTGACAGACGTCTGTCTCATTACCATGTTAGTGATTCCTCTCACCCAGTGTTTGGATGCCACTGAAATATAATAGATGCCATCAGGACCTGTAGACACGTCTTAATTCGTCGATTACCGCGTAATCCTTACAGTGAAAAACTTCTTTACGTTGCCGGTGTTACCGGCTGTACAAATCAAATCTTTACGTTTCGAGCTGATAGCGGTTTCATTCACAAAATGCACTAATGCTAAATGCACTGTCTGTCGCAAAATACCGCATCATTCTTGAATTGAAACATATTTAGTTTCCTTTACAGGAGGTAGTTTTTTATTTATTCATTTTATGGAGACCGAGTCATGAGGCGTAGTTTCATTGTTGCAATTCACCGAAATATAGCTCAAAGATTCATTTCATCCTTCGCCAACAGTCTTCCATCACGTTAATTCCTTGAGCATGTTTATACCATCCTTATTATGATGGCCCGGCCTTTGACCTGACCACTAAAGGGTCAGGCCAAGAGCCAGCAGTCGCCATACCCAAGCATCGTACCGTCATGCCTGAAGCGTGAATGACACACCGCAGACTTGACTCGGAAAGACATTTCGAACTGTGAATGAAGGACCAACTCGCTCTCTCGGGTTTTAAGTTTATAAGACGCCATACGGCAGGCAGGCAAGCACTTCACCCACACCTTCTGCGACCCCCGGACTCCAGGCGGGCGGGATGGGGGGGAAGACACAGCCCGCCCTGTGATTGGTTGGCGGGCACTATGTGAATCGCTCTCCGGCTGTTTACGAATTCAGGGACAGAGTTTGGGCTCACCCGCTCAAATCGCCACAGAAATTGGCCCGTTATCATGGGCAGCATATCTGATAGGCAGACGTATATAACTGTGGCCCGCTAAAATTGATTTATTGTGCTAGGGAAGTGTGCATCCAACATATTTATACTATCAATTTCGACTACCCTTTACACTCGGGGCGCAAACACACATCACAGAGCCCCGCGGGAAAAGAGCGTAATTGCCGGATCGCATAGGGGCCGGAGTTGTGTGTGAGGGAGATGCGTGGGGTCCCGCCCTTCTGTGCCCGGCTCGTGGCGAGGGTGTTGTTATCACTTTCCGAATACACTTATTTTCACATTATAACTTTTATGAACTTCTTTCTGTCTACGGCTTGACTGGCTGGAAACATGGCCATCTTTCAAAAAATTCCAACATTTTGGGAAAACGTAAAAGCATCGTTTCTTGACGCGCGCCTCTCTTGGCATTGTTGGGAAAAATCCTAATTGGACTCTTCCCAGAAGGTAATGGGAATTTCTCAGTCGAATAAGTTTCCATTAACTTTTTACCACGTATTCGCACGGTCCAAGACAGGCTGGGTTTCCGCCCAAACCAGAGGAGGAGGGGATGGCATGGCCAGAGCAGGGGATCACCCCACACATCCTACTAAACGGTAATTACTCTCCGGCCCCCTCTAACAGGCTGCCGCACTACCACACAAGCTAGTCGTACGTAGTCATCTAACTCTCTCTCTCTCTCTCTCTCTCTCTCTCTCGTTTGCTGACACAGAAAAATACATACTGATTTTCACTCGTACATAATTTTCCTTTCCTCTCTTTGTTAAACAGATTTTCAGGATCACTTGGTGAAGGGCGTGACGAAGTTAAGGACAAAGAACGTATCTACCAGTATTGCTCTCCTTAATCCAGATGCATCAGCCTTAAATCTCCCACACACACACACACACACACACAGACCACTTGAACGCAGTGGCACAACCCTTGCGTGCGACTGTGCGACCCTCGTGTGTAAAGTCCCGGCCTTTTGACCTCGACATTAAGGGAGTGGTCGAAGGCCGAGTCATCATACCCAGCGGCCGTAGGATAGGGTGTAGTGGAGGATGTGAGGAGAGGCGCACTCATCCATATGAGCCATGATGACTTTGGTCTCACCCACGCACGTTCTCTCCTCTGACCTGACCAGAAATGCGTGATCCTTAAATTGACGTCTCCTGAACCATCATGTTAACTGTAATCTGACCTCGTGCAGTCTGCATGATTAATACTTAGAGAAAGTTAGAGATAGATTTAAGGGTAGGAAAAGAAATAGAGAGCGGATGAGTAAGAGAAAGAGAGCGAGACGGCGGTGGAGCGGGGGAAGTGGGTTGTGGAGGAAGTGCTGCTTGTGAACCTTGACTCGACGTTCGGATAAGCTAGATGAAGATGTATTTCTTTACCCCGAGACTTTCCGGCACCGCAGCAGCACTGGGGGCGCTCAGGTAGGAGGAGGAGGAGGAGGAGCTGCTGCTATTGAGCCATCCTCGGCAGCGACATGGACGGCATTACAACAGGCAGTTCACCGCCCATGGTTCTGCTTAAACCCCGTGATTGAAGTTGTTACCCTGCGCTCCCCCGTGGAGTTGCAAGGAGTTGTATCCACCACAACATCGCTTTAAAAGGTAAATCATATAGCAGGTAGGATGTAGCGAACGTAGGGTTAAGGGTGGTTATGTGTATACACATGAAAGTTTAAACAAGGTCGAGAGAGACGGGGTAATATGATTGTGAAAATCTCACCTCTTATAACGCAAACCAATCACACACACGTATACACAAGTACACTTTCATCTTGTGTTTCTGTATACGTGTTCATAAACATTCTTCTAAACATTTTGATATATACATACATATTAGACTCGAGCTGGTAACTGACACAACGGGCTAGAGTATAGGGTTTAATCTAGACGTTCGACACAGTTTTCTTCCTCAGTGAACTGAACAAGGAATACAGATCAAAGACTCGCCCAGCCGGTGAACCGATGTTCCTGACTATATCTCCCGTCCGCTGATTGGTGAGTCTGCTCTCTTGACTTCGCCCCTCTCCTCCACTCGTGTAAGTCCACCTTTGCTGCTGCCCATGCCCAGGTGACGCCACCCAGCTCTCGAATGGATAGAATCCCCTAGAAGTATGTATGCTACTTCTAGGGCTTTCCTCGCCTCCTGTTCAAGCTCCTCTCTATACTACCTTTTAGCGTTTTCCCGCATTGGAAGATGAGATGCTTTGTCCACGTGCACGACAACCGCATAAGATGTCCTATGATGTCTTTTGGTGTTCTTTTGATCTCTAGGTCAGGCTCTGTCCTGACTCGCCTTGATACGAGTTGTTACATCCTGCACAAGTTACCTTGCATACTACACAATCAGTTGTGGAATAGTTACTGCTTTAAGCATTTCTTTTTTTTTTCCTGCCAAATCCCAAAAATTCTTCGAAGATGCAACCGCCAATTTGATATTTTTATCCTTCAGATATTCTAAGCAGGCCAGAGTCATAACTGAATACTTGAAGGACACAGATATGAATTTGGTGGCTGCATCTGGGAAGGAGACTAGGTATCAAACAGGAAAAAAGGAATGTTCAAAGTACTGACAGTCCCACAGATGATAGTGCACTATACAAGACACCATATGCAGGATGCAAGAAATCGTATTATGGTAAGTCAGGACGGATCTTGACATAGAGATAGGAAAACCAAAGAGATGTAAGACATCATAAAACATCTAATGCGATTGACCTGCATGTGGAAAAGGATCTCGCCTTCCAAGGTGGGTAGATGCGAAGTTAGTAGAGAGGAGCTTGAATCAGATGTCGAGGAAAGCCCTGGAGGCAGCATACATACTAATATAGGATTCTGTCAGTTCGAGAGCTGATGGCGTCACCTGGGCACGGGCATCGGTGAAGGTGGCTATACACGAGTGGAGGAGAAGGGCGAAGCCAAGAGAGCCGACTCACCAATCAGCGGACAGGAGATATAAGCAGGAACACCGGCTCTCTGGCAGGTTGCGTCTTTGATCTGTATTCCTTGCTCAGTCCACTGAGGATGACAATTTGTGTCGAAACCTCTGGATTGGACTCTACCCTGTCTTGTCACTTACCACCTATAGTCCAACATAAGTCTATATGGAAGCTATCTATCTATATATATATATATATATATATATATATATATATATATATATTCACAACAAACTTGTGATTCTATAATTTCTGAAAAAACTCATGGAAAAGGAAACACGAGATCTTGAGCGCTTTCGTGTATTAACACATCTTCAGAGGACAGTTACAATAACTGTCCTCTAAAGATGTG
>JAYMFT010000022.1:631535-644335 GCA_038088735.1 Panulirus argus | reverse complement strand
TCTCTCTCTCTCTCTCTCTCTCTCTCTCTCTCTCTCTCTCTCTCTCTCTCTCTTACAAAACTTATGCAGCACACACACACACACACGCACACACACACACACACACACACACACAGTGGCCAATAGTAGAGGAGGAAATGTCAGATATTACTACGAATCGATGAAGAAAAAATTAAGAAAATGCGGAATTATATCAACGGTCATGAAAAGTGTCATCGTACAGAAGAGGGAATTAGGTGACTAAGAAAAATGATAACACAGTGAGAGTGAAGGAATTCAGCAGGAAGATAGCTGGAGGAAAGAGAGTGCATCTGGTGGGAAGCGTCCGAGATAGAGGCCAGGAGGATCTATCTGATCAGGATGTCCCTGATTAGATCAACAAAAGGAAATGTCCATAACACAGAGGCCAGACACTGTTGAAAATCGTGGACTGGAAACGGGAGCAGATTCTGGGGCTGAACGACCGAAACGGAGGGTCAGCAGCTGATTGATGCTGAGGACCAGACATGTGGGGGGTACTGAAAAGGAAGAACACTGTAAATCATTTAAGCGAACCTATAGAAAGGGTATTGTATACTGTCGGAGTGGGAACAATCAGGGAAGTGTATAGATTGCTCGATGGAAGGTTTTAAAAAAGTGGAGAGTATTCTGGATGAAGACGGGTTAGCAAAAAAATAGAAAATTTAGTAAAAGCCAGGGACATGGAGATTGAAGGGACAGCACTGCAGAACTTAGCCGTCAGATGGGTAACACTAGAACTAAGATCGTTGATGAAGTGAAAGGTGGACAGACGTAAGTCAGGGATGATTTTGGGGCTGCAAGAACGCCGTATTCTGACCAAGATAAAATCAGAGATAAGGTAAGGAACTCAATACTAAATGACTACTAGACTGTAGAGACGTACCAGGTGCAATGTCCAGGATAAATAACTAAGAGAATTCGGTGATGTAGTGAGACATAAAGAAACAAGAAATTATTTTGATATGGAGTTTTTCGGCCAAGAAGTACATGAACAAGCTAAGGTACTTAGGGGCAAGGAGGGATGCAGAGATGTATTCATGAAACGAGAGAGGGAGGAGACAGTAAGCACGGTCAGTGTCGTTTACCTGTTGGATACCTCGCCTCTGAGCAGCCTTGGTCATATGGTGTCATACGAGGCTGATTTTGTCAGTTACTTGATCAGATAATTACAGCGGACCAGGCGTTTAATGTTGACTCCTGACAGTGATTTCATCATAAGGTCCAGGTCGTTGTCAGGGATGCGAGGCTTTGTGGATCGACATTAGGAAAGGTCGCTACTGTTTAATGATAAGCCGGAGTAATGTTACTATTGACCACAGTAGTACTGTCATCTGCAGTCTTTCCGTACCTTCAATGTGTTCGTCCTACAGGATGTGTTGATTGTCGTGCCTGTAATTAGTGGCACTGTCTGATATGTGCTGGGATTGGTATCGGTGTCTGATAAGCACTGGGGTTGGTTGGTAGAGCTGTCTGGTTAGTGCCAGGGGTTGGTGGCTCTGTATGGTGAGTGAGGGAGAGTTGGTTTGTAACACTGTCTAATTAGCCCTGGAGATGGTTGGATTGTCTTGTTAGCGCCAGGATTGGTGGCACTGTCTGGTTGATACCAAGATTGGCACCACTGATGAGTGCCATGATTGGCTGCACCGTCTGGTACATAATTGCCCGGTTCGTGGCATCACTACCGTGGGTGCCAGATTATATATAGCACCTGGCACATGATAACTCTCTAAGGAAGGTAAAAAATAACAAATGAGATGTCAAGACTTTACGGACGTATATATTTCTGATGGTTCAGGAGACGAAGGGATTAACCTTATATCTAGTCAATTAGAATAACCCAAATAGGTAATATGTTGGGCTTCCTGGGGCGGGGCGTCCGTCGAGGCAGAGAGAGGCATGCGATCCCGGCACATCAAAGACTTTACAGCAGTTGTGTCTCCGTAATGAGATAATTACCAGCATAAAGACGCTCACGACCCCCGCTCCGCCATCAATTAACCTTATTTAACGATATTTGGTTCTTTAATTTTCTTATTACAAGAATACTTATGTATGAAGGCTATGTTCTCTTTGCAGAAACATGGTGTACGATTGTCTGTAACGTACGTGTATTGTCCCTAGTATGACTGATATTACGTTATTCTTAATTAAGAAAGGAGTCTTTTTTACGAGTCTGGATGAAGTACGCTGATTAATCCTGAATGTGTGTGTGTGACCTCCCCCTTTCACCCCTCAAGCGAGTCACCAAGTTTCCAATAGTCACCAGTGTCTGCATGTTGTAGGAAGACGAGTGGTGAGTAGCGTGTGGTGACTTACTCACCCACCTGGCTAGCCAGCAGAGCACCAATAGGACGGCTTCACAGTCCCTCACAATGATACGAGACCACTGCAACTACTCGTACTCCAGACCCTACTCTTGTGGCCCGTGGCCCAGAAGGATGCAGACGAAAAATGGCTTGAGGGAGTGAATCCTGTGAATGTGGTGTCCATCCGATATGCAACGCTAAAAGGCTGAGCAAAAATGAAGACGAGACGGCACGATCTGAGGCGTCCTTAGAGACTTCTGTAGATGGGATTGGTCGGGTCCTTGAGAGAGGAAGAAGAGAATTAAAGGTGAGGGGAAGGAACTGCAGTGTGTGTGTTCCAGGATTACCGAAGGAATGAGAAGTAGATTAAGAGATACCGTGACACTTGTGACGAAGAATGAACGAGACAGTGAATACAAATTGCCTAGGGATGTTGTAGGTGGAATGACTGATGAAATGCGTCTTTAACAAGATACGTCAGCGCGGCACGGAGTTAAAAAAGACAAAAAAAAAAAAGGGGGGGGTTGGGTTTTCAGGTAGTTGAGACATGTTCTGAATGTCAGGGGTAGGTGGTGGTGTAGGACGCACCATAGTGGGTGTGGATGTATAAGCTAGAGTGGACGACTAGTGATGGGGGAGCTATCAGATGTCTGAGAGTATGTGGAAGGGTCTGGAAGGGTTGCTGGTGTGGTCAGTTATAGTACAACTGTTCCCTATGCATTGTACATTTATGATCATTGTGTACTTTGAACACGGTCATCTTTTACAGAGAGGGACAGCCTTTGGGCCTAGTTTTACTGGGTTAAAGAATATCTGATACTGGTGGTGGTACTGGGATGAGTGCTAGGGATTATGATCTGAGGGTTGTGTGTAGCGATGTTGGCTGGGCAGCTACAGCATGCTTTCGGGTTTATGACTGATGTTGGTAGTGGAGGTTGAGGCGGTAGGACATGCGTTAGGGATTGACCGATCTGTGTTGGAGTGGTTGGTAAAGTATGTATATGCTGGAGGTTAGCCTGCAGTGACCATGGTAATAGAGCTCTGAAATATTGACTACGTCAGCGTTCGGCTGGCGGTGGCGATAGAGGTGCTATAGGGAAGTGGATCGTGTGTTCTAGAATTAGCAAAGGAGTTTGCGAAGTTTGGTGTAAAAGGAATTTAGACTTGATGGTGGTTTGGGGAATCGCTTGAGTATACTTTGAGTCTTACTTGAGAGGGATATTGGAGGTAGGGTTGGTTGGAGTATGTGTGGGTCTGCCGGTGATGATATTGGTGGTTGGGTGCGAGAGAGCATGTGCTGGAGGTTGGTTGGTGATAATGATGACTGTGGAAGTGGTGGTGAAGCCATGCCATTTATGTAGAACTGCTCAGGCGGTACTGAAGATAATAACTGGTGGCTGGAGCATGAAGTAAGAACTGAGACGTGGTGGGAGTATCATGGTAGTGATGCTACAGTATATTTTGACATTTGTGGTGGTTGTGGTAGAGGTGCCAGAGCATGTGTTGGGGGTTTTCTCTTGGTGGAATTTTGCAAGTCATTAAGCTTATTTCTCCCTTGGAGATAGCACGATGCTGTCGTGTAACGGGAGTCAATGGCGTAGTAATACGGCAGTCGACTCCATTTTATGGAACCCACACAAAAGACTATATAACAGCCACGTCTGGTCTCGCCTGGCATCAGTTACGTGACCAGGTTGTCATAAAGTCTAAGATCGCTTATTATGATCATAAGGGTACGATCCTTGGGTACGAAGCTGTGACCCTGGGATAGGATGGCCTGGACTATGACCTGACCCTTAGGGCCAGGTCAATAGGCCAGGCCATCATATCCAAGGGTCATGTCGTCATGCTCAAGGATCGTACCGTCGAGCTCAAGGGTTAATATTCAGTAGCTGGGGGGAAAATAGTGTCATGTTCTTGCCAGTCGTCAACCATGGTCAGCCATGGCTGCAGGTCCACGCTGCTACTGGCCTGACCCCGCCATCCCTCTCTGATTGGCCGGCAAGTAAGTATGTCATCTGGTTGGCCGGCAGGGGAAATGCTCCCTGATTAGCGGACGAGTAACAACATCCCTCGAGTGGCTGGAACCAAGAGCCGGGGGGCATGGGAGGGCTGTAAAGCCAACATGGCGACCACTGAATTCCTATGCAGTGAATGAAAACCCGCCCTTGGTCTGTGGCGCTGGGATAATGAGGAGGATGAGGTGGTGTGTGGAGGTACGGTTCTGGAAAGCGAGGGAGGGAGGGAGGATGTGGCAGTGAGGATGGGATGAGGGTAGTGGTAGTAATAAGGCCACTGTGGGAGGAAGGAGCACTGACGGTCGGGGCTGGTGGCACAATCATATGCATGGACGATGTCGCTGGGAGCGGTGTGGGGCCAGTGGAACATGGAGGTTTTGCCAGTAAACAGTAGCGGTGGCAGGGCAGTTATGGTAGGAGAGGGGAGGGTGTTAGATGGGGAGGGAAATTGAAGCAACGGGGAGTTAGTGAGACCTGGGGAGTTGTGGTGGTGTGAGTATCGGCGATGCCAGTTGGGGATGGCAGTGATGGTGGTGGTGGTGGAGTAGTTGCAGTGAAGGGTAGGGGGGTTGTGGCAGTTTAGAGTAGTGTTGGAGGTGTTGGTAGGAGGCAGTGGTATGTGATGCAGGGGGTTTATAGCGCTAGATATAACTGCAGAGTGAGATTTTGGCGACAGGGAGCCAGGTGGTCATGAAGTAAGCGTGGAAAATAGTGTGTATGGTAAAAGTAGTGGGAAAATTGGAATTGGGAGGACGGGGATAGTTGGGAGACTAGAGGACTAGCAGGACAATGGGGCGGAAGGTAGAGGGAGTTGAGGAGTAGCAGGGCTGAAGGCTTGGGAAGCTGGGAAGCTGTTACTGTGGGGAGGCGAGGGCAGGAGTGACCACCGCAAGACTTTAGGGGCTCGCGTGAAGCCCACTCGACTGCAGCACTCCTGTTGATGGTGTCCACGATGCACCGCAGTAGAGAGAGTCTCACATTAGCACTGCAAGCCACTGCATCACTGCAGGGTGAACTTGAGTGCTGAATGATGCAACAGGATGTTTATAACGCTACAGGATGCATTTAATCATTGCAGGGCGCCTGTGAAGAATGCACTTTAATTGTTAAATAATATGTTGCACGGGAGGATGAACTGTAACTTTGGCAAGTGTAGAATTGTCCGTAGCGCTGTACTGTAACACTGCAGAATAATTTGTGAATTGTAATATCTGCAAAAAACTTCCGAAGGAAAAATTGTTGAATGCACATTTACTGTACAGGATAGACAGTATCACTGCAGGATGATTTACAGCCTTGTAGAATAGACCAGACATCTTTGTAGGATTCAGTCTACACCTTCCGTTTACACAGCCGTCACCTGCGCCTGTCTTGTACAGTGCGTCTATTTCCCTTACATCTCTCCCGTAAACTTCCACTTCCTACATTTGCCCCAAATACTACCTACCCCTTTCCTAACGCTGCATCCCCCTCAAACCCAGTGAAAAATACACTGTAGACCTATAAGATACTTTGTAGCACTTCAGGATACACCATGACACTGCATGATATGTAGCATTAGTGCAGATTACGCTGTGGCACTGCAGGATATACTGCGACATGTCAGGAGACACTGTAGCACTGCAAGTTAGACTGACGTAGCTGGATATACTGTGGCACTGAATGACAGAGTGCAGAAGTACAGGATATGATGGAGCACTACATAATTTGTTGTAGCATTTCAGGAGGCATTGCAAAGTATACTGTAACACTGGAAGTACAGTACACTGCGCTGTAGCCCTGCATAGCAGTTTGCAACATCGCAGAATGAATGCAGTGCTGTAGTCTGTTTTAATGAAGAACAGTTTGTCGCACTGTTAAGTAGTTTACAGCAATGTGCAGTACTTTGTAGTACTGCGGCATAGTCTGCAGCACTATAAAGTAGTCTGTAGCACTGTAGAATAGTCAGCGGTACTGTAAACTGTAGCACAGCGGAATAGTCTGTAGCACTGTAGAGTCGTGTGTAGCACTGCAGAATCGTCTGTAGCACTGTAGAGTCGTGTGTAGCACTGCAGAATAGTCCGCAGCATTGCAGTGTCGTGTGTAGCACTGCAGAATACGCTGTGATTGCAGATTGCATTACTGCATTGAAGTACCTTACACCGCATGATACAGTGTAGCGTGCCAAAATAAAAACCATGACGATGTTGCAAAATTCACTGCAGCTGCTGTCTGTCCAGGGTTCGAACCCCAATCCCCTAGGTAGATCTCACTCGAGTCTGGCTGCACGTCTCTAACTGTATCGTCTCACAGCTGAAATCAACAACATTATGCGGAATTTTGTTGTTAAACATACGCCCTATCTCGGAAAATTACCGGCTGATGTATGTCGAAGAAAAGAATATCATATACTTTAACTGTCATACAGCTTGAGTATGATTTCCAGGAGGTATATCTGTCCCATTGAGCGGATTGCCTGGGGGTTCTACCCGAGCAATCCCGTGAGTAATATACTTGCGTCATATAATCCGTAAATGATGGTGGTGTTTATGACCTGACCAGGTAATCCCCTCTACCTGTTTCTGTAATACTGGTAATAACATAATCCTAAGGGCGATGTTTATTATAGTAACACCACATGAACAAAGGGTTATGGAAATCAATAACATTATTAGGAATGAACACTGAAAAGTCTTCCGATTGCACACGCTCACGCAATCACACACACACACACACACACACAAAACTTGGGGAGCTTGTGTGTTCCCTAAGAATATCATATTCCTCCAGCGCACGAATTCATTACCTTAAAAACCCACAACACGTTGGTATCAGGGTGGTGGAAAACACGCATACACAAAAAACACCAGCTAAAAAAAAAAAAAATACCCCTGCGGTCGCTTGGTCGCCTCATGAATGTTTTGACGTAGAGTTTCCCGTTCTCCCTTACCCTGCGAGCCGCTCTCAAATAAGCATTAGTGCCTTGCCAGTGTAAAAGCCGAGCAGGGTCCCTAAGGACAGTCCAGGTTCTATTTGACAGCGGGGTAATGGAGCGTGGTATTCACAGGAGGCTTGGCTCAACTCGGAGGGCGCCGGCCTAGTCCCATTCTCCCTCACTGCTTCCCAAAATGTTGCGTTTTCTATAACAGTCCGAGCGACATTCCTTCGTTGTTTTCGAGGGAAAGTTAACTCCACGAATTTGTTGGTAATGCATTTAAATGTATTCTGCGGCAGGCAAAGAAGCTATCAGCGTGATGTACGAGGACAGGACTGGGCTGCAACGACGGGGATTAGCGAAGATGTCGGTGTGTGAGCCGTTTGGCGGGTGTTTCGTCATAAAGCGGCGGGAACAATCAGCCAAATGGACAAGCTAGCCACTCAAGGAACACGCCTCACACCAAAATTTAACAATGCTTGCAATTTTCCTTATGTAGCTGAATAGCCTTGCAAGTTCTTTATGTTATTAGAATTTATTTTTGTGTACTCTCTTGACTGGGCGGTTGTAGCCGGCCGTAACTTCAGCGTTCATTTGATTATTGATGCAGGAGGGAAGAATACCTTAGGAGGGTACAATACATAATGAATTACGACACGACTTGAAGGGTTCCTTCAACCCGAGGTTAGTACATACGCCATCCCTGGCCAGAGCCTAAACAAAACACGCCGGGGGTTGGGGGGGTGAGGCCGCCGCCCCGCACACCCACCATCGTTTTCAGCTCTCTCCACTTGTTTATTAATGGTACACACAACCATTAAAAATACAGAACACTCAATTATTCCACATTCGATTCCATAAAAGCCTTAGAAAACCTGAGCGTCACTCACACGGGCGGGAATGATTTATCAAGAGGGAGCGCTGATGTAACCGAGGCTGGGGCCTGACGTTGCTCTTACGCTGATTGCACTCTCCTGCTACCTAGGTCGTGTGAGGCCCGCGGCTCCCACACCACTCCTGCATAGGGCCTTGCATATAGGCTCTTACCTTAAAAGCCAATCAAGTGAGCTTATAAATTAGAAACAGCTAATCAGGGAGAGAATAGGGAGTGCTGATGTAAACGTCGCAGCTAAAATTAATGGACCTCTCAAGTTGATTACGTTCTGTTTGAGGCCGGTCACAGTATGCCCGGATGCCAACCTACTCTACCGGGAGTAAATTACCCATTCAAGAAAATAAGAGAAAATAAATGAAATATTTTCCTACTTTTTAAAAGAAAGCCGCTGCGTTTTTTTAATTAGTTTTAGGTATAAATGGAATTTTTTTTTTTCCTTCCTCAACATGCAAGCGAGTCGTATATCAGGAGGAAGCTCCTGCTAATTAACGAATCAGGTGTAATACAACACCTATAAAAAACATCAAAAGGTTGGTAATGAGAAAGCAGATAGGCAGTGCTAATATAAGTAACGTTGGCTGACTTAATGCACCTTTTACGTTGATTGCGTCTAGCTTGGTAGCGGCCCCCTCGTCGCCCGGTTGACTAGGCTCTTAAGATAGAGGCGGACTTGCCCGACCAATCAGCTGATTCACCCAAACATAAGACACGGAAATAGAAAGTGGATACTCACATAAGACAAACTTATAAAGAAGTTATAGCAAAGCTTCCTACACCACGGTCCGTGATGCTCAGTACCCACCCCCCTCCCCCCATCTTTTCACTCAAGGAAAATGGGGAGTAGAGGTGGTCGGTCGTCTCCTCATGCTTTGACGGTGGTGAGGGGAGGCTTCTGCTCATGGGATCATGGGTTCTTTTTTTTCAGGAGGTCTATGAGGACCTTATTCAGAGGATGGTATGTCTGCCTCACGGGTGAGAGTCTTACTGAGGGAGCAGGAGGGAGGAGGAGGCCTTACTGAAGAATGGCTCGTCGTAGTTAAGGATTGGATGCCTCACTCAGGGGGATGAGCGTCATATTCAAGAGGCGGATCCCTCGTACAGGGAGTTACAGGTCTTTTTAAGGGACCATAATCCTTGCTGAAGGGATGGGATTGTACACAAGGGGTGGAGATCGTACCTAGGAGGTCATCCGGCAGGACTGAGGAGATGCGAGTTGTCGCACTACTGTTAGTCTGGACTTCATGCCATACGTGGAGGGTAAGCGTCGGACTCAGGAGCTAGATGCAGTGCTCAAGGGAGTGGAAGATCAACCCAGGAGGTGGAAATCGTCCTTAAGAAGGGTAAGGACCAGGTTCACAGTGTTAGATTCTTGACGCAGAGTAGAGGAAACCTGACCTTTCTCTGGGAGATTAGGGTCTGCGGGGGTCTGACTCAGAGTACTGGGGTGCTGCAGAGACGAGGGGGGTATAGTGGTGAGTTGGTCTGATCCATTAGGTTGAAGTCTTACATAAAAAGTTTCCTAAAAATACTGGGGTTTCTAGTAATGGATTGGGTGATTTTAAATACTGGCTGGATCTTTCTCTTATCTACGGAATAGGTTGGTCACAAGCAGGCTTTACCCAAAGATTGGCGGTTTTATTCTTGTGGCAGAGGTCCTGGGGAGCTAGATTGACCCTGGTGGGGTCTCAGATGGTGTGACGTAAGTGTTGATGGTTCCTGGTTAGCAGCAGGAGGTTTTTACTTAGTAGCAGAGTTCTCCCTGTACCTGGGGTTGGTCAGTCCTGCTCATGCCGTAGGGACTTGTCGCTGTACGGTGAATTAGTCAGATTCATGGAACGGGTAAGTCTTATTTATGAAGATCGGGTCTTATTCATGCGGTTGGTGCAGTTACTTAGGAGGTTTATGGGTCCGATGTAAGTCGTAATTGTAACCCTAGTTGTTGTTGTATTTGTGTACTCGAGGAATATGTTTAATCTGAGGATGGGAGGATCTTACTGAGGTGGTGTTGCCACACAGAGGGAGATAGTCTTGGGAATGAGGTTAGGATATACTTAGGGTTTGGCATTCTTCCATCAAGAGGGGTAGACTTATTCATGGATGACAGTCCTATTCAGAAAACAGTACTTTCACACTCAGGCAATTATTCTCTCACGTTTGAGCTGCGGATTCTAAGCAAAGGATGGAAATTTTACTCAATAAATAGTAGCATAGTGGAGGACTATGGGTTTTACTCAGTGGAAAGTAGTCTTTTCTTTTAGGGCAGAGGCCTTATGCACGAGTAATGGCCTTACTCGAGGTTCTCACTCACCTTACTCTTGTCGGGCTGAGTCTCAGTCAGGGTGTGGGCGGGTCCTCTCCGGGATGGAGAGCTTTGATCAGGAAATGGGGGACTCGCTCAAGGGAGAGATGTGACTCGGGTTGTGGGGCTTTTGATCAGGGGGAACTTACTCAAGGGCAGGATCCTTATCAAGACATTAAGTATTACTCAAGGGACTTTTTCCTATAGGGTGGATGCTTCTCAGGGTTGAGGTCCTTACTCATTGCTAGGGTATTATTCAAGGATAAGGTCCTTACTGAAAGAGCTGGATACTGCTCAAGGTTGAGTTCCTTATTCAAAAGTTAAGCAATAATCAAGGGTAGAGAATTGGGGATCCTTCTGGAGAGTGAAGATCTCTCGCAAGAAATTCACGTCCTAATACGTCACAAGCTTGATATTAGACGATCACAATTTTGCTTATATTCTTATCACCAAGACAGCGTCCAGACCTCATGAACGTTTGCCCAAGAGTCTGTATCCATTACTACTAGTGAGAAAAGATACGAATCTGTTCGTAAGTATCTTGCTACTTAGAGAATATCGAAGCCTTTAATAATTCTGAATACTTTCATGAGAACACTTCTAAACCTTCCCTTCTTCATTAAGTAAATTACAATTGTTTAGTCGGTTCTCACAGGATTTGCTTCTCAGTCCGGAAATCATCTTGGCAGCCCGTCTCTGTACTCTCTGCATTCTCTCTCTCTCTCTCTCTCTGTCCTTCCTTAAGTAATGTAACCAAACCAGAACACAACATTCAAGGTAGGGACGCACCATTAAGGACTTGTAAAGGGTGAGGATAATTTCCTTAGACTTAAATGCGAAAACCCTTCCTGTGAATCAAAGATTTTTTTTTCCGCCTTTTTTTTTAACTGCTTCTATACAATGTTCGATTGGTATTAGGTCACCAGAGAGTATTACACCTAAGTCTTTTTCCTCGTATACCTTTTGTATCTCAACATAATTCATGCTATAGCTTGCCTTTCCATTTTTACAGCCAATTTACAAAACGTAGCACTTATCAATATTAGATTTCATGTGACGACTTTGAGCCCGGTCCATTAGTTTGTCGGTGTCAGTTTGGAGTTGAAGACTTTCAGTTTTTATTTTACATTCATTGCCCAACTTAGTATCATCCACAAATGTCGACATCTCACATCGCAGCCCATTATCAATATCATATATATATATATATATATATATATATATATATATATATATATATATATATATATATCCCAAGACTGAAGATAGCTGTGGCTCCACTCGTTACGTCTTACATTCTGAGGTTTCCCCATTTGTCACTACTCTTTGCTTAACGCCAGTCATGCAATTTCCTGACCATCTGAGTACACCCTCATCTGAATATGTGACTCATCGTCTGTTAGTAACCTTTGATACGGAACTTTATCAGTGCCTTTTGAAAATCTGCTTGACTTTCATCATACATATTGATTACATCATTAAAAAAAAAGTCAAGCAAATTTTCAGACATGAAGGATTTCGTCAGAAACCATGCTGAGAATCGTTTATAGAATGGTGGTCCTGTAAATGGTTTACAATTTCATCAAGTGATGGTTTCCATGAATTTACCAACCACAGACGATAAGGTGATTGGACGATGATTTTCGGGCAGTGATTTATATCCTTTTTTGAATATGGATGTTAACGTTGACAACTTCCATTCCATTGGAAATATTTCCCACAGCAAGTGACTTAGTGAAAAGAGCAGTCAAGGGCTTAGCTATCTCATTTATCACTGTCCTTGGATAAAACATATCTGGGCCTGCTGCTTCATTTGCTTTCACTCGAATTAGCGCTGAGTGTACATATATCTTAAACTTTTATGTCAAGATGTTGCATGACGTTTTCCCCCTCTTAGCAATAGAGCAAAATTCGGGACAGGAGTTGTATCTTCAGCTGGAAATACACATACAACAATAATAAATTAAAACCTTTGCCATGGCTTCGTTGTCTTGAACCAAATCACCATTTTCTGTTATTAATGGACCTCCTGATTGGGCAATGACTCTTCAAACAGAACTATAAAACTCTGCAGGATTTTCATTGCAATTTGCAGCAGTTTACGCTTCATATTGACGTTTAACTTTGACGTGCAAGTCTCTCAGTCTCGATACGCATATTTACGTAATTTACCCCATCATGTTGGTTATTGGTCTTTTTGAGTTTCTAATGTGCTACTTTCTTTCACAGACGGCACTTCCTTCTGCCCCCGCTCCACGTCTTCGGCTTTGTTTACGAAAAAAGACTCTACAACGCATTGGCACATTTTTCCTCCAGTATATATATATATATATATATATGTATATAT
>JAYMFT010000022.1:607499-625282 GCA_038088735.1 Panulirus argus | reverse complement strand
ATATATATATATATATATATATATATATATATATATATATATATATATATATTCTTATCTACAAGAGTTGCATTTTAGCTGTTTTTGATAATTGTAATTGTTATATGTTAGTACTGTGAACCAGCAAGGAAGCTGAGGGAAGTGTGTTGTAAAAGTAGACGTATATAGTGCTGTGGTAACACCATGTACTTGGTCGGGATCCTGGGACCTGCGATCGAATTCGCCCGTCAGGAAGTTTGTGTAGTGTGATCGGGTACCGAGAGTCTGTTGCTACCGTTTCTGCTTCATGTGGCAGATACGTCAGGAACATGTTACCCTCGCCCGATATTACTCATGTCTGAGGCACCAGGGACCCAGAGCACAGAATAAAGTATTGTAATAAGGTGTCAGAAGCGGAAGCCTTAGTGTGATGGAAAAAGTTTTTACTCATGTTCTTAAAGATACTACTGTGAGGGCTGAATTCTTTCTTGAGACATCCATTTAATGTTTAGATAACTGAAGACTTGCAGTGTGCCTGTTGGCGTCTGCACTAAGGCCAGCAGTGTGCCAGGAAGGAGACCTTCTGATCAGGTGTACCCGTTCGCTCTCTCATCATTAGCATCGTTAGTCTGTCTCTATCTGCAGTTAGCATTGACCAATCAGCATCAGCCCTTGACTTCACTCAGCAAGGAATTAACTCTCTATTTGATCAGTCTGTCCCTTTCCAGGTGCACCCTTCGACTCTTTGTAGCCGTCCACCTCAAAGCGAACGCTGAGTTTGCCTGTGAAATGTGATTCTGTGAAATAACAGTGTGTATTGCTAATATGCTTGACAATATATGTATTTGTTCATGATACATCGTCGTGTTTCTTTTACCAACATACATTATAAAATATTTTTCACCTATGTATTAGTTCATGATACATCGTAGTGTTTCTTTTACCAACATACATTATGAAATATTTTTCACCTATGTATTTGCCGATCCCCGGCTGATGTTAGTTAGTAGACACTTCCGTGGCTAAATGGAGAAACTTCTACAACTACAATCGCTATAGTCTGGATCACCTTATCTGGTGGGAAATATAGATACCAATTAAATTGTACGCGCAGGTGTTAGTGGGCTCCGCCTGCAAGTGGTAACAACGCGAGCAATAAATAACTTCCGACGAGGGTGTATTGTTGTTAAAGAGTACAACATCGATGAGGATTTCCTCGCCCCAAAAGAGTCTATCTTACCTGCTCACGCATGGAACGCAGACTCGACGTAGCTCCAGGAAAGGGGCCCTAGTGTTCCATAATAAGCGAGTCTTTGCACTCGCTCTCCTTGTACCTGGGTTCTACCTCGGGAGCAGGAAGAGTTGATAGAGCTTGCCTTCGATTGGACCCACATAGCTGCCTACTCTGGCAACCATGTTAAGACTTCAGATTAAACTAAGCCTTCTAGCCTCAGTACATCATACAAAACAGTTATTTGAACGAGTGCACAAATGAAGATATATATTTAAATAAATTCTTGACGCTGCTTCGCTATAACGTGAAAGGCTATTAAGTATATATATATATATATATATATATATATATGTGTGTACAGTTTTCATGTTGATATCAGTTTCCCGCGTTAGCGAGATATTGCTTGGAAGAGCTTAAGCCTCCCACGAAGATAAAGAAATCCTCGCTTGGCTCCTCCTTCCGTTCCCACTTTCATAAACTGAAATAAAAGGGGATTATATCCACTCCGCTCCCGCCTCTTTTAGTCGCCTTCTGTCAGATGCAGGAAATCCGCAGGTAGTAAGTATTCTTTCTCGCCTATCCACAAGGATGATATATATATATATATATATATATATATATATATATATATATAGTTTTACGGAGAGAATTCGTTTATATCTAAGTGAGTACACTCTACCACTATTGGTACTATCAGCCACTGAAAACGGGATTTATGACAAGCTGCGGTCTGAAAATTGTGTATAAGATGAGTAACCACCTTTGATGGTGATGCCTTGGTTCAAGCGCCACCAGGCGTTAACACATGAAATTCCATTTGAGTAATTGTTTCGTTCAATTGGACCCAGTACACAAATAAATGCTTGGGAAGTATGTGTGCACCAAGATAGGAAGAAGAAAAAAGGCGCGTATGTTTGGTGACGTGTGGAAACCTCACGTGATGTGTGACGGGAAGGCGACGAAGGTAAACAATGGATTTGGGTGGTGGAGGAAGCGGACATGTTGTGTTGCCTTATTGAACAATACACGGTCACGGCCGTCATGCTGGTCCGCCGTAGCAACACCACCAACCAGCCGCCCGCCCTCACCACACATCCCACACACACGTCACAGAGTTCTGATTTTTTGTCTCTCTCTCTATCTCTCTCAAATTCAGATTATTTGCGTTACTTTTATTGCCTGTACGCTAGACGGTCCAGAGCCTGCTAATGTATGAGGTGTTGGCAACGCCATCGCTAACTCAGACACAGAGATGTTAGTTCTCGTTTCTGATTGATGACAAAAATACCATGTATGCATATTGTTCGTATTATCTCTGTATATCTAATTGATACACCATCTCTGTCACTAATGGGATAGATGGCAAGCAGCGCTTTTTACCTCAACAATCATAAACTTTAGTCTGCAGGATACAAGACTGCTCCCATAGAAGAAGTTGCACAACAGTATCCACTTTACTTAACTTATCAGGCACAGGCGAGGTCCCACAGCACCAGAAACCCTCAAAAAATTCCTTTGAATGAACAAAACTTTGCGAGAGAGCGGTCTCAACCCACAAAAATTAATAGATCAGGCACGTTGACAGCCAAACAGGAATATGCCCATAAAGATGTAACTGACAGACGGCGCAGTGTAGGGTGTAACAGGAAGCTATGAAGCGTCAAAATTTTAGTCATTAGATTTGGAGCTTGAGCTTTCGCCTGAGGGGGAATCCATTTTGAACTCATTTGCTGCAGCGTCAACTTCCAAGGTTAGATGAGATATAGATTCACTCAAGATACGTTTAGGTTCGTAGTCTTTACACCCATGAGCCCGACGTGACGGTGAAACCCACGAGTATAATGGCATGGCTATTTAACCAAGGGTCGTACCGTCGTACTTAAGGTGTTATGAGCAGTTATAAAGGTTATCAGGTAAAAGCAGGTCTTCGTCAGTGCTTATATAAACATTTAGAATTTAATGAAAATGAACTAACGTGAAATGTTTGAGGTTAATGAAACTAATTAAACTTGTGCAATAATTATCACAACCAGACGTTGGAGAAAATTGCTTGTTTGCATTTGACGATCAAAGTCATCTCAATCATTCTGGGCCTCGTACCAAGATAACACACGGTCCATTATTGTCGCAAGGTGCATTTTATTTGTGCTACTTTTCGTGCATAATGTATTACCGCCTTCATTGTTACGTCGGTATAATAAACTCATAAACTAAATATGAATAACATGTTTTGTACTTTTGGAAAAGAAAGTCGTCTGTTTGATATTGATTTTTTGTCAATAATATTTATCTATTTTTTTCTTTTATCATTCCTTTAAAAGGTTTCATGAATTCGAAACAACTTTTCTTCTCACATATATCAAGCCATGCAAAGAATAGGAAAAGCTTGTGATTGCAGTTATCAACTTCTGCCCATCAAGTGCAGTTTGCACGAACGAAAGGTGAATGTTTATTCAAAATCATCTCTGCCTCAACTGCAGTGCACAAAATAGGTGAATGTACCTGGATTAATTTTGACCAAAGGACACACTACATGCGGCTTAGGCAGAAGACGTTAACCAATTGAACACATTAATGATACGGCCTTTGAGCGCCACGCTATATGACCCTTGGGTACGATGGCGTGGCTCCATCATATGATACTCATGGGTCGTACTCGAGATATTATGGTCTGTGGTATTATCAACCCGCTCTTAGAGAAAGGGATTGACAAACAAGATCGTGAAGTACGGAGCGACATTTGTTTAATATACTAAACAAAGTATTTGGTCATTCGCTGCTGACTCGTAACTGAAATGATATGCTTCGGATATACTTTTGACAGTAAATTTCACAACGAAGAGGTTAACAATTAACCACATTCGCGCGTTTTGTGTCATTGCTCAGGCGCCTAGCGAGAATTTCCATTGAAACTTTTCCTATGTGTATGTTGACCATTGGACATCATGAGGCTTTCCCGACAAAACCACTTTTCACCGTCACCAATGCGGAGCTGAATTGGACTTTGTCCAATAATGAGGACTGTTTTAAATTTCAAGGTAAATTTGAGGTTCAAAATACCGGTCTCTAAAGCAGTATATGGGAAACTTAACCAAGCCTAACACAAGAATTCTCAGCGGCGGAATATAGGCAATAAAAATAACCGGTGATATTTTCCCGCTGGATTCAAAGAGACCAGAACTCCATCTCGTTTGAAGAAATGCATGCACGAAGCAACATTTTTTATTCCTTTATAAACGTTGTTACTAAATATTCATATTTCTTGTGCCACTTCCTTTATGAATGAAACTTGCCCCTAAAAGAGAAAACTTGTCCCTCAAAGAGAGGTTGTTGTAATCATGATCTGATGTTCGAAAATGTTCATATGTTCGAAAAATTGATTTAATTGATTAGAATAGGATTTAATTCATTAGAGGAGTAAAACCTGCAAAATTCCGGCAAAAGATACTGAGGAATCCTATCTTTTTCTTTCTTTCTTTCTGCATAATTTTCATTTTCTTGTATAGGGCTTCTTGGTTAACGCAAAAATGAGGTTTCAAACACTGCAGACGGCTTTGAAATATGGGTAAGGTGTGAGTGAGACTGTACACTCCAAACCACCCATCCAACCTTACCTCCAACGTTAAGTTTCTTATGAATCTCATCATGAATATGTTCGTTTCTCAATAACTGCAGTTATGATACTGCTGCTGGAAAAGTCGTTAAATGCAACAAGTGGTGTAAGAAAGTAAATAATTACCGGTTTTCCAGTAATTCAGTTTGGTCTCGTAATGGGACAAAACAGATGAGCGATCGCTTACGCAAGCGACCAGCCATCCCACGGAGACGCTAGAATTTCGATATGTATCATAACTCCGAAAACCTGTGGTACGTATCCATAGTAATAGCCTGGTATTTACGTATAGAATGTTTTCTTTTTTTCCTCTCTCAAACCCATTTCTTTGGTACTTGCTCAAGACCGGCTATTTCTTTTTCTTGTTTTATCTTTGCGCGTACACAAGAGAGTCCGATATCGGTAGGCGCACGCCTTAAGCGGCCTAGCCTAGAATATCTCTACGTACAACCAAGCCCCTTCAGCCCCATTTCCTCGCACAGTAGAGCCGAACTCTTGCCCCTACCTCACCTCATCACTAGCTCGTCTTAGAGTAATTTCCATGCTCAGCCCCATTGCTCTCTCCCCTACCATTGCCCAAGCCACGGTCTTCCTCATCGCTCTATTTTACCCATTCCCTAGCCTTCCTTAGTACTGCCCTCCTCCCTGTACACTAATACATTTCATGCCTACTATAACAAGTTGTACCTCACAGCATCTTATCTAAGGTATAATAACGTAGTTTGAACATAACTAACCATCTTCCAGACAAAATAATTTGAACTGGCTATTTGCTGTATGTGCTTGACTGCCCTGATCCCACCTCACCCAACCTGACTGGCTGTTTCCAGGTTTTCTTAAGAGATGTCAAATGATATCTTCCGTCTGTAACTTTGGAAAACGCTTTGTAACTACTACTTCCGTGCTCTCGTAATGTTAAACTATTATTTTTCTTTTAATCTAACACAAACAATTATTTTGGGTCCTACTTACATGTATATCTAAAACACAGTAGTTTCCGGGTTAATGATGATGGTATCGTAGATAAGAGCGTAATATAATCAGACGAACAA
Organism: Panulirus argus; assembly: GCA_038088735.1. Lineage (NCBI taxonomy): Eukaryota > Metazoa > Arthropoda > Malacostraca > Decapoda > Palinuridae > Panulirus > Panulirus argus. The sequence continues at coordinate 619,404 of JAYMFT010000022.1, read as the reverse complement.
ACCCCCACAATGACCAAGGGATGATAAGGCAGGTGAGTTTAATCGAAATCTTGTGCCAGCGCCGCGCGTCCCCCCCACCCCCATCCCTACCCATCCCCTCCCACCATCACCCCATTCCACCTACCCCATCCTCCCACCCCGCGGCACCGCTCCCGAGGCCATGAATATGATTACCCGGCTGATCATCTCCAGCTAATTAGGGAGCGATTAGCTATCTTGGCTTCTGGATACTTGCTCCATAAGGCCCCTTTTATGGTCCATTGTGCGAGCTTAATTATCGCCACTGAAATATGATACGTCGAGGGAGGGGAGGGGAAGGGGAGGACACGGAAAGTGTGATGTAATTTTTTGATTGGTAGTTGTTGTTGTTGGCTCCAAGCCAGCACTAGGACATCCGGCTTGTACTCCAATACTTGTGACTATTGTAGACCAATTAACCCACTGTTTCTCCAACAAATCTTGAAATCATTCCCACGTTAGAGTAAGTGAAGATGGTACAGATCTGATTATCTTTACGAAAAACAATATAAGGAGAGTATGCGTTAAGCTAACTGTGTGACAGAAGCCGTGCAACATTAAGGAAGTTCGGCGGCTCAGACTACATCGACGTGTGCGTCTGACGTAGAGACCACACTACCGGTCGTCGAGGTATCGTGCAGTGTACCAGCCTAGCTGTACGCTGCCATGGCCCGACGTCTTCCGGGGGTAGCATGCAGCCTCAGTAGTGGTGTATGCTCGCCACCATCACCAGCGAAGCGGGAAGATCTCTCATGCTTCTCGTAGATGTCACGATACTCAAGCACGACGGTACGACTCCTTCCTTAAGCACGAAGTGACGACCCTTGAACGCGAGGGTACAACCAGACCCCTCAAGAGTCTGGTCGCATAGACCAGGCCATCAATACCCATCACTCGTTTCGTCATACTTAATAAGTTATCTTGTACAGGGCTCTCAGATATGATGATCTTATCGCATGCTCTGTCCTTGTCCTCATAAGCGGAATCATTTTCTGGATCGTCAGACACCATCGTAGCGTTAGTGGACTGTGTTACGTGTACAATGCCTCGCCATTTTGAAGACAGGCTTGTAGACATACCTCAAACCTTCCATAACTGCAGTGCGCGTCTATTAAATCTGCCTGTGATCACACGAGCGGAGATTTGGGTATATGCTGAACGATACTGACGCAGTGTTTTGAAAACAAACAACGATTAAACGAAATGTACGCATATAAGTAAATAGGCAATCGAGGGCAAATTGTTATGATAATGGTTGAGCAGGATGGATGCAGGATTTTGCAGACGCGACGCGTTTCCGAATTTGCTAAATATTCTGGTAAATCCGGCTGGCAGTGCGTAGTTGTTTTACATATTTGAGAAAGAAGTAAATTTCCTCCTCTGTTTTATTATGTTTGTGATTACAATTAATACTCTCGATGAAGCAGGACATTATACGTTTTTATTTTCATTAGATTTAGAAAAGTTTGCCATTGCCCTGATAGAGGCGTGTCGCTGGTGCCTGCAGATGGCACGTGTGTGTGTGTGTGTGTGTGTGTGTGTGAGGGGGGAGGGGGGCAACCGATGAAGCTTCAGCGAACAGTGTTGGCATTTTTTCCATCGTATGTCTAATATCCATTTTAGCTGTCCACGCCTCTATATTGCTCGTGTGTGGAGAGTATCCAGGGAGAGCTGTGAACCTGTGTGTTACCATTTTGATTTTCCCCGTTTTATAATATGCGAGTCCTTCAGCATAACGGTACGATCCTTGAGCGTGACTGTGAGACGCTTAGGTGATATGGTTTAAGCTTTGACCTGACCCAAAAGGGTCTGGTCAAAGGCCAGATTCTCATACCTCTGTGATCCTACCGTCTTGTTCGTTATCAAGAATCCTAATGAGCACAAGGGTTGTACAGTCGTGTCTGGAGTCGTACTGTCTTGACCAAAGGTCATACCGTCGTGTTCAAGACGTCTTAAAGCAGCGTAAACATCACAACTTGGGACGAGGAGAGGAACATGGTATAAAGATTACCTGTCTTCCTTAACATCCTGGTGTTAAAAGTTTAAAGCTTTCGGTCTCCCTGACAGCCATAATCATCACCAACACCACCACCACCAACATGTAAGCTACAGCCAACACATCTGCACCACCACAACCACCGCCACCGCCAACAAAAAGAACAGCCACAACAACCACCATCGTCAGCACCTCCAGTCTCCGCCACCACCACCGCCATGACCATTGGATACTGCCATCGCAGACCAACAGCATTCAGAGCAATGGTACTTTCACCACCATCCCATAATCACTACCTCTTTAGCGCGATACCACTACAGCCTCACCAGTACCACCCTCTCTCACCAACCGCACAAAACCTTACGCTATACCACTTCTACCGCCATCCTTCACCACCACTGCGCAATTCCAACATTATGCACCACTACCACAATCACCACCACCACCACCACCACCAAGCCACTCCAACATTACTCACCACTACCACAACACTATACCACAATCACCACCGCCACCACGCCACTCCAGCATTACTCGCCACTACCACAATCACCACCACCACCCTTACCCCGACCCCCACCAGCACCAGCGTTGCCAACTAGTTAATCAGAGAGCGGGAGAGGCGCTCCTGCTGTTTTAATCAAAGTTCCCTTATTTCCACACCCTTCGCAGTATTACCAACTGCCCAGGAGTGCAAGTTCCCCCCACCACCAGCATTTCGCGGACAAGTAATTTGCTGTCGTCCATTTTCATGCTTTTGTACGATCACCAAAACCGTATTGTTCAATCTGCCTGCCTGTTTTTAGGCCATGTTTACGAAGACATGTCTTCCTGATTGATTTTGTGAAGTACCTCTGCTCTAGCGCCGCGTGTGGCAACACTGTCACCCACTAATCTTATTGTAGGCAAAGTTTTTGTGTCTATCCTAAACACGACCGGAGAATCCTAGAATTCGCACCAAGACTGTGCTAACCTAAGCATTGGCCAAGAGGCATCCCTGCTTACTCGACCATAGGATTTCCGCTCTTGACAACACGGCCGGTCGCTGTCTTCTTCCGCATACGATAATTCTAAGCTGGCCATACTCTTTTTTTTTTCTCCCTCTCTCCTTTTTTTGATAGAGAGAAAGAGAGGTGACTATGGGGCAAGAAGATGGGAAACGTGTAAAGATGTATAATTAGGGAAGTTGTTAGTGTGGTGATGGAGAGGACGGTGCGGGACACGGAACCAGGCGGGTCACCCGCGGATAAACTGCTCCGTAACTAAGTCATCAGTTAATCAAATGAGCTTCCCGACATGTTTATCAAATGAGCTCATATACATAAGGATCAAGCGAGACTGCAGACGAGCGCTCGCATCCCTCCTCTCTCTCTCTCTCTCTCTCTCTCTCTCTCTCTCTCTCTCTCTCTTTCTCTATTTTTGCGGTGAGCGCTACGCGCCAGTTCTGTCATTCTGGCCAAATCTCGTCATAGGTACTCGTAGGTAGTAGGTAGGTACTCTTTCCCTTTCTCTCCAGGTCTTTGGTATGTCTGGTAAACGGGTCTGTGGTGCTGGTATTACTAAGACTCGCTGTCCTATTCCTTTGTGGCTTGTGGCTTGTTTTTGATGAGACCCTTGTGTACCTTGTACCAGGTCTTTGTTGTGGTTGAATACCACGCTTCTAGCATGGTTGATGCCCAAGTCCGTAGTGTGGCTAATACCAGGACTCTGATGTGACTAAATACCAGGTCTCTGGTGAGCCTGCAACCAAACCACCAGTGTGGGTAGTACCAGGTCTCACGTGCTGGTACAAAGTCTCTGGCGTGGTCTTTGTATAGAGCATAACGATCCTCTTAACAATGGGAGGTACAGAGAGCCTCACCTCCATCGCTGAACAGATTAATTAAAGAAAATCTCATAACCACTCGTGATGAAGGAGAAGCAACAACACAGACAATGAAAGAAGTTATGCACATCACAAAATGTTTGAACGAGGTAAATATATCGTATATGCAAAACATATAAAAGAGAGGGGGGCAACAAAATAGAATACTTTCCAAACGGGTAAATACAAGAATGGTGCGAATAGAATGTGATAAAGGCGAGGGACAAGTGAGTTTGTGCATGATACCGACCATTGTTACCACGCGAGTGGGAGCTCTACGGCTGGTCACTTTCCATTGAATTAATCTTCCTTTATTTGCAACTCTCATCACCGTTTTCCATAAATACTGTCTATCCCGGAGTGTTTTTTGAAATAAGTTTGTTTCGGAAAAATAAGGACCTATGGGGCTCATGCTGCTGTAGACTTACTTTGTATCGTTTCATTAGTATTTCGATTACTAATCTGTGTTGTTAGACCGATACAAGTATATATCTGTTTCCCTAAATAGTCTTACTCAATACACTTTATATTTTCATGATTTTACTCCAAAACTGCATCAAGTCCTTATTAAAGTTATGTACATATTTTACAGCGATTCCCAAAATCCTTCAAAAAAAAAAAGAAAAAACAGACCAAAGAAAATAGTATTTCAGAAAAATATTAAAGAAACCCCGGTGTTTTTACCCGGGCCGGCCTCGGTTTGACCAATATTACATTGTGTCCGTCCCGCTGATTCTAATCAAACTTTTCCCATTTTCCATTATGCGCGCCTGGTGTGAGGATAATGAAAACGGGAGCGAGAGGCAGCGAAAACGATTCTTTATGCTCAGTGACAAGTGGCGGGAGGCGGGCGGGAATGATGAGGGGGGAAATGAGAAGGGGAAATTATAAGGGGATGCGAGACAATAAGGGGAACCACAACTCCGCGCCTTGATCATAATTGGCTTCATGGGATTCGGTAATGAAGTTTGCCGATGAAGGATTCCAACCCGGTTTATGGCACGTTCTGCTCTTATCTTTTTTTCGTTTTTGTTTTGTTATGTTTTTTCCCCAGCCAGTTATGGCATGCGGCCTCCGAGTGTCAGGAGCTTGTTATTATGGAGTTTATAGATATTTTTACGTGTTCCAGCGCACTTGTTTTCACTGGATATTTCTGTACTGGAACCTCGCGGCCCCAGAAAGAACGATGACGGTAGATTTAAGCAGATTGGATAGACTCTCACCTCACCTAAATTTCACATGATTTACAATATTACTCGCCAGAAGTTATTCGTTTTCCATTAATCAGGCGAGATATTCGGCGTTCGTCAGCAGGTGCGAGGGGCAACTAGCGCAGCGAGGGCCCGTGGGCTGGACACGGATCCAGACATTATTCCCCGATCAGTACTTCATCGGAAGGATTAATGATGTCACGTTCTCACCTTCCGATGTCAGTCTTAGTGGTATATGATGTCACATAGGTGATTTATATGATAGTCTCATTGGCCTCAGACGTTAGTGCTGCTGACTAGTGATGTGTATAGTCCATCTAGCTAATGATGTGTATAGTCCAAATAGCTAATGATGTGTACAGTCACGCTTTAGTGATGTATATAGTCACTCTAGCTAATTATGTATATAGTTCTGCTGGTTAGTGATGTGCACAATCCACGTGACAAATGATGTGTATAGTCCTGTTGGTTAGTTATGTGTATAGTCCTGGTGGCTTGTGATGTATATAGTTCCACTAGCTTGTGATGTATATACTATCCCTGGCTATTAATGTGTATAGTCCAACTGGCTTGTAATGTATAAAGTCCCTGTGGATAGTGATGTACATAGTCCCGCTGGCTAGTAATTTGTATAGTCGTGCTGGCTATGATGCATACAGCTCCAGTGGCTAGTGATGTGTATAGTACCGCTGGTCAGAGATGTGTATAGTTCCAACGGCTAGTAGTGTGTTTAGTTTCGCTTGTTAGTGATGTATATAGTCCCGCTGGCTGATGTGTATTGTCCTTCTGGTTAGTGATGTGTGTAGTCCATTTGACTAATGGCGTATATTCTCCTGTTGGACGATGTGAAGAGTTCTCTTGACTACTGATGTATATAGTCACTTTTTAGCAGTGTATATAGTCCCACAGATTGATGTGTATAGTCCCACAGACTAATTATGTGTATAATTCCACGGGGTAATGGTGTATATAGTCCCACTGATTAATGGAAATAGTCTCGCTAGTTGAAGATTTGTTTAGTCCAGTTCACCAATTAGAGCTGTTGGAACAAGACAGGTGCACAATAAAGAAGGGAAGATACATGAGTAAGGAGTAAGTATACATCCCATCGAAATATGTCCCATAGGGGTGGGGGGTAACACAAAAGTAGATTCTCCTAAGAAAAAAAGTCTCTCTCTCTCTCTCTCTCTCTCTCTCTCTCTCTCTCCCTCCACCATACTGGGGTTAAGCCTGTCTTCCATCTTCTCCCCCCCACGGATGTGGCAGGTCGAGGAGGGGGGGAGGGGGTGCTTTTTCCGCACTTCATTTTCTTGTTACGTGTTTGTTTGTGTGGTTGTTGTGTTTGTTTGTGGTGCCTGGCTGGATGTCCTCCTCACCCGGGCCTCCTGCTGAACAAGCTGTGGAATGTGTCTCCCTTGTGTTTGTCCCGTCTCTGGGGCTTTACGGCTCCGTCGTGCCTGTGTGTACTCCTCCGGGCTCATACCTGTACTGGGGCGTGTATTTGTGTGTGTGTGTGTGTGTGTGTATGTGCATAAGTATTATGGGGTGTGTGTGCATGCGTTTACGTATACGTGTACATGTTTGTATTCTGTTGCTGCATATGTGTATGTATGTATTGTGATGTGTTCCCCGAACTCTTCCTGCAAGTGGTTACACCGAGAGCAAGGAGTTCCTTGCGACAAAGCTAATTCATTCTTCAGCGGAGCCCATCTTATCCGGCTTTTGCTTGGAGCGCAGCCTCAAGGCAGTAAGACCCCATAAAAGGGGTTCTGGGTTTGCATAACTGTGTTACTTGTGCGTCTTAGCAATAAATGATATAAAAATTATAATAATGATAATAATCATTATTATTATAACTATTTATTTTTATCATTATTATTATTAATATTACTATTATTATTATTATTATTATTATTATTATCATCATTATTATGAATCATAGCAATAATAGTGATAATAATGATAAGAGGAAGAAGTAATAAAGGTATATGGAATTAATTGTAGTCTTAGACTGTTAATGTAGAAAGAAAATGCACACAATAAAGACGGAAAATGGGGAGGGGCTTAAACAGACTCGGTACACAGACACTGAGATGGCACCCTACTGATTATTGACGTTCACGATAACTGGAGTGGGGCTATTCTTGTAGTAGGAGTCTTTGCGAGCTCGGATGGGCCCAGTGCAATTGCGACAGCGAATCCCAGGGATGAGGGATATCTCTAGGCAGGAAGTGATGGTGGATGGCTGGAATAGTGATGTAGCTCCTTCCAGAATTCTCTGATGAGATCCAGGTGGTGTCGGAAGGAATCGAGAGGACGAGTGTGGTGTTAAAAGGGATCGAGGATGACCTTGCCTGTCCTTTCTTTTTTTTTTGTGCCTTTTCTAGTAGCCCTTGTTGTGTGATGGATAAGGAGGAAGACCAAGCGGGGGAGGCAGAGCTGTTGTCAGCGTTGACATCAGTGTCAAGCAGGTACTACGTCCAACTGGGCATCACAAGAGTACCGTCATCTTAAGGTACCTCACAAATGAGGAACTGGAGGGTTAAGGTGGCTCATTGTAATTCTCACTTAAGAAGTCAGAAAACTGGAGAGATGAAACAACTAGAAGCCATAACATGAAATTAAACAGGAAACTTTTTAGAAAGGATGTAAAGAAGTCCTTCTGTTGAAGAAGAATAAAGGATGAATAGAGTCAACTGAGTCATGAGACTGTGTATGTGAACAGCACTCGCGTTTAGAAACTTGTACGTTAACAGAGAAAGTTCAAGAATCGGAGCCCCACGAATGCCGAACACTCTTCCCGTACAGCCCAAATAGGTCATTACAAAAAAGTGATGACAGACTTCCTCAGTGAGCGTCTCCAAGCTGTACACTTCCAAGGGACCAACTCCACCTTCCAGCCCCTCACCTGTGGCATCCCCCAGAGCACATAGATGGGACTCTTGAGCACCCTCATCCTCATGAGTGGTGTCCTTATGGATAAACCAGATCGGGGGAAGTCGTCGACTCTCCCTTTGGTGTCAGTGTTGACAAAAGCTTTCTCTGTTCTATCGCCCTCTATGTCACCCTTAACAGCCTCCCGAACTGGACCAGCACCGACAGAGTCATCAAACCAAGACCGTAGTTATGCACATCAGCCTCACTTCCGACCCTGTTCCACCCGCTGCCGTCTCTCCAAGCCCCGGCCCTCCAGTCTACCAAGCCCCAGCCCTCCAGTCTACCAGGCTTTTCACTTTGGACGACAGACAGGGCCGCTGGACGGCAAAAGAGGAAAAGACGAGAGACATCAAAAGAGGTTAGAGAGCAAAAAGACCTGCCAGTACTTCAGAGAGATCAGGAAGTTTGTCATAATGGGAATTGTCAGACTGAAAATAATTGTATGCAAATACAGATGGACTAAGTGGCAAATGTATAAGAGCTTGTGTTCAAGGATCGAATTAGGAAAAAAATATATTTTTGGAGTTGTGGGGACGAAATATATTAGAGAAATAAGATATGACTTACTGTGTCTGGAGGAATACACCATAACAAGGAAGAAAAGAGAAGACAAAAGAGGAGGAGGAGGAGGAGGATTGGCCCTCCCTTAATACGAGTCAGTCGTAGGCTTCAAGAAATATGAAAAGATGGCCCAGTCAAACTGCACGTAACGGGAAAAGTAAAATGTAGGAACGGCCTTTATGGCGACGGCGGTGATTCATAATCCTCAGAAGAATCTGTGTCAACCAGCAGAAATTTGTACAAAAGATAAGAGTTTAGGAACAATCAGGAAGGTAAATGACGAAGTGAAACGCACTCCCAGAGATGGTAACACTGCACAGGGCCTTCGTAAGGCTAGTCACAAGAAACGATGCAAGAAATGCGTCGGAAAACATGTTGAAAAGTACTTCTCTAGTAGTAATGGATGAATGGAAGACGCTGAGTGATGAAATAATGAGTGCTGACAGTATACGTGATTTTAAGAAGTTATGAACTAGAGGAGAAAGTTCAGGACATGACGCCTAACGGGTGCAGAACTCCCTCCCCGCACCTTACAAATAGGTAGTTACTCAACAGAGACTGTGAAAACCACAGGACGGGCACCACAGCCGAGTACACACACACACACACGCGCACACACACACATACACACACACAGGCTATGAGGACCTCAGGACGGGCACCACAGCAGTGCACGCCCACCCACACACACACACACACACGCACAGGCGGGCGGGCGGGGTCGGCCCGTCTGTGATTATTTACGCAGGTTTGGATGTCTATTTCACGTGTGGTCGGTCAAGCGTGCGGCAGGTCAATCCCACGTCTCACTACTTGGGTTTTGTTGTATTATCTCTCTCTCTCTCTCTCTCTCTCTCTCTCTCTCTCTCTCTCTCTCTCTACGTCGAGTGAGAAATATAGTCGTGTTCTCCTGCTTCGAAAGCCTAGGACTCACCGAAAGGATTGAAACGCCACTTCAATCCTGATTCGCCACTTGGGAATCCTAAATGAACAAGTTCTGTTTCCGGACCACTTACTTATACAGCCATCGCATAATCATTTCGATCTTAGAACAGCATGTGAATCCAGAGAGTTGTATTATGTATGAAACACACGGGGCCCACCCAGCCTAATATCCACTTATTTATTTATAAAGCTCAATACATACATGTTTGTCGAATGCCTGTAATGTCTGGTCCGCGTCATGACATGTTGGGCGCCAATTAGAATTATCAGAACTAACTGCTTGTAGAAATACACACACCTAGGGATCTACAAAGGACGTGGGGTCAAGAATGAAGTCTTGCGAGTATTGGTTCACGTCGGTTCCTCTGCTGACAATATTGTTATATAGTGAACTTCATCAGGAATTAAACTGCCACAGAATTTAGAGCACGAGAACACGGTGTACTTCAGGGACTACGAAAAATATTTACAGGAGGCTTTTACTTGACGTAAATCAGTCTGTCATTTTTTTGAGATTCAGTCACATTCCAAAAGTCCCAATTGGACCTCTTGATTACGACGGGACGACCCTTGACCACGACCTTTTGACCTGATTCGAGGGTCGTACCGTCATGCTTAAGTAGTAAATATGTTTTCCTCCGTATTGGTTTAAGGGCTTCACGTTACAACAGAAATATGTTGATGTGCTTGTTCCGGTTAGTCCCACAAAAGCCTGATTGATGTGCCTCTGCTATTAAGCCATTAAATTGGTGAGACAGACTTTAGTGTGGCTGAGGTTCACTGTCTGTGTGAGGGGAAGGTATGTGTATTGTCTGTACGTCTGTGTGTGGAAGGGGCCTTTGCGCTATGTCTGTGAATGTGTGTGAGAGAGATGGAGGTGTTTCTGTCTTTCTTTGTCTGTGTTTATTTTCATATGCGTCCATGTTTGCCTTTTTTGTCCCCTAGTCTTTTCTTTTTTTGCCTCTCTGTCTTTGTCTGTATATATCTGTATATGTATGTTAGCGTCACGGTGTACCGGTCCTCCCCGTAGCAGTGCCAGGGTGTACTGGTTCTCCCGGTAGTAGTGCCAGGATGTCCCGGTCTTCCTAGTAGCAGCGTCAGGATGTACCGGTCTTCCCGGTAGTGGTCCCGGTAGCTGGAGGACACATTCGCCTCCCTGCACACGCTCAGGATAATTTGCTCATACATAGCATTACCCAGTTTAGTGTAGGGCTGGCCAGACGTGCTCATATCTTGGGTGCCGTGCACGGTGCCCACTCGTCCCTCCTGTGCACCCTCACACACACGCCCCCATAGGGGAATTCTGTGCACGTATTGCCCAGGTAAATAAAGAAACAGGTACTAACTCTCCACACGGCCTCCTTCAAAAGGCTTACATTTTTGCCGCAATTTTGTGGTGTCTAGAGAGCGAGTCAAGTTACATTTGTTGGATTAAATTCAATCTATCTGAATAACATCTCTCTCCTACCTAATCAATCTTTCATGCTTATGGAGGCGGCCAGGCTAAGCTGGACCTTACGCTTGGCCTGCGGGTGGGCCAAGCTTGCTTACCCCCGCGATATTGACTGCCGCTCGCATGCTAGTAATCTTCGTCAATGCAATAAAGTTAACAAGTGAAATTGAGAATATTGGAAATTATGTGCCGTCTGGAACGATATATTGATGGCGTAGAGGATTTACGAGCGTCAGATCAGGAGATGGTATAAAAAGGTACAGATCTGGGCCAGGTAAGGAGCCGGGCTAGGAAAGTTATAGGTTTGAGGGCAAGAGGAAAATATTGTACGTTCGTACTTTTTTTTTTTCTTTTTTCATGGCGTGACTCCCTCAGACAATTTTATTGTGGATCTGTTTTAGGCTTTTAGGTTTTTACTGATAAATGTGGGGAAACTTGTGTGTTAATCACGAGGGAATGGATGAGGCTGTGTAGCGGTGGTGGCCAGGGTAATACTACCTACTTGTCCAGTGGCAAGGGACAGACTCGTGGGGTCATTTATACCCGGAATGTTTGATTAATTATGTGGTATATGTTAGTGGGTGCTAATGACAGCCGCTGATCGTTTCGGTGCGACCGGAGGAACAATACATAGAACAATGGTGAGATGATAGTTGTGAGAGGGGGAGGAGTGGTGATGAGAGGCTAGTAAGGGAAAGATAATGATGGAGAAGATGAGGGGAGTAAAAAGAAACGAAGTAGTGGGAGGAATTTGGTGAGGGAGGACCGTGAAGGAGGGATAGGACGGAGGAATAGCAAAAGGGTAGAGAAAGGGTGAGGCAAGAGTGGTGACTAAAAGTGAGGGTGTCAGTCAAAGCCCTGATATATATATATATATATATATATATATATATATATATATATATATATATATATATATA
>JAYMFT010000022.1:590733-602219 GCA_038088735.1 Panulirus argus | reverse complement strand
ACATTGCGGCGTAGGGCAAGGGGGTCAAGTTTGGAAGTTAGCCTGGGACAGTTTATAAGTCGAATCGCTTTCGACTCGACTCTGTCAAGTAAGGAAACAGAGCTAGAACCATCCCAAAATGTGGGAGCAGTGCTCCATACAAGGACGAATCAAGCCGTTGTATAAACAGAGCTCGCTGTTCAGAAGAGAAAAAGTTACGACATCTAAACAGGACACACTAGACTGCATGTGTGTGTGTGTGTGTGTGTGTGAAACTATTACTGTACAGTTCGTTATTCAGAAAAAGGTTATCCCTAGTAAAACTAAGCTTATATCTTTCATAGATATATCTTAATGATCGATTTTTTTTCTAACTTGAACACATTGGGAATGTTGCGTCTTTCATGTTAAAGAACTCTTAGAGTATTTACTCTACGCTACTTGATGCTACTCACTCATGACTGTGAGTAAGAGTATGTGGTCTCTGAGGTCATCACGTGGCAGCACATTTGCCTTCCATGAGCCTTGACACGTGTGCTTCCCTCTGGTGGCTGTGAACCAAACTTCTTTGTATGCCTCTTTACGTCTCACGTTGGCCAAGTCGAGACTTTCTTTTCCTGGCCTCTCAGTTATGTTATAAAAACTGTGTTGATAATCCTTCCGTTTTATGTCGCGAGAAACTGACCTCAAACGAACTGACTGACACTAGTTACTTTTTCTTAATACGGTTCATTCCGCAGGTAAGGGAATCTGTAGCGAACAAAACAGCTCAGAATGTCATTTTATTTTTTCCAAGAAAATTTTATCTTCATTGTTAACATCTTCAGGTGGCGCAGATTAAAGAACTCAGTGAAATCGAATTTTCATAAAATCTCAACGCCCGCATTCATTCACTTTTCAAAAATATGTCACGAAATTTGAGGTAAGAAGTGACTGGAAACGCTGAGGGTAAAGCCTAGGTTTTACCTTTAGGCTCAGCATGTCAAGAGTTGATCGTACACAGGGACAATGTTGACTGCTGTAGATTTGTAGCCAGTGAACGTCAGATTTGCTCTTGGGGAAAGACGTCGTGCTTCACTCACACCAGTAGTACCTCCTGCCGGATTATCTTCATTCACTTTTGTCTCTCCTAAAGACAATATTTTTACTTGCTCGTAGACAAATGCTTTCCCTTTCCTTTATTTTCGTTTGATCTTGTTTAGCTAACTATTTTCCTTCTAGACCGTGAATTATATAGTGTATTGATTCTTTCCATCGTACTTTCTACGTTTAGCATTTCTGTTTTCAAATTTATAGTCTAATTCTTGTTGTTTTTATCTGTCGTCGGTCTGTTCTGCTTCTCTAAATCTTATGTCAATATCTATCTGTCTGTCTGTCTGTCTCTCTCTCTCTCTCTCTCTCTCTCTCTCTCTCTCTCTCTCTGTTCTATTGTATATCCTACAATTTATTGGTCGCATCGTGCACCTTGAACCTTCTTGCTTTCAGAATCATCTTATTCTAGATGAAATCATCAAAAATATCCTCCATTATTTAATTTTCGTCGGAGACATTTTAGCCATCTGTCGCCGGCTGAATTTTCCCGCCACAGGAGAGCAAATCGTCGAGCAGCAGCAGCAGCAGCAAGACAGGAGGCGCGCCTCCCGCGTCTTGCCGCTGTAGCTGTGTGGTCTGGCGGCCCGCGCCCCACCCGGCGGCGGCGCGGCCTTTACCCAGTAACTGTGGCCTCCATTCTGGTAATGGCTTGTTTCGCATTCCTCCTCCTCCTCTCCATTAGACTTTAGTCTCCTCTCCCACTTTATTTTTTTCTCCCCCCTCAGCTGTGGTGAGTGCCGCCCCTCCGTCTCTCCTCCTCCCTGGCTGACTGTCTCTCCCATCCTGAGTCTTCCCACACTCCAACTTTCAAACCTCCCCCATTTTCATTCTGTGCCCTCACGCGGCGCCCTTTTTTCTCTCTCCACCTGTCCCTACCTATTCCTCCTCTTCTTCTTCTCTCTTCTCCCTTCAGTCCTCATTTCCTTTTCTTCAGGTGTTCTTCTTCACCTTTACTCTCTTGGCCCATGTTCCATTCCTGCCTTTTTTTTTTTTTGCTCTTTACTCGTTACCGTTTCTTTATTTACTTAGTTCTCATTATTTTATGTCTCCTTTTCGTTCCCTCTCATTATTACTTGTCTCTGTCATCGTCTTCCTATCACCTTTATTTTCCCTTTCCTCTTCCTTACTCATTTTTCCTTATTCCCCTTCGCTTGTTGCACTGTCTGTACTACTCTCTTTCTTTCTCTCCTCCTCTTCTTCTTCCTTTCCCATCCTTGTTTGGCATCTCTTTCTCCTGAACCCCCCTCCCCCTCCCATTTTTTCCCGTTTTTCCTCTTCCTCTTCGGCCACCTCCTCCTCCTCCTCCTCCTCCTCTTTCCTGTCTTTACCTCTTGTCTTCCTTTTTGTCTTCTTATTTTGCGCCTCCTCCCTCCTTCGTCTTATTCTCCCCTTCTCTCCTTTTCTTCCTCCTTTCCATTCCTTCTCTTTCTCATCTTTTTCTGTTTCTCCTTCCTTCCTTCCCTCCCCTCTCCTCCTGCCGTCCTCGGCGCCCCTCTCTTCCTGTCCCCTTCTTCAGAACCATCGGGTCCAGCGCCGGTAGATTACGCGCGAATCTAATTAGCCGGTTCTCTCAGTCATGAAACGAGCGCAAGTTTCGGCTGGTGTTTTTCCTCTCTATTTTCGTCGTAGTTTGATTAAGTTTTAATTAAAGTTATCGTCGTCGGTCAGTCAAAGGGCCGGGCAGCGTTCCATGAAACAAGGGCCTCGGCGTGGATAATAGGGCGCATATTAAAATGGATTTTTCGAGCTCAGGGAAATGATTTAGTGACTACAAATCTTCCTTCTCGCTCTCTCTCTCTCTCTCTCTCTCTCTCTCTCTCTCTCTCTCTCTCCCTGCGTGTGGAAACTACTGAATTAACGCAATATGGCGCCCTGATTATCGTTACCTTCAAGTAGGACTTTAATGACTGGATATTGGCCGGCAGATGTAGGAGAACTTGGATTATTATGCTCCCAACTTACTTAATGAGGCGCATTGGCTGATGTTTACTGTGTGATATCCTGGGAGGCTGGTAGCTCCCTCGGCCGGGTCCGGCGCACAGCACAGGCCACCCTCCCGCCGCCGCTGTCTCCTGCTGCTGCGCCTCAGGTGAGAGAGCGTTGTTCTCTGTTGACATTTTCTGTGGTTCTCGGGTCGTAGCGAGAGATCTCGACGTATGATTTCTTGTGATATTTCCTTGGATTCGACCATGGGAATACCTAGGGAAAAAAAAAAAAGAAGCTGCACTATTGTATGTATGACGTGCCAACGAACTGTCCAGCGCAGTGTTGCTCTACTGCGGCACAGAGCCACCACCGTTCGTCGCGTTCAACCAAACCCTCACCGTAGCGTCACACACACACACACACACACCATACCTCGGCGACCGTTGCCGGCAGTCGTGTCTCGCTTCCTGCACCACACGGGTCGCGGCCTTGTCAACATCAGCCCCACAATACGGGAAATGCTTGAACCTCGAACTAATTTCTCACCTGAATTTCAGCAAGTGGATATTGTGCCGAGCGCAGATTTAACTGTAGGGCAACGAGTCCAGGGTATCTGTGCCACATTATTTCAGCGCTTTCTAGTGCATAAAGAGTATGAGGGGTTAGAAGACGATCATTTCATCTGTGACGTGTGTGTGTGTGTGTGTGTGTGTGTGTGTGTAATGCGGGAGGGACGGAGGCCAAGGCACGACACAACGAGACACCAGTCACATGATAGTTGGTTACAGGACTTCTCCAGTCTCCTAAATGTAGGCGAAATAGGTAGAGGAAGGAGAGGCTTGTGCTGGAGGGAATCTCTCGTGGAGGGGTCAACTTTGTGGTACTTGAGAACAGCTGAATGGCATAGTGTGCGCGTCGCGCGAAGCTCGAGTCTTCCTGCTACACCCACCAGGACGTCGCGTGATGTTATGAGGCGCGATTTCGTGGAAGGCAGCAGCAATCGGGCAGATTAACACACCTGGGGAGAAACTGAGTTGTACTTAAGTGCGCGACTTCTAGACCTGTCCACGAGTTTAGCCACTGTACTTGTACGGCTTCTGCCACAGAATGGTAAATTGCCAAGGCCCCAGATGTGATTTAAATTCAATTCTTCTGGGAAGTGATGGTATTCACGTTTGACGCTTTTAACTTGAATAAGGACTTTCTGCACCACCTACGCGTTATTGTAGCATCACGTGTTAATAATCTGCGTGACATCTTTCCATTATATATTCCGTGTCTCCTCTCCTTTAAGATTAGGGCAGTGATTAGTGGATGATGCGTTACAAACATCACACTTATAGTTCCGTATCATTAAAACAGCAGCAGATGATGATGACCCATTTGAGCACGACGGTATAATCCCTCGGGTATGATGGCGGTGCCTTTGACCATACCCTTAAGGGTCAGGTATAAGGCCATGCCATCATACTTCATATCGAAGAGTTAGTCTGTCGTGCTTAAGTCACATAGTGACGTTCTCAAGAATCTTTCATCCTCGTACTCAAGGATTTTTCCGTCGTGGTGTATGGTGTGTTACGGATCTAAAAGTCTTTGGAAGTGGGGCACGCGTAGGCAACACACGAGGACATTGGCCGAAATAATATCAGTAAAAGAGAGGTAGGGACTAGCATCACAATGGATGGAAAGGATTCCAGAATATTCTTCTCATTACGGTTCCCTTACCTCGCTGTTTACTGTACTCTTTGGGTACTCCTTGTTTGTCTCTTCTAATTCTCTTGACTAGTGGCTCATTTTTATCTCTCAGTATGGTGTGATGATGTGTAGATATTCTCTCTATCGACAGATCTAGAAAGCTTAAGTTTTCAGCCTTTTTTATATTTGCCACTTCTAGGCTTCAGTCTCCAAGTCTGCCAATAGCAGGACGTGTGAATAACTAAAAGACTTTTCATTTCATTAGGGCTACGCGTATCCTCATTCTCCCCATTTTCTGTTTTCCATTGAAAATCAGACACTGTTCGCTAACGTCCCACATTCCGTCTCTCTAAGTTTGGAGGGTTAACTGGAGGTTTCCTGAATTTTCACCTTCCTTATAGATTAGTCTTCACTCAATAAAGCTCAGCAAAACTGGATACGATCAAGAGATTTAAAATATGTGAGAATAAAGCACAGCAGAATTTCATGTGCCTCAACTACGGTAGAAATTTATCCAGTGATTTGTTACTAAAAGCTAAAAAAGTTGTCTTTTTGTGTGTGTTAATTAAATCAAGATACGTAATCCAAAGCAAAAGCCCGTGCCAAGCTTAATCTTGACGAATCTTTACGTACACACTGTTTGAGATAGCCCTGTGATTAAGGTTGGAAACTCTGGCTTTATTCACTTTAAGCAATTGTACTAGAATGCGAGTTATGATTTATTATATTCAAGTGACTTGACTGTAAAACAGAGGTTGCAGTTTCAGTTTAAGATATATATATATCCTATGGATAAGGTTTACTCCATTCCTTTACATTCCAAATTATTAGTTGTAAACTTGAACCACAAACGCTAAAACTATTGTGACCACTGACCAAAGAAAATACAACTTCATTTCACCTGCCATAATGGTGCTCTTTTTATTCCCCCTTTGAGAACCTAAGTTTTGTGCAGATTCTCTTCATCAGGAGCGTATCATATTGATCTATTCAAGTTATTACTACTTATTATTATTTATTATTATTATTATTATTATTATTATTGTTATTATATTATTATCCGTATTATCATCTCCAAGTAAATATAGTCATCCAGAAACCTACTATTATTTCTTTTATGCAAGGGGTGTTCATCATTGGCACAATCATTAAAACGGGGTGTTTTTGAAATGCTGTTAATTTGTTTTCGATTTCAATTCTTTATTCCGTAATTACTTAAGGAATAGGATCTTATCGCTGTCACTAGGTACCCCTGTACAATCTTAACAGATATATGTAGGAGGTATGAGTATTGGTTAATACGATATCTTTACAGAGCATACAAGAGAACATACAGTTGTTAATCATATTTCATAGTTGACAAGCAGTGTGGTAGAATAGTGATCATTTTTAATGAAGAACAAGGTGGGTTTAGGAAGGAAAAAAACTGTATGTTTGATATTTGCCTTTAAATGAAATATAAAGTTGTGGGGGAAAAGAAAAGATAGAATGCATGCCGCTTTATTGGATTTAGAAGACATGATAAAGTGAATAGGTAATTTTTGAAAGTTTTGATTACCGTTTATTGTTCTTGCATTGCAGATAGTGACTGTGAATAACTGGGGACATGAGTGATTGTTACAAATTAATGTAGTTGCTTAAAAGTTTTGAGATGTCAACATGGTATTTGATGATTTTATGCTGGTGCATTCCGTGAGATGAGGGCAAGGTGGGGTGATTGAGTGAAATGGAAGTTGTCAATTGATGCTGTATTGTTGGGTAAATCTGTAGAAAGACTGGAGAGCATGGAGGACCCCTTCGTTGGATATGTTGGAGCAGGATGCTAAAAGGGATTATAAATAAGACTAATTTTTTCTAAGGGTTAGATCACTAAGTAATAGCAGTGTGCATGGTAGTGCGATTGCTATTTGTGTTACTGGGAGAGAGCTTTCCACTTATTTGTGTGTGTGTAGGTGGGTGTGTGTAAAGCTCCTGTTATGGTTGCTATAACCTGTTAAAAAAGGGGGCAGAAAAATCACAGCAGAGGGTTAGGAAAAAAGTGAATTATGTATAAAAGAAAAACTCCTTTAGAAGTAGGATTCCTTTCTCCCTTTGACATTTTTTTTTAAGCCACGTTCATGCTGCAGCACACTGATGAACTGGTACACATTTGAATGCATCAGACATTTGCAGCATTATAATTTTTTCATTCGTTCTTGGATATTTACTATTTTATTTATTTTATTTTATTTGTGCTATCTTTTGTTTTCGTCCTTATTGTTTATTATTGAGGTAACTCCTCATCCTCTGCAAGTATTCAGTTGCCTCATGTGCAAGCAAGTAACATTTATACTTTGTCACTGATGATATCAGGAAATCTTGATTTAATTTGATATGACACCACTCCAGACACTAGAATTATATTCAGCTATGAACAAAATTAACTATGCCCCTCCAGAAACAACTTACGTGATTGATTGATTTTGTCATTGTTTAATGGAAATAGCCTTAAATCTTTCCAAAGTATATTTTGTAATTGAACTTTGCATAGTTTTTACATAATGCCAGTGAGGCATCAGAGTAGTTAGATTGTATCAGATTCATTCTCCATTGCAACAAGAAATTGCTGGCAAATCCACATTTACCAAAACTCATAAAATATATAGTTTTTCTTTATTTGTCCTTCATTTTATCTGTCTATATTTACATCACTAAAGCATGTTCCCTTCTGGAACTCCCTCATGGGGGTGGCCATGGCGATAGTCTCCATAACTAGTGACCAGTGCAACTCTAACACCTTGATGAGGAGTGTCTGTGACTGAAGCCTTGACCATAAAAGAAAAAATATATACATTTCTAAGCCACTATCCTGACTGCCATTCCCATTTTCAGTAAGCAGTCCCAATCAATATAATTAAGCATATCTTCAAGGAAGGTCACATATGCACTTTTAGGTAATTTGGCCCTAATCAACTCTCTCAAATATTTGAACGAAAATAACAGGAAAATGAAACACATTAAAACAATATGGCTTTATTGTGTTAAAAATATGGCATCAGTATCTGCACAAACCTATGCTTTCTGTGGATGGATGAAATATAAGGCAAAATGTATCAGGGTCTGTGACCTGAATTACTATGCTGTCTAAAATGTAAAGCAAAGAAATCTGATGTATTCATCAATACAGTTAATTCTCTGCCAATTCAGTAGTATTTAAGGGGGAGATATAATTAGAACCATCTCTCATGACATACAGATAAAACAATTGCACCTTGCCCTCAATATATGAATGAAAATGCACACACAGCAATAATAACCTCAAAATTTCAAAAGGTGTAAAGAAATATCAGTGTATACTTCCCTGGAATGATATGTTTTTTAGGAGAGGAAGATATAAGATAGCTTTCATACAGACCATGTAATTGTACAAGCCACATTACAGATGAGATTCACAGAATATGTGTCTGTCATAGACAGAGATACAGTGGCTTAATTACAAATCACTGTAATAATAATAATAATAATAATAATAGCACTAATAATTTCAATAATAATTATCATATTTTCATACATGTTCACCCTTTTCTTTATTAGCTAGGAAGTGCCAGGAACAAATGAAGAATGGCTTTAGGTGCTCACATCCACTCTCTAGCTGTATTGCATAATAATAATAATAATAATTATCCCTGGGAATAGGGGAGAAAGAATACTTCCCACATATTCCCTGCATGTCGTAAAAGGCGACTAAAAGGGGAGGGAGTGTGGGGCTGGGAATCCTCCCCTCCAGTTTCTGCTTTTTCATAAAAGGAACAGAGAAGGGGCCAATTGAGGATTTTCCCTCTAAGGCTCAGTCCTCTGTTCTTAACACTACCTCACTAATGTGGGAAAAGGCAAATTTGTATGAAGAAAAAATTATAATAATAATAGATAATAATAATAATAATAACTTTTTTCTTATTACAGTACTGTAGTTTGTCATTTCCTGCATAGAGACAGAGACAGGAACAGAAAAAGGACAATCTCTTATGTTCACATCCACTTTTCCCCAACCAGCTTTTAAAGTATTCAGAAGAATATAAACAGAGCTCATTTTTAAAAGTCTCACTTTTGTACTTTCATTACCTGCTACACCACATTTGATATGACATTGACATCAACTTCAGTATCTTCACCCAATGTATTCCTAAAACATACAAAATTTGGGACTCTTTCAAACATTACACTGTCCAAAGAAAATTCACACATCCATTTCTTGTCAGGATTCACATTAAAAATTATTTAATTACACTTCAAATAATCTTTTATCATAACTTGCAGTTCTGCTATCAAGCACCATTTTTATAAGAACATTCTTAAAATCAACTTTTAAATGAACACAATATGCCCTCAAGTGAATACTATTAACATGAAAACAATTGTCATCAAAACCTTGGTGAGGATTTGTGGTGACATCCTCCAAATGAAACTAGCTTTGATGGTGCTGATATGGAAATGAGCATAATCACAGAAACTTTCTCCAAGTGTACCTATATTAACTTTTTCTCATTCCTTCATTATGAGACAAAATATATGGACATTCACAGAAAACAAAAAAAAAGTTATAAATTATATTTACAGTACTTACATCCAATGCAAACTTTTTGACTAGGGCCATATCTTGTTTCTAATACACCACTTTCTACTATTATGGCACAGTATCCCATAGGAAAGGTCTGCAAACAACACTTCATTTTACATTCTTCTTGACTCTTATCTTCCCCCTCAACATTATACTTCTATCAAAGCACCTAATCACATTTACGTTATCCTTTCTATAACTACTTGCACAAATTTTCTAAAAGAAAGTCCTAAACTTTATTAATGGCTACTTCTCCAATGCTTTATCCCACTTGAATTACATTCTACACATTTTCCACTTTCTACCTTTGCCTCTCATAATGCCTTGAGAATTTGTTTTCTATGAATAAACTTCTTACTTAAGACAATTATAACATTAAAATGATACTTAAAAAAATATATACTATATATTATGCAACATAATACATTATGAAGGCATCTATATGTTATTTAGGGCTTGCTCCTAAATCTATCCATATTCTAATATTACTATATTTCATGAGATTCAGAAGTTTTATCAAATTTTCAGAAAAACCTCGCTGACCCATTTAGAGCAAAATGTTGTGGCCTTTCCTCTTCATCCTCTTCCTCTACTACTTCCTCCTCACTTGCATTACCCTCATCTTCACTTCCTACTCCATCTAGCTCCCCATTTTCTGTTCCAGTGAAATTCATGCCTGTTGTCCTTGAAATTGCTTGCAGTGTCTGGGCATCTATGTAGTAGCTTGGGTTTGCCTAAAAAATTTGAGTCATGTTTAAGGGGAAACTTTGGATGTTAGGTTAAAGGACATGGGCATTAAAATCATTTACCTTGTTAGATGAAACAACAACAGAATTTGAATAGACTGTTAATCTTACATGTTTCTAAGGCTGCACTACTTTCCTCAGCCATCTTCTACCCATGCAGCTCAATCTATGCCTCTCTGGTAAAGGCCTGATCTGCTTTCACATAATATTTTGCAAATGGGCAAGTCTGGTAATAGAGAAAATTCTCTTATGGAGTTACATAAGGTAAATAATAACGTAAATAAAATATATAATGAGAAGTAGCAGGGTGGCTGGTGTGGATGGTATTGCAGGTGAAATGATTAAGAATGGAGGTGACTGTGTTGTTGATTGGTTGGTATTGATTTTCAGTGTATGTATGGTTTATTGTGTGGTGCCTGAGAATTGGTAGAATGCATGTATAATGCTACTGTATAAAAGCAAAGAGGATAAAGGTAAGAGTTCAAACTAAACAGGTATAAGTTTGCTGAGTATACCTGTGAAATTGTATGGGAGGGTTGTAGTTGAGAGGGTGAGGGCATGTACTGAAAATCAGACAGGAGAGGAGCAGTGTGGTTTCAAAAGTGATGAGAGGATTTGTGAAGTAAGTGTTTCCTTCAAAAAATATGTATGAGAAATACATAGAGAAACAGATGTATATGTATGTGGCATTCATGAATCTGGAGAAAGCATACGTTAAAGTTGATAGAGATGCCTTGTGGAAGGTCGTAAGAATATACAGCATGGGAGAAAATCTGCCTGAAGCAGTGAGAAGCTTTTATGAAGGGTGTAAGGCATGTGTATGAGTAGGAGGAGAAGAAATTGAATAGTTCCAAGAAAAAGCTGATCTGCATAAGGGGTGTTTGATGTCATCATAGTTGTTCAGTTTGGATTGGGTTGTGAGGGAGGTAAATGAAAGATTCTTGGATAGAGGGGTGAGTATGCAGTCTATAAGGGATGAGAGGGCCTGGGATTTGAGTCAGTGGTTGTTTTCTGGGGATACAACAGTAGTGGTAGATTCATGTAGAAACAAACTGCAGATGTTGGTGCCTAAGTTTGGAAATGGGTGTGAAAAGAGGAAGTTAGGAGTAAATGTCAATAAAAGCAAGGTTATTAGGTTTAGCCAGGTTGAGGGACAGGTTAGTTAGTATATAAATGTGAATAAAAGGAAGGTTATTAGGTTCAGCAAAGTTGAGGGACAAGTTAGTTGGGATATGAGTTTCAGTGGAGAAAAATTGGAGGAAGTGAAGTGTTTTAGGTATCTGGGAGAGGACTTGGCAGTGAATGGAACCATGGAAGCGGAAGTGAGTCACTTCCGCTTCCATGGTTCCATTTGCTGCCAAGTCCACTCCCAGGTATCTAAAACACTTCACTTCCTCCAATTTTTTCCCATTCAAACTCACTCCCCAACTAACTCGTCCCTCAACCCTGCT
>JAYMFT010000022.1:570619-590633 GCA_038088735.1 Panulirus argus | reverse complement strand
GGATGCCGTGAACCATAGGGTGGGTGAGGGGGTGCAAATTGCCTTAGTGCACTGAGGAATGTGTGGAAGGAGAGGTCGTTCCCCGTGAGGACAAAGATGGGTATGTTTAATGGCATAGTAGTCCTGATGGTGCTGTATGAATGCGAATCTTAGACGTTCCACGCAACAAGAAAAAAAACATTTGTAATTGAAATGCCTGAGAACAATACATGATGTGAAGAGTGTTGATCGTGTAAGGAGTGAGAGTGTAAGAGAGAGGTGTGGTAGTAAGCGGAGTATGACTGAAATAGCTAGCTGAACAGGGTGTACTGAAATGGTTTGGACATATGGAGAGGATGAGTGAGGAGAGACTGATTGAGAACACATGCATTTCAGAAGTAGAAGAAGCAAGGGGAGGGATAGACAGAGAAGCAGAAGGAAGGATGGAGTGAAAGAGGCTCTGAGTTATCAGGATCAGAATATGAAGGAAGGTGAAAGGCGAGGAAAGAATGGAATTGGACTGATGTGGTATACAGAGGGCAACTTCCTGTTTGGTGGGTGAACCAGGGCATATGAAGTGGTCAGGGAAAACTATAGACTGGTCTGTGGGGATCGGGAGCTTGGATGTGAATAGATAAGGCCCTTTCCCCCCCCCCCTCCTCTGTCCATGGCGCTGCCTCGCTAACTTGGGAAACGTCGAACAAATATGAATAAAAAGAAGAAATTTGCTTATTTAGATATCGTGGCAGCGGTTGATGTTTACGTCGGTAAATAACCGCAGTCTATTGAAGCGTCTTCAGTAGAGTGGAAAGAGTGGCTGATGCCTTCATAAATACGTCAAGAGAAGCCTTCAGGATTATGTTGTAGGAAATGGAAAATGGATATTTAAATGTTGTGGAAAAAAATTAAACGTATGCAAATATTTGTACAGTATTCTTAAATATTCTTTTTACATCTCGGTAAATTTTACCAAGGAGCCAATATAACTTGGCCATGGCTGGAAATTTCATGCAAAATTCCATCTCACTCGTTTCGAGGTTCGTTTCAGTTTTATCAAAATTTCAAAGAGCAGTGGAAGTATATTGGAAACGACATACAACCAGATAGAGATTGAATACAGATACCGCCAGCAGATTCAGCCCCAGGACTTAAATGCCTAGTGTGATGGTCTATGGGAAATGTTGTATTATTTATCGTCTTGTACGAGAGATGTGGGGATCTTAGAGCTTAGAATTATTTACTGTTAGGGTGATCGACTTATCTTTCTCGGGCGAATGATTTCTTAGAAATAAAATTTAAAACGTAAAGTTGGAAATGTGAAATCCTGAATGTGGAGAACGCAGTTATATAACTTAGCTGCTCATCCTCAGAGTCAGTTGACTGAAAATTGGTTTGGAACACAGGACATGGGATGGACACCGACAGTATCAGGCTACGTCAAGTGTAAAGTGACACTCACACCCAGTAGGGATAAATTTGCTGGCTCACTTTTCAGGCACCAGCCGGAATATGGTGTGTTTAAGAAACTAAAAAAAAAAAAAGGCACTTAAGAAGAACATGTAAGTGATTCAGTTATTATGACTTGATTATTTCTGTTTATTCTTTCAAAATGGTAGGATTTCAATCTGGACAGAATGATTGATGACATCCTCTGTAGTTTCCTAAATTCATTTTTCGTAGGTCCGTAGACTGTGGTGGAGATGGGTCACTTGATGTAGCTTTACTTGTAATGGAGCTTCCTGTAGGATGTTGTGGTTTTTGAAGGGCTGTTCCAACCTGTAGGGAGCTATCTGTATGGCGTTATGGGGTTCTGCTGTTGGATGTTGCTCGGCCTCATTTAGGAGATTGTAATGATCCGTGTACATTACGTGATGAGCAGCCTACTGTAAAAAGTTTCTGGGTCCTATAAAATGTTGTCGAAGCGTCGTGTATAATGGTTTTTGGAACCTGTTGAACAATGTTTCCCTGTTCTCCGAGTGATAGAGGGTTTGGTGCTTTCAGAAAATGTTTCATGGCATCCAGATGGTCATTGTGGAGGTACTGTTGAGCATGTGCGAGAGCTTCTTTCTAATAAATGCTGTGAAAGGAGGGTCCTGTATATCAGGGGAGAGAGAGAGAGAGATCTGGTTTAGAATGCTATGGAGACTTCCCGTAGACTGTCTGAGAAGGGAGTGTACAATTCAGGTGGCGCTAAGCAGTTTGGTTGGGTTCCTAGAGTTACCATGGGCCACTGTGTACTGTTATCGGCTCTTGCAGACAGATGTGAGCTCTTGGGGACTCACGTGATTTTAATGTAGACTACTGTGGACCCTTGCAAACTTTTGTGGACCCTTGTATACTGTTGTTGGTCCATGTACGCAGACTGAATAGATGCTAGGGGGTCTTGTAAGTGCGACGTGGGGTCATGTGGATTGATAGAGGCTCACTCTAAACAATTATGGGCCTCTGTTGTCAGTTGTAGTCTTTTATGAACTATTGCAGGCTTGTAGATGGTTGTGACTCCACCGAAAATATGTGAACTCTTGTTAACTGATGAGACCATCTATATATATAGATTGTTGAGTGTTCTTGTAACTGCTCGGATGTCGTGTAGAAAATTTTGATATGTGGAAAAAGACATCTTAGTCCTTTGTGTTCTGGAGATTGTGAGGGCCACCTGTAGATTGATTGGGCCATCTGTAGGTTGTTTGAGTTTCTTTGATATAATTCTTGCCTCCTTTCGGATCATCCGTGAGTTTTTAGGACCTCCTGTAAGTTGTTAGACCTTCTGTGGGTAGTTGGGGCTTCTTGAAGGTAGCTACTGTCTCCTTTAGATTGTTAGGGCCTTTTGTAGGGTGACAGTACCCACTGTGGGTTGCTAGGGCTTCCTGTAAGTTGTCAGAGGCTTATGTAGACAAAGGCTTCTCTAAGTTTAGGGACCGTTTGGATGATGCCGACTTGCTCAGTATGTAGTGGTCTGCTGCAGAATGTTGTAGACAACAAAGGATATGTGGGTCTCGACAGAGTGTTGGGGACTCGTGTACATTATAACGCGGCCGTATTAATGGGAGTTTTTCTATTCCCCTCAGGGCTTCTCTTGATTCCTCGTGGGTTCTTTTAATATTGTTTGTGGTGCTCCTTAGCTCGCTATTCTGGTATCTATGGGTTTTTAGGCATCAGTCGATTATTGATAAATTCCAAAAGAAGTCTCTTGCCTGCTCCTAGATAACCTTCAATGGAGGTAGCCATGTATGTTTTCTTAGGTTGAAGTGTCACTGCAGATTTCCTGTGGTTGATACAGGGAACTGTTTAAGGTAGGTCTGTTTATGTATCTTCAGAGGGTTTCTCATGAAATTTGAAGTGGTGGCTGTTGGGAAAGGAATACTGGACTTTCTGTAGGGGAGTGAGTAAGTAGGTTCTTCTTGATTGTGAGGAGACGTGGAACACCAGTAGTTTGATCGTAGGTGACTCGGGGTCTTCTGGTGATTATTGTGGGGTGACGTAGATTCTTGGAAGGGGTTCCTGTAGATGGCCAAGGCTTCTCGTAGGATAGTTTTGAGACAAGACGTCATGAAGACTGTTTAGAAAGACTACATAATACACTTGAGGGATGGGGAGGACTTATATAGAATTTTTTGCGAAGGATTCTGAGAGACTGTTTAAAGGGAGCTCTTGTAGACTAGTGGGGGAATCTTTATTGACTAGAGAGGTGCTTTTGTAGATTCTGCTGAAGATTCCAGCTTACTGCTGGGGGTCCTTGTAGAGTTCTTAAGGGAGGGCAGCTTGTGCAGACGATTGTATTTCGTTATAGACGATTAGGGATCCCTCTGTAGACTTGAAGGATGGAAATTCTGATCACAGTTGATGGAAAGGGGGTCTCCTGTAGACTACCACAACACAGAGTAAGTACTGCACTTATTTTTTTTTGAGGTGCTGAATTTAGCCATATGTTTTCGGCAACTATAATATATTTTTAAGATAATGATAGATGGGCACAAGGGTATATGGAAACGATGATGGTGTAGGTGGCGGTGAAAGTGATGATGCAAGTAAAGTTGAAAGTGATTCCTCAGTTGGCCGTGCAAAGGGTGATTTTAGTAAGGAAAATTGGGAAACCGGTAGCAATAAAAATGATGCTGAAAATGACGGTGATGGAGAAATGATACTGTGAATGTTGAAGATCGTGATCGTGAAGGTGACAGTGAAACTGTTGCTCCAGGTACCAGAACCAACGAAGATGAAGAAGGAAATGGTATTGATAGTGTATACTAATGCTGTAAAATGATGATACAGGGCATGACTTAGATAGTGATGAAGAGAAAGACGACGATAGTATTGAAGCTGTGGGTGTTATAAATGATGATGCTGTTGAAAACGATACGTCGTTAAAAAGGAAAACGAAAGTGCTGAAAATGAAGAGAGAGAGAGAGAGAGAGAGAGAGAGAGAGAGAGATAATGGTGATAATAGGTAGTGAAAGGGGTCACGCGAATAGGGGCACAACCCCCCAAAAAAATGACCATTATCGATTTTCGGGACGACAGTAGCACAGAAATATACACAAAATACGTGAACGACATGATATGCGATATGTCTCAAAATTTCCATATTGGTATTATGCAGAGCCTAAAAGAAAAAAAGAAAAGAATCGTACTCGCAACAGAGGAAAAACATCAAGTAAGGAGAAATTTATAGAAAAACGATGAAGAAAAAAAAAAATAAAGTCGAAAATAACAGACTGACCGACTGCATATAATCCGCCATGAAGATGATCCGGCAGTAAACAGTGAGAACACATCTGTGTTTACGTGGCATTAGCGAGACTTTTACATTGAAAACAACACCTGACAGCTTTAGGCCAGGCCATCGACCAAACACCCCCACTAAACCTATCAACTAATGCTTAATTCCCCTCCCTCCCCCCCTCTCTCTCTCTCCCCTCCCCTTCCCCCCCCCATCACCACCTCCCTTTCCCGTCTCTTTCCTCCCCCTCCTCTCCCCTGCTGTATTGAGGGGGTGGAGAGGGGGGGGGAAGGGAGCCAGTATCCCGCCACCAAAAACAAACACGATAAATAAATGTGTATTTCAGAGGGTCCGGTTTTCAAAATTATTATGAAAAATAAACAAGTGTGAACAGTATGTTTATTTTCACTCATAGTTGTAAATTTGTATTAAATTGTAGCTCATGGACAACTGACGGGTGGAATTATACTTTGGTGGCTTGAACTATCTAATGCTCTCTCTCTCTCTCTATCTCTCTCTCTCTCTCTCTCTCTCTCTCTCTCTTTCATTCCCGTAGGCGTATTGCTCTAGCTCTGCATAAAGGCAGAGCCTCTGTCTGTCTGTCCGTCTTCTAATACTCGTAGATGTTCATCAATAAGGAAACACAGGGGAGGGTATGCACGCTGCGTCTTCCCCTCGTTCCCTCCCCGCCGCCGCCGCACACTCACCAATAACATGTACATTTCAGCCCGGGTTCTTTCCCGTCGGCGACCGGAATCAATCACACCTCATTTCCTCCCTCCCTCGCCGGCGGCGGCGCCTTCTGTATACGTACACGCTGGCGGTTCCGGGTGGCCGCCAGCCCTCCTTACCCCACCCCACCACCTACCGGCGTCGTCACGACAAGCACCGCGCCTTTACGCCTTTACACCTGACTCATGATGGCGTGGCCGAGTGGCCCCCTAGATTCTGGCGTCGATACTCGGAAATAATTCTGAATGAACGGATGGCGTCCGAAACTCGCCAGCAGGTATGTGGGCGGTTCTCTGTCGAAGAAGAGTTGCTGTCAAGCGAAGGACGGGTTCTCAGACCTCCAGGGCATCCGAAACCTACCAGTAGGTGGCGCTGAGCTCATGGAGGGGTGATGGTGAGTTCCGGGTGCTATTTTTATTTCAGTTGGTCGAAATTGGAGAAATTTGCTCATCTTTGTGGTTAAGGGTTCCATATCCACGAATGACATCATTTTCACTTCTTTAGCTATACGATAGGTTTACAGGTCTTCCAATGTGAAAAATCTGTATGTCTCTTTATTCTTACCACATCACTCCACGAGCTTCTGTTCTCTTCCACAATCACAGACAGCCTCGTTAGGACTGTTGCTCTTTGAATTCAGCTGCATTTAGTTGTGTTGTTGTTGCTACAACTTCTACTCAGGGAGACTGGTTAATTTTTATGTTAATTCCGTCTTTAACATTTATAGCGAAACTGTAAACTTGTGTTTTCCAGATGCAATGGGATTAGGATATGTGATTGAGCCGATAAGAAGATCAGTAACTAATCTTCAGTACTCGTAATAGTGAATGTGATACCTCGGTATAACATTTCTTCCTTTCACATGAGTTAGGCGAATACCTGATTTGATGTAAGTAATATATGTTGATATATTTAGATGGAACATATTCCTTACTCGGAGATAAATTCTATTGCATTACCTTCGTCTTCTACACACGAGGTGAGGAAAATTGGGGTATGGAGGAGGCCGAGGAGGAGGAAGGAGGAGGAGGAGGAGGAGAAGGGGGGGGGCGGTGGAGAGGAGGAGTAGGAAGGGGGCGGTGGAGGAGGAGGGGTAGCAGAAATGACAAGGAAGGTGGCGGTAAGGGAAAGGGAAGGATGGCACGGAGGAAGAGTTTCTTCAGTGTAGATGGATGAGGAAGAGTGTGGTAGGAAGAGGAAAGGAGACTGGGAGGGACAGGGTGAAAGGGAGGGTACAGAGGTGGAAACAAAGAAAGGGAAGACGGAATAGGAGGATCAGCAAAGCGGCGAGAGGAAAAGGGTAAGTAGGGTATAGCAGGATGAGATGAAGATGACCGTGATATCATGGGGTCGAGGAGGAGAGCATGGTGAGGAGAGGGCAAAGTGTAGAGAGTGATGGTGGCGGTGGGGTCGGAGTGGCCAGGCCCCGCATGCTCCGAGAGAGACCATCAACTCAGCCCAACTTAGCGGGCCAATTACGATAAGAGGTCGTGGGTGAACTCAGGCACAACTTGTACTACAACGTAATGGCCGCTTAATTGGGCTTTATTCCCTCCTCTCACACTACCAACATCAGCCTAAGTGAAGCGGGATTGCTCTCTGATCTCCCAGCCCGGGGATACTACGTGAGTCTCCCCTTATGGGGGGGTCGGGAGAGGGTCAGGAGCCGGGGAGCAGGATGGATTGAAGGGGAGAAAGGACTGCATGGTAAGGTATATGTATAAGACAGTATTTTGGAAAACGAGAAGCTAGTGTAATAGAATACGGAAAGAAAAGAGTTTGAACATCTTTTTGGGCGTTGGACACACAGTTCGAGGACGGATTGACGTGGTACAGCTGTCAGACTGTTGCTGCAGCTGCAACACCTGTGTCAGGAGAAGCCACCATCACGATGTGATTACCATTAGGACCAACAACCACAGACAGCATTAGCGGCAGAGTATAGTTAAGAATGATACCTCAGCCTGCAGTGGCCAGATCAGCTACAGCAACGGAAATGTCTACAAGATACCACCATATACCTCCTACAACCACCAGCATCACCACCATTACTAGCGCCCACGTCAGCTCTTGTACCCCCGCTGGCATAGAGGTAACAGGAGCTCTTTCATTAAAAGAGGTAACAAGATATTTTCACCACAGGCAGCAACACAGTCTTTGGAAAACCTTCAACAAAAGAGTTATGACAATCATCAACAGGAGCATTGTAACCTTGCCGCTCATAACAAACACAGCGGCCACAGAAAACAATAGGATCCCCAGCACTACCGGCGAACCCACAATCCCTTTGGCTAAAGCAGCACCAGCATCAGCGGCCTGTCCATCACCAACAGCACGAGAAACATCCCTAGCAACTGCTCCAACATCAGCAGCCAAGCCACCACTACCACCATCACCACAACAGCACAAGCAGCTATCCCAGCACCAGCAGCCAAGCCGCAACCAACACCATCAGCATTCCCACTAGATCTAATCAGCGGCTCCATCTGCATAGAAAAAGTCTTGCAAACACTAATACTAGTAACAGAAGCCTCTCAAGTAACAACAGTCCCACTTATACCAATAGCTTCCCTAGCACCAACAATAGCACTAATTGCCTCACCAGCAATACTACGGACACCAGCTTCATCAACAGTTACCAATAGCACCTCTAGGCCCGCCATCGCCAACAGCTCCGCCAGGAATAAGAGTACCACTACTACCGGGAGATCTTACCATCTCCAGTAGTACACTTGGTACCATTAATCTATCGTCACCAACAGTACAAACGGCCTATTCAGCACCAACAGTATCCAGAACACTAGCAGCCTCATTTACGCTGCCTGTACCTCTCGTACCAATAGCTCTGTGCCACCAACAGCAGTGAAACCTCCAACCGACGAGAGTAACCAACAGCAACGACAGCCTCACCAGGAGAGCACCAGGCTGAACAACACTACTCACATCAGCAGCCCTTTCTCGATCAGCAGTGCTAAACCAGCTTTGATCAGCAGCACCAAAAAGGAACTTATGTCTCAGGCGTTCCACCTAACCACCAGCGGTAACTCTCTGGCGCCCCACTCGCCCAATCGGTAGTCCTTCTACCACCAGCCCCATTTAAGAGTTTCATCGCAAGTCCGCGAGTTACCCCATCACAGGTCTCACTAGCAATCTACTTAGCAGCTCCACCTATACCAGAAACTCCCCCCCACCCCCTCCAAACTCTATCATGCCGGCAGCCTCACCGGGTCTAACAGCCGGGCAAAGAACTCTGCCAATAACGGCAGTCCCTCTACTGGCTTTTTCAGCAGTTTCCTCTACCATTCCAGCAATCAGCTTCGCCAGCATCCCTGTCAGGAATCGTAACAGCAGCAGCCACGCCCTCCCTCAGCATTCCCGTCAGAGCCAAGCAGTTCCACCCACACCAACAACCCTGCTATTATGGTGTTCAGCCACCATGCCAGGAGCAACGATTGCTGTCCCTTCAGCAGTCTTGACAGCCCCAGCAGCGCCACCAGGAGCCTCAGCAACACCTTTAATTTATACTATCCCTACTTTTAGCAGTTGTCCAGCGGCTTACCAATAGCCCCCACTGGCAATAGTAGCCAGAAGCCTCTATAGCATTGGTAGCCCCATCAGGGAACCTTATCCAGCACAGACAGACTTGCCACCAGACCCACAGGCAGTCCCACCAACACAATGGATAGCAACTCCGCCACGGATCTTCTAGTAGCCTATCCATCATCCTTACCAGCCCCACCGGTAGCCCCATCATCCACTACTAACAGCCCTACCAACGTCTAGCAGTCCCGCCAGCACCCGACAAGTAGCCCATCCAACAGCCCGTCCAGAAGGAAAGCCAGCAGCTCCACTCGTGGTCCATCCAGCAGCTTCGCTGCCAACCCCATCGGTAGTTTACTAGTTTTACCTGCAACCCCTTAGGAAGCTCCTCAGGCAGCTCCGCTAGCATCCCCGCCCGAGGCAGCCCCTTAGGCTGCCCCAGGAGCGGCCCCTCCTGCAGCCCCGCCCTGGTGCCGCTCTTCAGAAACACATTAGGGTAATGGAGGCCGCCATAAACTGATTACTGCGGAATTAGCTGCGAGTGCTGGCAATATCTTCTTATTACCGTCGGCCGAGCCACACGGGGCAGCGCCGGCCGCTCCTGCCCCCACTTTTATGGCACATCAATTATGGCCGCCACCACCTCCACCTTCCTTCCTGCTCCCTCCCTCCTTCCTTCCTTCCTTCCTTCCTCCAGCTGCAGCAAAACCACTTCCACCTTCCTTCGCGCTTGCTCCTCCACTCCAGTTGCAGCAGCTCCACCTCCGCCTTCCTTCTTCCCTCCATCAGCTACAGCACCACCTCCTGCTTCCTCTTTGCTTTTTAAGACCTTTCCTTTCTTTCCTCCCTCTGTCGCAGCGCCGCCCTCATCATCTTGCAGCCTCCTCCCTCCCATAGCACCATCTGTAACAATTCCTTTAACCCTACTGTTGACTCATACAGCTGAAGCATCACCTCCACTTTCCAGTCTTCCTCTCCAGCTGCAGTTACCTTCCTGTTCACCCGAGGCACCTCCTCCACCTTCCTGTTTCCTCCTTCCTTCCTCCACCTGAAGCACGTCGTCCATCTTGCTGTTCCCATCTGAAGCATCCTCCTCCTCCCTTACTCCCCTTAGTGCTGATCATTATTCCTTCCTTTTTCTTCCTCCGTCGCATCGCTCCTAACACGAACTTCCCGCCGGTACTCTTGTCTCAAATCGCGTTGTTATTCTTACGGCCCCGCCAGCCGGGGGTGGTGGGATGCGTTTTCTCGCCTTGCAGTAATCACAGATTCATTGGTCGACTGCTCATCGCCAACGATTGTGTCAGAGGCCTGGTTAAAGGCGGCCACATGCGTAAATCATATTGGCTCTCTTGTATGGCGTCCCCCATCCTTCCTTCTCTCATGATATCCTCCTAACTCCTTCCATGTCCTCTCCATCCTGCGTCACACCGCAACCCCTTTCGTGCACCTCCCCTGCCCACCGTTTCCTGCCATGACTCGTTCACTTTACCTCACCAAGCTTTCCTTCACTCTTGGTACGGAATCCCTCACCACACCTTGAACGGTTTCACTCATTAAATTTATCCTTATTATCTCCTTCCATTCGTAGCCGTCACCAGTCTCACTTTAATTTTCATGATAATCTTCATCGTTTGTTAGCTGTATGTATTCAATTTTTACCTTTCGGGTTCTCAATTTTCTCATCTGCTTTCCATTCATCATCCTTTTGCGACTTCATTTATCCCCCTGTGTTTCGTGATGATTGTCGTTTTCCTTCCCTTCTTCCTCTCTCGCATCATCCTTTCTCCCTCTCCCTCCGTCCTGATGATACTCCTTACGCCACCCCTTTTCTCTAGATGATGTTCCTTACCTGGACCAAACGCCGCGTTCTCTTGATTGTTCCGTACTTGAACCGAATTCCCTACTTAATGGCACTCCTCGCTTGAACTTTTACCGCTGTTGATGGAACTGCTTCACTCCCTCATGACTGTGCTCCTTACATGGACTTCCTTCACTGCCCCTTGATGGAACTCTCTTACTTGAGTCCCTCCCTCCCTCCCTCCCTCCCTCCCCCAACCCTTCCTCCTCCTGCTAATGCTTTTCTTGAATCTTCTTACTGGCTCTTCCTCCTCCCACTTAGGTCCCTCCCGAGGGATTTACTGCCACTCTTTCCCCAGAGATAATTCATGTAATTATTGATGCTAATGATATATGTGTGTGTGTGTGTGTGTGTGTGTGTATTAGAGAGAGAGAGAGAGAGAGAGAGAGAGAGAGAGAGAGAGAGTAGTCATACTGATCCTTCCTCTGTTGTTGATGTTCTTGTCTTTCCTGTTGTCGTTATTGTTTCAGCTGAGGTGGATGCTGGCACTAGCAGGATGTTGTCGTCTTTCGTATATTTTCTTCACCTTTTTCATCATTTTCCCACGAAAGATGTCTTGAAGAAATTCAGAAAAAGAAGAAGCATTGCACATTACTGTATCTTTCCCTACCGTCCTCTCTTTCGAACTGCTCGTCTTTAGCGTATTTCCCTCCAATTACTCCTCTCCAGTACAATTTCGCTCGTTGTTTTGCTCCTGACCGAGACACAGGACCGCAGGATACATTTCCGCTTGTGTCGTCCGTCCGTCCGTTCTTTTATCCTATGTCCGTTTATTGGTCCGTCCGTCTTTCGTCCAACCCAAGGGCCATAGCAGACGCACGGGGTCGTCCTTATGTGGCAAGAAGGTGGACTTGCCAAACAGGGACATAAGCCACACTGAATGATTTTGATACGTTTCTAAATGGTCGCCCGATGTTCAGTTTGTTCCCTGATGACTACTGAAAGGCGAGATCGAGCGCCTGGTCGCTGCTATTTTAACCCTGATTAAATAAAGTCACTGTGGTCCTGTATTACTTGCAACATGCTGTAGAAAATGGGGAAAAAATGTTTGTGGCCATTTATAAACTTCGCGAATGTAGACATGCCGACCACTGCAATGCAAGACCTTTACTTTATTTCACGTGCCTTGCTTGACATACTGTCTGTAGTGGAAGGAAAATGAGCTCTCCCCATGCATGAAGTTGATGTCTTGTGCAGCGAAATGACCCGTCTTGGTGGTGTGAGGTGAGGGACGCACCTGAATGCGGCGCTGAAGGGAGCGTGTGCGAGTCGTTCCTCTCATCGAGGTATATTTATAACGTTGCCGAACATCGGCAAATCGTCACCATCATTTTGGAGCAAATTACGTATCTTTTTGTCCGATTTTTCGCCTGGGTCATTCATGCCTTCAGCGGTTTTCCTCCCTCAGCCTCACACACACACACACACACCCGAGAGGAGGTTCATTCTTATAATTAGAAGGTCGCTTCATCATCTGGTTATGACGTCACAAGTCGCGGACTGATCTCATGAACAGTTAACCAGTCATGGTGCTGTTTTGCCGCCGTAGTTCATGACGTCAGCCGCGTGTGCTATACGCTGTCTGTACTTTCTTCTTCGTCCGATTCCACTTTATCTTTCTATTTTCTCTGTCACAGGTCTTGCCATTCCTTTCTTCCTTTATTCGTTTTTCATACCCAATATCTGTTACCAGGTCTCTTCTCCATATTCCCATGTATTTTCCTCTTTTATCGTAAATTGTGGCTGTGTTCCCTTACACGACCACTCGTAAGTGTTTGAAGTAATCCACTTGTACGCCCTCATACTGGCTGCTTTACCCTTGTTTGTTTAGGCTTTTTTTCTTCTTCTTCTGTAATGTGAGCGCTACCGCCCGTACCTTGCCTCAGAGCAAAGTCTTCTCGTACTTACTCGTGGGCAGGTGGCTGCACTTGTACACCTCACCACTCACATTAACCTGGCTTCATATGTATATCCTTCGTCACCATACCAAGGTTCTCCCCACTCATAACCTCCTCCTCTCTTCCTTCCTTCCCTCCCTCCATATCCTCCCGGTGTTGCCAGTTGCTTATCGTGGACCCTTCCGGGGCAAACCCCGCCCCGGGACCCCCGACCGCTGCCGTAGCTACCCCGGCAACACGAAGTCACACCTCGCGTTTCTTGGGTACAGGAGGGTAAACGATGTATGGCAGAAGAACTGTAAAGGATGTTTAAAGGAAAGGACCTACACCAAACGAAGAAGAAGGAGCCAAGGAAAGCTGCATGGCATGAGGGATGAAATATCTAACGTTGTGGATAGAGAGAAGGCGGATGGAGAGAGCGCCTGAGGATGTACAGAGCTGAGAATGTGATGTGTGAGCGTATAGCTAAGAGAAATTGTTTAAAAATAGAATGGGGACATTAGTCTAAGAAGACTGAAGTATTGATAGAAGAAGGATATGGAGCAGGATTATTAGGTGAGGAGTACAGTAGTAGGAGGAAGGGGGATGTACAAGTACAACAGTCGGAAAGCATAAAGTAGAGAGACATGGGGAAAGAGAGAGATTGATCTTACGGGATTTGTTTCATGAATATTGTGTTACGGGCAAGACGAACCATGGTGTGTAGGTACCTAGTTTTGCCAGTGGATGAAAAGTCGGACGTTGGAAGGATAAGGGGACAGGAGATATTATTAAAAAGATTTTAAAACAATTGAAAAAAGGCAGGAGTTGTTAGATAATCAGTGAGTTGATTAAGTGCTGGTGATGTTTTGTTGCTTTTACGGTGTGTATGAGTGGGAAGCTAGCGTAACGAACGGTTTGGTGCCCGGAGAGGGAGTAGGTAGAACAGTGATATAGGCTTTATGGGAAATACCGTAAAAAGTTATCCTTAAAGATGGACGGGAAGAATTAGTTACTGGATTTTGAAAGACATGCTTTGCAGTGAACACACGAGAGACGCTGCTCAAAATGGACTGGAAAAGCTTTATTTACCTGTAAAACTGCAAAAGTGGATGTGCAGTAAGAAATATTAACCTGAAAGCATCACGGTGAAAAACCTGCATTAAGGATGTAGGTACCAGTATTCCCTGCGTGTCGTAAAAGGCGAATAAAGGGGGCGGTAGCCGGGGGCTGGAAATCCTCCCCTTCCTGTATTTCAATTTATAATAGATGGAACAGAAGAAGAAGCCAAGCAGGGAGTGCTCAGGCTCCCCGGAGGCTCAGGCTGGGTTGTCTAAATGTGTGTGCATGTAGCCAAGATAAGAGAGGAGAGATTGTTAGTATGTTTGACGAAAGAAACCTGAAAGTTCTGGCTCAAGGGTAACGAGGAAGAATGGTTCGGAAATGTCTTAGGAGTAAAGTCAGGGGTTGGTGATAGGACAAGAGCTAAGGAAGGAGTAGCAATACTCCTGAAGCAGGAGTTGTGGGAGTGTGTAAAAGAGTGTAAGGGAGTGAATTCTAGACTGATGTGGGTAAAAATGAAAGTGGATGACAAGAGATGAGTGATTATTAGTGCTTATGCACCTGGTCATGAGAAGAAAGATCTTGAGAGGCAAGGGTTTGGTAGCAGTTGAGTGTGTCAGCTGTTTTGATGCATGAGACAGGGTATCAGTGATGGGTGATTTGAAAGCGAAGGGGAGTAATGTGGCTGTTGATGTAACTGGGGGCATGGGGTATTCAGTATTATGAATGGAAATGGTGAACAGCTTGTGAAGCTGTGTGCTGGAAAAGGAGTGGTGATTGGGAATACCTGGTATATATCTTTAGCATGTGCTGGACACATGGAATAGATGATAACTAATTTGCGTATGGGCGATGAGGATTTGAACCCAGTCCTACCGCGCGGCAGGCCAATGGGTAGGGTAACGGCCTGCCGCGAGGTAGGACTGGGTTCGAATCTTCGTCGCCCATAGGTAAATCGTTATCTTATATATATATATATATATATATATATATATATATATATATATATATATATATATATTCTAATTGGATATCACAAAACAATTATGTATTCGTTATTGAATAATTTCCTGTAGTAAATAAATGATCTTTTCAAAAAAGGGAGACATACAGAGACGTTGAAATACCTTGTCACATTTTCCCTACAAAGCACTAGGGAAGGAGGCCATACTATGTAAGGCTCTTTGGCTAGTTCCACCTGATACTTTCTCCTTTAGATCCCAGCCCGAGTACCGGATACGAGTCCTCCTGACAGTTATATAGGGAAAACCTCTTACAAGTGGAAGGCTTCGGGGAAATTAATGATCAAGATAGGATTTCTTGAAGCGTAATCGCCTAGAATTATATAATGCCAGCCAAACGATTTGTCTCGTGTATCATGGGTAACGTGGATATCTCTAACATGCAAGTTATTTATAGACAAGATGTTCTCCATCGATTCTGTGAAGACTTGGACGATATGTACTAAGTCTGTTGAAGATACGCTTGCCCGGCAGGGCAGAGAGGGGTATGTTTGATGGCACAGCAGCTCCAACGGTACAGTCTGGTTGCGAGTCGAAGTACGAAGGATAGGAAGCAATAATGGCATAGAAATGGTGCTCATGGTAGAGATACTAATTCTAGGAAAATTTGAGAGAATTTCAGGGATTGTATTTCACCTTTTGTCTCTCAACTTGAATGGAATGGGACAGGGAAATAATAGTTTTGTTGGAAAATAGTTAGATATATAGGTGTGACTGTCAATGGTTATGGACCCCATTTCCTGGCCTATCAACTGTAACATTTCCACTATTTCCTGGGTCATTAAACGTACCATTCCACCATTTCCAAGCCCATTAAGCATACCATATCCAATATTCGTAGCCTAATGAGGGCACCGTCTCCACCATTTCCTAGTCTATTAAGCCTACCATCTCCGCTATTTTCTTACCAATTAAGCTTCCCATCTTCACCATTTCCTAACCTATTAAGCTTCCCATCTCCACCATTTCCTAACCTATTAAGCTTACCATCCCCACCATTTCCTAACCTATTAAGCTTCCTATCTCCACCATTTACTAACCAATTGAGCTTCCCATCTCCACCATTTCCTAATCTACTAAGCATATCATCTCCACCATTTCTTAACCTATTAAGCTTACCATCCCCACCATTTCCTAACCTATTAAGCTTCCCATCTCCACCATTTCCTAACCTATTAAGCTTTCCATCCCCATCATTTCCTAACCTATTAAGCTTCCCATCTCCGCCATTTCCTAACCTATTAAGCTTCCCATCTCCACCATTTCCTAACCTATTAAGCTTTCCATCTCCGCCATTTTCTAGCCCATTAAGAGACGCTTGGGGCTCCATCCTCCGTAAAAACATGGGTCTGCAGTAACCACCTCCTCATCTCTCTATTTTCCCGTACCTTTAAGACAACAGGAGAAATGTGATGACGCTAAATATTCATAAAGGAATACGAAGAAAAGATTCTATGAATCCAATTTACGATAAAATGTACCTATTTATCGTCGTCCCTAAGAGAGGACGAGAAGCCGGGCAGTGTGTGACCCAACTTCCCTGTCCAGCATACGATCCCTGTTGGGGCCTGGGGTGTGATTCACAGTCAGCAATGCTACCTACATCTGTATTATACTATACCACACTGCCAGCCGGCGTTGTCTCCAACGTAAAGACCCCAGAGTCACACAGACGATCTCAAACGGACCGATTCGTCACCGAAGCGTGAAAAAGGTCAATTAGGCCGCTCACTGCAGTTTACGGAAGTTTACCTTTAAAAGGCAGAATCTGACCTTCATAGAAAACGGATGTCAAAGCGAAACCTGGAGTGATTATCAAATCAATTTCCTGCGACACGAGTTGCTGCCTGGTGACTTGTGGACCGCCTCAGGCCTCTAACTTGTTGGCAAGTCAGTTGTGTGTGTTCAGCGGAGGGCTGTGAGACGATTTGGCGTGGGGCGATCTACTCCTGGGCGATCTGGTCTGTTGCTGCACGAAGAGCGGTTGCCCGACTCATCCAATTGGATGTGTTCATTGAGGTGAGGGAAGCTCATTGGGAAATGCTAGAATAGATAGATAGAAAAATAGATAGATGGTTAGATAGATAGATAGATAGATAGATGGCTAGATAGATAGATAGGTAGATAGATAGATAGTTGGTTAGATAGATAGATAGATAGTTGGTTAGATAGATAGATAGATAGATGGTTAGATAGATAGATATATAGACAGATAGATAGAGAGACATATAGATAGATGGATACATAGATAGATAGATAGATAGATAGATAGACGGATAGATAGACAGACAGATAGATAGATAGGTAGAGAGAGAGAGAGAGAGAGAGAGAGAGAGAGAGTGTACATATACTTGCCTCCGAGTTCTTAAGACGAGGCTAGCGCGTGGCGCTCACCGCACGTCAACATAGCTGTTCCTCTCTGCCGCTTGGCATATGACGCGCCTTCGAATCCCAGTCTAGTCAAGAACCGTTCTTAATTCTAGCCATATTTTTCCCAGTAAGATCTCCGTTGCTTCCCCGTCGAGGGGGGGAGAAGATAATGAAAGACCACATTCATAATGACAGTCGAAAACTCCACATTCTATTGATGCTCATATGAGCCGTATGGGAGTTTGGGATTATACGGGGGGCGGAGAGGAGAGGGCTCTCAGGGCCAGTGTATTAGATTATGGCGTCGGGGCCGAGAGGCCGCCATAACCCGGGATTGTTAGCATGGTCTAATACAGGAGGGATGGAGGATCAGGTGGAGAGACGAACGGTGAGGCCTGCTGTGGGAGGGAGAGAGAGAGAGAGGGAGAGAGAGGGAGAGAGAGAGAGAGGGAGGGAGGGAGAGAGAGAGAGAGGGAGAGAGAGAGAGGTAGAGAGAGGGAGAGAGAGAGAGCACCACATCAGAAAGCCACCGGGAACAAACAGACACAGACACGGACACAGACACGGACACAGACGCCCAGGGAGATACCAGGGGCCATCAGACACAGACATGGACATAGACACGGAGGGCCATCCAGGGCCAACAGATTCAGACTTGGACACAGAGAGAGAGAGAGAGAGCCACAGCGCAGCCCAGCAGCTCGGCCAGCCTTGTCCAGGCAGTTGGATAATCCAGGCGAGAGAGAGAGAGAGAGAGAGAGAGAGAGAGAGAGAGAGAGAGAGAGAGAGAGAGAGCATGTGGCTAACGTCCAATTTGCGCCGTCCCAGCGTGAGTGGATGTTCCGCTCTGTGTACTCTGCTGTGAGGCGGCCGCCATCTGGGGGCAGTCATTTGGGGGAGGGGGGAGAAGGGGGAAGGGGGTGGAGGAGGAGGGGGAAGGGGGGAGGAGGAGGAGGGGGGAGGAGGTGGCAAGACACACACACACACATACACATACACACGCATACACTTAGCTCTGTCTTCCGGTTCCCCTAGATTAGAATTGGGTGTTCGTTACGTGCGCTACTCTCTCCCTCCCTCCCTCTCTCTCTCTCTCTCTCTCTCTCTCTCTCTCTCTCTCTCTCTCCACACCTGAACCCCGGCAGCGTCTCGCAGGGCGCCATAATCCTGTTTTATAGCGAGTGCTTGCCTCTGACGCCATAACCTCATAATACTAGGGGTCCCTTTCAAACTGCAACCCCGTAACATCACCCGCCCATACAGCTCATACGAGCACACGCAGCACCTGGGGCTTTCGACTGTGCCGTAGACGTGGTGTCTCATTATCTCCCTCTCCAAGGGAGAAAAGCCCCGTAGAAATCTCAATGAAGAGATATGGCGCGTCTTTTTTTGCCTTATTTCATTCAAAGGGCTGATGAAATAAGGCCTTATTTGCTTTGTCAACAGTCCAAGGCTTCAAGGCTTCAAGGTCTTATATTTTACCTCTTCATTCATCGTCCTGTTTACCGTTTGATGATCGTCACGTGAAGGTGGTGTTTACGTGAGGCAAATTGTTTGCTTTGGTGGCGAGCTTGTGCAGGATGACGTGAGGAAATTGTTTGCTTTGGTGGGGTCCTGTGCAGGGCTTCGTTAGGAAAGTGTTTGCTTTGGCGTAAGGCTTATGCAGGATAATGTTAGGTCATTGTTTGCCTTGGAAGACCAGAGGTTTGTGTACCCAGCAGACAATGGGGGTTCGTTCCTTCCTTGGAAGCAGTGGAGGCTTGTTTACGAGTGGAAACCTCTTTAAGGAACTGCAGAAGAAAGAGCCATCTTGCCCCAAGGAAACCGACCCACAAGCACTTGTGAAACACGGGGTCGTTAGTGGTTGCTAAGGATGGAACTTGAACTGGAGGAGTGGAAAGGGTTATTTTGGGGGGGAAATGGAAGTTTAGATTCTGTAGATGATGTGGAAACCTTCTTTGGCACAGACTGGAAACACCTGTTTGGCAAAGACTAGAAGCCCAGTTCTAGCAGAGAATAGAAACCCAGTTTTGACACAGATCAGAAAGCGTATTTGACACAGATAAGAAACCCAATTTATTTTGGCACAGACTTTTAGTCTGTTTCTGCGCACGCTAGAAAGCCCATTTCAAGCACTACAGCAACTTTCTGGGGGGAAATGCGTGCTTAATTGAAGGAATCAGACGGACTCTTAGCTTGCTGACGAGTCTGTAGTGCTTTGTGTGCTAAATGAAGAAGGGAGTTTTAAGCCTTCCGGAGGACACTGTAGGTTTATTTGGGATTCTGAGAATGCTGGAGATCTGCTTACGATGTGCAATGTTTTTTTCCTTTTCTTTAATCTGGAGGAAGTGGAGGGGCTTACTTGGGGGTGGAGGGAGAGAATTGGAGGCGCCTCCTTTGGATGGGACTGAAGGTTTGTATGGTAAGGTCCTTCCCCC
This sequence comes from Panulirus argus, assembly GCA_038088735.1. Taxonomy (NCBI): domain Eukaryota; kingdom Metazoa; phylum Arthropoda; class Malacostraca; order Decapoda; family Palinuridae; genus Panulirus; species Panulirus argus. The sequence continues at coordinate 571,032 of JAYMFT010000022.1, read as the reverse complement.
CAGCCTTTTTGTAAGAGACAGTAATGTTTCTCTCTCTGTCTCTGTCTCTGTCTCTCTCTCTCTCTCTCTGTCTGTCTGTCTCTCTCTCTCTCTCTCTCTCTCTCTCTCAATGCGACACAGATCTGTCTCATCGAAGGAACTCATTTTCCGACACTCATCTCTCTTCTGCTCTTCCATCCTCCCTCTCCATCTCCCCCAGCCCCTTCTCCCTCCCCACGGCGGTCATCGGTTCGCTCCACCACCTACTCAAAAGGCACTTCGGTTCCTGTCAAAGTCCCTTCCTATGCCCCAGTTTGCCATGCGAGTGACCTACCGATGCTTCACCCTCTCTCCTTCTCTGTCCTCCTTCCCACACAACCCTCCCTGGCTTCCCTCCCTCCTTCCCTCCCTCCATTCTTCTCTTCATACCCCCC